>BFEA01000809.1:90859-104652 GCA_003427395.1 Chara braunii | reverse complement strand
GAGAGAGAGAGAGAGAGAGAGAGAGAGAGAGAGAGAGAGTGCGTGTGTGGGGTGTGTGTGTCTGTGTGTGTCCATGTGTATATGTTCAGGAGTGATGGGCAATGCCCCCCCGTGCCGCCCAACCCCTACATAAAAAAAAGAAGTTCGGGCTCGGTCGATTTTGGGCCACATTCGGGCTCGGTCCTGAGCATTCAGGTTCGGTCACCGAGCCTGAACACGATGCTACACAGCCTTAAATATTGTTGTTGCCTACATCAATTTTTTCTTTTGCCTCGTTTTACAACTTTTCCCTTTCCAAAGCACCCCAATGTTGTTCAAATGACCAAATTTGGCCTCATCGAGAAAATGAACACACTTTAGCAATAAATAGTACGCGCGTTGAAAACAGAAAAGTGGTGAAGAAGGATTATGAAACTTTATATTGTAGGCATGTCCCAAAATGTTTTTCAATCTGTATTAACTGTCGTCGCTAATCTACACCTCTACTCATTATTCCCTACAAAACCAACTTAAGAGTCTTAAGACTTGCTTTGATAACGAAACTCGTCTCACTAATGAGTCTAGCAAGGTAAACAGCGCCTACTTTGAGTTCTTAACCGGCCAAAATTGTGCACTTGTGATTATCGGTGTCATGGCCTTGAAAAGACGAAAGAAGATAGGAGGAGTCATACCGGTCGTTCCCTACCTTGGAGATAGACTAGAAGCAGAGATGTAAGGATCAAGGTTACTAACCTATTCTACTTGATGCTAATACATCACAAGTGTCTACCCCTCTCTTTGTTCTGACCCCTATATTTCCGCCTGCTGCTCACCTTTCCCTAAGACTGAATGACTAGTCGGATCCTCACCACTTGCTCTATTTGAAGACAGCGTATCCAAAGAAGCACACTTTTCTCATAGAGCTTTGAATGCTGCCAAGGCGCTCCTTACCAGCTTGAACACATTGTAGCAATAACCTTCCTGTTAACTCCAAGCATATCCCTCTCCATGCTCACGCACACACAAACACAAATACACACACACACAAACACAAAGAGAGAGAGAGAGAGAGCTGTCTCTTATACACATCTAGATGTGTATAAGAGACAGACATGTGTGAAAAGTAACGAGTTTACTACTTTCACCTAAGCAATCGTCGTGAATAAGAGTTATAGAATGAGTTCACTATTTGTGTTAACCATTTTAACCTCAACAATTCTCGTGCATAGCGTTATAAAATAAATCATAAATTTGTTCTCATATACTACTTTCATTTTTTTTAAAAAATTTACCACTTGATTTTTAAATTAAATATTTATTGTATATAATATCTCCTTCCCCCCCTCCACAACTTTATTCATCATGACCTAGTGCAATCCCATCCATGGGTGTGTGTTTCTTTGTAAAAGAATGTTCAAGTTATGCAAAAAATGACACAGATCAATAAACGTTACTACTTATGATTGTTGATAGATAGATATTGTTAACAAAATTAGTCAATCATGTATTCATTCCGTTCCGAGACCCAACTTACTTATAATAATAACCATTACGAAGTATAACTATTAATATCAGTACAAATTTTAAAACACTTTTTTTTTTTTCGTTACCGTTTATTATCCCACAGCACCCCTATCTTTGTCGAAACATAAAACATTATCCTTTACACGCCTGACATTCTATACTTTGAAATGAGTCTTAACGTGGCGACTGAAGTAATTGCAATCACATAATCATCATTTGCTTCACGCCCTCACATTTCATTTATGATTTTAAATGAATATTTGAAAATTCATTCAGTAACCATTTGTTGATCAATTGTCTTTTCTCTAGATTTTTCTACCTCCAACCAGTATCGTTTCATCACTTTTTCAAAGTTGGAATCCACTTTTTCAATGTAGGCGTGTCAGTCATACAACGTATTAAACTGTTACCACCCACAAACCAACAATTTATCGTACATTGATTCATCATACAAACGATATATTTTTTTTGTATTAGTTGAGGACACATCGCATTCTTTGCACAATACTTCATCAATATATGTTTAATTCACTTCATGTAGAGCATGTGGGTTTCACTCCTATAAACACAATATATACACACGATAAATCATTGAGTTTATAATATTTAATAAAAAAATACACTTTGATAAAGGACAATAATTTGGATGTTGTAATCACTGCATCTAATAATGATAACCACTACGATAGCGAGAAATAAATGACCATTTCATCGAATAAGAACCATCAGTATTGCATCAAATACTAAGTGTATATCACAACTTTTGCACACTACCATTTCATACGATTTATAAGTTTCTAAACAATTATAAATTCACGAAGTCTTTTAACAGAAGATGAAAACATGAATATAGAGTTATCTCGAAGTGATTGGAAATGGTGATTGATAAATCACAATATTATAAATAACTACAATTACTTCACTTTACCTGCGAGGAATAATGACTATGATATGTCATCGGTGTATATACTTGTTGTGCTTTGAAAAATCAAGCTAGTGACCAGATGTCTGTTTGCTATCTGTTGTTATGAGTTTTATAGCTAGATTGCAAATTTTGGATTGATCCGGTTCTGATAGTTGACGCATGGACCTTATGGTCTGGTTCTGACCTTTCGTGTGATTTACGTACTCTATGCACATTGGAGTATCATGCCAGTGACCAACGCAAAATTTTTGTTTTATTGTTAGGAGGAATTGGGTCACATACCGAACTTGAATTGGTGACATGTGTTTGGAAGAATCGAGATAGTGACCTAACGGTAGAGAACATTTTTTTTTTTTGCGACTTGCTAGTTTGAGTTTCGAATCAGCATCGACTGATTATTGTTATCCTAGTGACACCAAGGAGTATGTGCCCAAGTACCGGTAGTATTTTTTAACTTGGTTTGAAACATGTCTAAGATTATAGTGATGCATGTCGTTTAAATTTAGTATGTACATCGTAGTCAATCTTTTTCAGGACTTACGTAGTTGTTAGTTACAGGTATTCCGGATTGTCAATGATGGATGATATGGAAGCGGGTTCAAAAGGCAGTTGGTGATGTACGAGGTAAGAAGGAGGTACGGATGGCAACATGGCGGTTATGGAAACGCGGCGTCAGGGATGCTAATCGTGCATTATGTTAATAATACTTCTTAGGAATCCTATCTTTCAATTGAGTGACTCGTGAGTACGTGTTTGCGTTCAATTACATTGATTGCTATACGCTTTGCTCATGTGATAACATAACTTATCACAACCCACATGAATTATTGGAAGAAAACAACTGAGACGAGTGAGGGTGTTTTCTATGGTGCTATAAAAAAATGGCGGAAAATCTTAACCTTACTCACCAACTTACTTACAAGTGATTACTAGCTCGAAAAATGAATGGGCTTACTTTTATAGTGAAGGAAGTGCACAACGTTGATGATGGGTGACCGAGGAAATACGCAAGCTAGAGGCGATAATCAGGGAGAAGACCAAGGTTCCAATAGGCCACCGGAACGAGCAACCCCAACGTGCTATGCATGTGGGGAGGTGGGTCATTATGTGAACTAGTGTAGAAACAGTTGGAGCTCATCAGATAAGTTGTTGTCATCGTCAAATTCAAGGAGGAGCCGATCATTTTCTCCGACATGATATGAGAGGCTATACCACCAGCGATCGTCCTCCCAAGTTCTGGATGTACGAAACCAAATTAAAGATATACGCAAGGACTAACATCAGTCACCGAGTTTGCTCAAGCAGAGATGTTAAAAAAAAGTTAAAAAGGAAAAAAAGAAGAAGAAAGTTGGGAAATGAAAGACAATGTGCGGACAATGAAGGATTCACCCGGGAGAAAAAGGTGAGGAAGAAATTGGAGAAAGCCAGAAGGAGGATATGCAACAGACAAAAACCGATAAGAAAGGGGAAATTCAGGTCACGAGTAAGGCTGATGAATTCTTCGATAGAATGAAAACCAAACTGGGCCGCATCATCTGAAGGGGGTTAAAGGATAACGAGAAGAATAAGGTGGTGCATGAATCAAACGAAGAGTCGAACTCAGGATATGGAATCAGCGAAAGTGTTACTGATGAGATTCATGTTGAAATTGGGGATCTTTTATTTGAAAAAAATGAAATAGGGGTTGAAAACCAGAATTCAAGGACAATTGTCATATGCTCACCCCTGCCAAATGCACCTCAAAAGTAACGTAGGAGAAAGTGAAAGGTAACACAGTGCGTGTGAAACGATCAAAGGTCAAACTAAAGACTAAGCTTTCACCATATGTGGCTAAAAAGAAGAGTCCGACATAACTCAGGACAATTGCGAAGCTGAGGCTTAGGAAACTTTGAATGGAGGAGCTATGAGGTTTGGATGCTCGGAGCTTCAAGTGATTTGTAAGAGAAGGGATTGCGTATACTGGCAAGGTCGATGCAATATTTGATATTGCAAGCCACCGAACGAGAAACATTTTTTGAGAAGTCGAACCCCTCTCAAATACTATTAGTGTGATGGAGGAGGAGAGCACCGCCGTTGTTGACGAAGAAGAGGAAGAGGATGATGATACGAAGTGAATCCCGCAAGAGAAGAGGAACGTTCGAAAACTTGTAAGAACATTGACAAGTTATCTTTGTAAACAAGATAAGGTTGATCGACGAGTCGAGGATTTGCTTCTTATATTTGTGTTACTGATGTAGCTATACGGTGAAATTAAATTGGCCAACAAGCTTGTTGAATCAAGAAATCGTATGTTTGGATTACATGGGTTGAATTTTTTTGACCTTAAACCACCACTACCTTCAATTTTGTTTTTACCGATGCTGAATTTCAGTACGCACCGAGTTTTCTCGAATCTGGGTCCCATTGTATTTTCTTTTCCGGTACTCTACGGAAATGAACGGGAAGAAAAAAAACGAAATAAAAGGGAAAAACCAACTAATATGCTGGAGACGTAAAAGCAACTGGAAGGCGTTACAACCCTCGACAAAAAACAACTTACTCTTTGAACGCGAAAACAATTGGATATAAAATTTTGAATACATGTGAGATTGCAGCCCGATCTGTTGCAAGTGTCAGTTGTCCGTGGAAAGCGCCCTGCCTCGTTGGCAGGGCTATGCTGGGGACGTAAAAACAAATAGAAGGCATTACAAACCTCGACAAAAAACAACGTACTCTTTGGACGAGAAAACAACTGGATACAAAACTTTTTGAATACATATGAGATTGCAGCCTCGTCTGTTGCAAGTGTCATCTGCCCGTGGAAAGTACCCTGCCTCGTTGGCAGACAATGAATCGTACCGAGAAAAAACAAATAAACAAACAAACAAACAGAACATAAGACAATCCAATATTATGGGTGGATGTATTCCTGGAAGCACTAATATGAGCACATCTCCTTCACAGCTTCCCCCCCCGTCCTTCTTTTCAACTGCCAACCTCTGTTTTTTGTTTTTTCCTCTTTTGTTTGCCTTTGTCAGTTGTCCATAGAAAACGCCCTGTCACATTGGCAGAACACTAAAACGAAATGAGAAGAAAAAAAAACAAACAACAAAAAACAAAATACGAAACAAGCCAATATTATCGGCAGATGCATTCCTTGAAGCACCATTGTGAGCACACCTCCTTCACGGCTTACCCCCCAACGTCCTTCCTTTTAAATATGCAACTCCTTAATTTTTTTTTCGGCTTTTCATGCGGATTCACAATATCCAAAAAATTTATTATTGCTAAACCTCTACCCGACCCCCCCAAAATGCGGTGTGATGTATATTCCCGTTTTTCCCAACACTGGCCAAGGTAGTGGTGGTTTAAAGAGTGTGTCTACGTGGCGATCTCAACTTTTTGTAAATTACAATACATGAGGAAGACGTAACGAGATGTAAGTATGGGACGTGGGAAGCATCTGCTAATCAAGAACAACGACCAAAGCATCCTGAAGTTTGATGTTACTTTTCGTGGAGGTAACGCCTGGCAAGTCAGATGAAAGAAGCTTCGAAAATGTTTCGGTGAATCATCAGGAAAAACGTCGACTTGTTCGCTTCTACTTGAGGCCTGTAAGAAGCGATCGGAAGATGGATGCACTATCACTAACGATCATCTAAAATGGTGGAAACCAAAAAGAGCATTCCATAAGCAAATGTTGTTAGGGAGTATGGAACATTCAGGGAAGCTTTCACGAATTTGTGGATGAGGCTTGAGATCTTTGATTCACAATAAGATGCAAACTTGTTTTTACAAATGGTTTGGTAATTTTGGGGTAGGAAATTATGTACTACTATGGGTCGCGTGCATCCATGGAGAGGATTTATCGAAACTGAAGGAGATATACATAAGACAGTGGTCTTTGTACCTTAGCACGACAGGGTGTAGGAGGTCGAGAAAAGGAAGTACAAAAAGACACAAGGGAGGAAGAAGAGGAAGAGATTGAAAGGGCAGACTACACCGGGATCTTGCCGAAATATTTGTCCAATTAAGTAACATCATCAAGGATTTTTGAAGAAAGTTGACTCATAAGTATTTGAGATGTTTGTTATCTCGTGTCGTATGTGAGGGGTTGGGACCGAGAATGTCTGCAAACCTGATCATTCGGGTTAAACTCCACGATAAACTTAGGTTAGTGTGAAACTGTGAAAATAATAAATGATGGAGTTATTGTTTATGACTTAACTACTTGTTTTCGGGAGTGTGCATGGAAGAAGATCCGGATCGTCTAGGTTAAGAACAAATCAACCAGTCATCTTAAGAACCAATCAACCAGTCATCTTCGTCATAACCAATGAGCTTATGATGTCCTAACATGCAACTGTGTAGGGGTGCCCTACCCGAGGGGAGACATATGTGCTTCCGACTAAAAAATGGGAAGACAAAACACGAGTTGTTGTTTAATGCGAAGGATATCCCCCGAGTGGAGGTAAGCAATCATGTTGCTTTACTTTAGAAGGAGGTACAATCCAGATTATCAAATTAGTGTAACTTGAAGGGAATTTCCCTAACATTCCAATTGAAACGCTGACCGATTGTGTGATAAAGACAGATATGCAGAGCAGAAGACTATCTTTGGCGGATGTTTTCAAAGTGGAGGAAAAATTGGATGGACTTGTGTTGACACCGTTAGATCTGAACCCAGGAGAAACGTTTGTTATGTGAACTTATGCATACTATATGACAATGATGCGTATGTTTATAACTAATAAAGGGTATCAAGTGATTCAGACACCTGTTGTGAAAGTCATGACGGAAATCCGTGAGGATGTGTGTGATGCTGGTTTGAGGCAGTTTGTACGTTGGGATCCGAACGACACGTTTTGGGAAGCATACATGCTCCCTAAACATAAGGATACAAAAAAGTTTCATCCTATTTGCCCCACCTTTAATAAACCAATGGTCAGGATAGGTCGATTGGTGACAAAACCCCTCAATCATTTGTTGTTTAAGCTCCTAGTCGACTAACACTTCAATGTACAGGTTGTTTCTCATTTGACTGTGTGTTTGTGTCAAGCGAACAAACGTTTGGAAAAGTTGGCTGATGTGTTGGATACCGAAAGAAGAGTGTACGATATCAAAAAAATGTTTGGTGTACTGCCTCATCAGGACATCATCAATGTTGCGGATTGGATTGTCAGTCATTTTGAAGGTACAGGGGTAACCTATGTTAAGGTCAACACGAGAGGTAAGGGTGCTTCGTTTGGGATGGCCACCGAAGCCGACCACTGTCATAAGCTAAACCTGCCTGACTTGAAAAAGCTTGTCCACTGGTGCTAAGGCAAGTGGTTGGTATCCCTATAGGGAAAAGCATCAACACAACCTTAGCATGCATCCTTTTTGCGATTACAAAGTTCAAGTTTCTAAATAGTTCCCGAAAATATAAGAGGCAAATATTCGATATCAGATCAATTGATGATGTCACTCTGACTACAATATCATTACTGCTTGAGGTGTGGTCAAAAGTGTTGGAAAGGTTCGCGACATGCTACCCTGATAATTTGTGCTTGAAATGGATTGATGACGGAACGGGTATTGTGAGGATGTGATATTTGTATGTGTTAGAGGATCCTATTCTTATGCAGGGTATAACTTTAAGAATGCAAAATTAATTTGAGAAGAAGGGAAATTAGTGTTCCAAATAAACATTCCTATTCATCTTGGGAAAGCAAGCAATAAAAGAGTATCATTATCGACAAGTACCTGCACTGGATTGATCAGAATACGACCCATTCCTAATTTCCAAAACAGATCATGACTACGAAGGAATTGCGCTTGGAAGGATTTCCCCCATAATGCTCTGCTAAAGACCTTAAGCGATTTCGCATAGAGGAAGGGCGAGATGTGGAAACAAACGGTTGAGCTAACAAGTTGGTATGGATGATGAAGCCGTCTTGCACATAACATAGCAAATGGGTTGATGTGAATGGTAATGCTTGTCATATTAGTTAGATGTAAACATTGTTTTTGATTTTTTTTTTTTTTTTTTTTTTCGGAAACTACCCATACAAAAGCTAGGGGTGCTGGTACGAGCAAACACCTCTATCTCCAACGGGAAGGCTCCATCTATTGGTGGAGAGCAACACATGCTGGAAATCGGGTCCAGCGTCCCTTATACAAAAACCATTTCAATCGCACTAAGTTGTTTCTGACTATCTTCCAACCTGCCAGCATTGATTACCCTCGAGACAGGGGATTGACTGAGCAGGCGGGTGAGCACTCAACTAGGAAGGACTACGTGACCATCTAGCCCCCTTCTTCCTACAATTGCAGCCTTCACTGTGCCTACCTCTCCCTCACCCTAGTCCATACCACTGGAGATCCACCATTGATAGACCATGAGGCGGAAAGGGGTCCGAGAAGTCCAGCGGGGAGCACAGTGGTATTGCTGCATCCACCTTAGTCCAGTCATTAAAGTAGATGATGTACTCTCGTCTCATATTATCCTCCTCTCCGCATTCTGGGAGACTACCTCCTTCCCAACGTACATAAGCTACTCTACCCCCTTGGTCACTTCCCAACCAATCCCTTGAAAATTGCTCGATAGATTGTGTTATGTCCTTTTTGGTATGAGTTTGATCCAATTTAGTTTTCACTGTCTGCCATTGTATTGTAAGTTTATCCTGAACATAATGTTTGATTAGCTCGGTCATTTCCCCGTCCTCTAATCTTACTTTTTCAATACATAATATGCACTGTTTTCTCCAAAGAGCCCAAATAACGGCCCTCCTCCCGACCTTGAACATTTTCTCTTCCAAAATATTGTTCGTAGGTGAGAGCCATGTTTCACACAAAAGCGCTCTCCAGTTCCATGACCATTCAGACTCTGTGCCCAGTGACCTCCAAATCCTATCCCACCGGCGCCAAGTGAGCATCGCCCCTGGACATGGTAGGAAAATGTGCGCTATAGTCTCGGGGATCTTGCGGGCAGGAAAGACTGTCAGACAGGATGTGCACCATGGTGTGGCTAAACCCTTTTGTTCCAAATATATTTGATCAATCAGCCAATCGTTTGTAGGGAGGCAGTGGTGTTCTATCTACTATTGCAGGAGACCATCTTTGCTGGTCTGACTTTTGTGGCGGTGAACCAGCGGATGGGGTGGAGGCAGTCTCTTCCCGCATTCCGATGGGACATCCAGCGCTCCCGCACGGTGCTCTTAAGATCAACCCGAGGCCTGAGGAGCCGGTATGTAGCTTTCACAGACAGATCGAACAATTTCTTGATTTTTTTCGGATCTGATCCTGCCGGACGGGTTCCATTGCCACTCCAGCGGGTCAATTGTGAGTTTGACAAACGGGATTTTTGGAAGGAAAGCTACCCATCCCTCTTGTTTCCCCACTACCCTAATTTTGAACATGTACGCCTTCTTCCGCCTTCTCTTCTCATCGTGCAAATGCCTTACGAGACGATTCTCCGATCCCCGGTGGAAGAGGGTTACCAACACTTCCTCCTCTCGTATTTCCATCACCCTACCTACATTCCCACTAACCCCCGTCGTTGCGACTCAGTCCCATTCCGAAATCTCGGCCCCCTTTGCAAGATGCACACCCAGTCCAAGGGAATAGAGAAGATTAATTGGTCCAAATTTTGTTCAATGTGATGACAGTGCTTCAAGCTGGACCTCAACTGTTATGCAATTTTCCATTTTCTTTTGTCACTATCCCATATGTCCTTAATTCTTGTTACTCCTCTTCTCACCCAACAGTTCCACGGGTTGATAGAGCTACAATACACTCTCCCATTTGGGTCAGTGACACACATATTGCCGAAAAGTGGTTGTCTCGCCACCTCTTCCCATCTGTCCACTGGGCCTTTGTCAGGCAGCCGAAGTTGCGCCACATTGTCTTCGACCTTAATTATGAATTTTAGTCCACCGTAAAATCAAGCCAGTGACCGGATGTGTGTTTGCTATTTGCTGTTAGGAGTATTAGAGCCAGGTAGCTGACTTTCGCCTGATAGTTAATGCTGTGAGGAATCGAGCCAGCGACCTTATGAGCTGGTTCTGGCATTTGGTTTGATTTACATACACTCTGAATGCATCGGAGAATCGAGCTAGTGGCCGGTGCGAAATTGTTTGTTTTATTGTTAGGAGGAACTGAGCCAGGTACAAGATTTGAATTAGTGACAGTTGTTTGGAGGAATCAAGCTAGTGACCTAATGGTCTAGCACATATTTTTTGTGGGACTTACTGATTTGAGTTTAAAATCCACATCGGCTGGTTATTGGTACCGTACCGACACTAGGGACTGCGTGCCCGGGTACCCGTGCTATCTTTGGACTTGGTTTGGAACATGGTCCAAGATTGTAGTGATGCAAGTCGTTTCAATTCAGTACATTCGATGTAGTCTACCTCTTTCAAGACGTCGTTCGTCACTGGTATTCTCGAGTCTCTGTGATGGACAATATGGAAGTGGGTTAGAAGGGAAGTTGGTAGTGCGAGGGAAGGAGGTGGAGATCCCCCAAGGATGGCAACGTGGCAGTTGCCGGTTGCTATTTTTGGTCTTTGTTTGGAACATGGTCCATGATTGTAGTGATGCAAGTCGTTTAAATTCAATACATACGTTGTAGTCTACCTCTTCCAGGACGTAGTTAGTCACTGGTATTCTCGAGTCTCGATGATGGACAATATGGAGGTGGATTAGAAAGGAAGTTAGGTAGTGCGAGGGAAGAAAGAGGTGGAGATCCCCTAAGGATGGCAACAAGGCGGTTGCCGAAACGCGGTGGCGGGGATGTCGATCCTGCATCATGTCAATAATACCTTTTATCTTTCAATTGAGCGACTCGTGTGTATGTTTTCGCGCCCAGTTAAGCAGACTTCTATATGCTTTACGCATGTGATAACACAACTCATGATATGGAACCCAATTTAGAAAACTAAAGAACCTCTTACATAAATGAAAGTTTTTTGTCATTTTTAAAAGATTTTTTGCAAATGTTAGTGTTCTCTTTTTGTTTTGACAAGTCTCATAAGTATACGAATATGAAATAAACTCTAAACTGGGGAAACAATTTTCACCGATCTTCTACTATTATCCAATTCGGCATACCAATACGTGTTTTTATGTTCATACGTTTTTTTTTCATTTAATGATTCAACATAATAATAATAATAATATTGCAGATAATTAAAAACACATTTAAAGAGAAAAGAAGATTAAAAATTAAGATACTTCAGGGTTTCCTTCAAAATTTTGACAAATCCCCGTTCTACCAGACATGAATTAACAATCTTGTACCTATATCTACCTAGGGTAGGTGTATAGGTGGTGAAGTACCCATCCAAAATTTTAATTTGGTAAATGTCATCCCTCCTAGGAAGCCTAGCATATTAATGACAGTAAGCAGAAGAAAAGGAACGTTTTTGTTACTCAATATATAAGGACGTTGCTAAAAAATCTCATATAGAGGGGGGTTCAAGGATCTTAAAATTATGATAGCCTTAAATCTGCGTAGCACGCCAAACATGTTCGGCGCCCCATCGAACATCTGAGCATGTTCGGACGCTTGCGTCCGGCCGAGAGGGAGCTGAACATGTGCGGACGAGCGCAAACTAGGGGGCTGCCAGACATCCTCATGTGGCCGGTACCGGGGCCATTTCGGCCATTGTGGTCCCAAGGGGGGGCCATCGTGGGCGGCCACAGGGGGCGGGAGACCAGAGGGGGCAATGGGGCGGCCATTTCAAATTCGAAATGGGCAAACTTGAAATCTTTGGCCCCCATTCCCCCAGCCCCCCGTGCTGCTTCGCAGGAGCCATCCCCAGCAAACAGCCGTCATCACCGTGTGTGTTGTGTGTGTGTGTGTGTGTGTGTGTGTGTGTGTGTGTGTGTGTGTGTGTGTGTGTGTGTGTGACATTATGTGTTTGTGTGCAGCAAACGCAGCTCCCTACCCTACCCTAGACTAAGCCATGCGTGGTTAGACCCCGTCATTTACCTGATAGAGCCCCCCAGCCCGGTATCATTGTTGTGTGTATATGTGTGCCCAGAGGCCATGTATGCTTGTATGAGCCCGTAGGCTGTGTGTATATATTCACGAGCCATGTTTTGTATCTGCCCGAAGGCTATGTGTGCCGTGTAACTGTATAGCGAGATGTATATGCCCGAAGGCCAGATATGTGCAGTACTATGTAGAGGGAACAATGTGTTCGTTGAAGAGATGACGGGCCAAGCTCGACAAGAACCCCCCCAAAGTCCCAAGCCAGACTCAAACCCATGATCTATGACATGCAACCTGAAGACTACGGTTTGAGCAACATTCGCAAACGGCACCTGCGTGTGATATGCCAGACAGGAGATCAACAGAACAACCACAAGCAACAGCGACAAGCAAGCCACGCAGTATCAATACCCGACATACAACATCGTGGAGAACCCTTGGGTGGTGCGCAGGCAGTGTCTGTAATAGCTTACCTCGAGTCAGCCCAAGTGTGTGTGCCCAGCCGTGCACAATTCTAACGCCCTGCGAGTGTCCATGAGAAAGGCTGCGGAGTTTTGAACCTGCAACCTCATACCACAATGTCGGTCCGGCTAGTCTGAGTTCCGCCTAGCCTTGAGTAAGTTAGGGGAAGGACGGTAGGATGTGTCCATGGGCGCCGGCTCGCCTTGCCTAGGTACTCCTGCTATGTAGACTCTGAATTGGGCCTGAGCCTGGTGTCCGAAGTTCCCATGCTTGTCACTGCTGTCTGGTCCAAGTTGCCCTCGATACTGGTAGGGTGATGGTCCTGAGTGCTGGGCACACTGAAGTAGGATAGTAGGGACAGTGGGTGCGCTGGGAGGTACTAACGTGAATGGGTAGGGTAGGTGGCCTATCCTGTCAGGACAACCATTGGCTGCTGCTGCCAGCAATCACCGCGGGTCTGGTCCGTGGCCTCTACAGCACCCTGGGCTTAAAATATAATTAAAACAATAGAAAAAGTGAAAAAACTTGCAGCAGCTACATCAGGTGCACCAGTTACTACTGCAGCAGCTGCTGTAGGTGCTGCATCAGCTGCCTCAGCAGATGTGTGTGTGTGTGTGTGTTATAAAATATCACCACAACTTCCCCTATTCCACCCAGATGAGTAGATCCAAAGTCATAGCAACTTTACCTGTATTGCAGACAATGAAGCATTCTCAAGATGAGACAATCCACCAATGAAACAGTTTTGCTTGTGGAGTCGATATCTATTCAGAACCTTACCTTTAAACAAGCAAGGAATCTCACCTTCACACAAGCAATGCAACACACTTGAGATGGGCCAGCCCAACAGTAAAAACAATACAAGACACAATTAAATTCGTTATATCGTTTCCTTGATTATATTTCCATCAGCTAGCATTGGGAGGCCTCCCATTTTCTTTGTTTTTG
>BFEA01000809.1:44970-55070 GCA_003427395.1 Chara braunii | reverse complement strand
TTTTTTTGTTTTTGGCTTCTGACAGTGGGTGGTAGGTGATAGTGGGAGGAGGAGAGTGCGCTATGCTCCCCTTTCTGCGGAGTGTGTTTGCTTTATGGTGAGGGATAGTGACGTGGAGGTTAGATTTTGTGAGAAAATTGTGCGGGGCGAAGTTTGGGTGGGGGAGCTTGAGTGGGGTGGGCACGTGTTTGCTGTGTTGTGGGTGTGATGTGGGCGAGTGGGGTTTTGAGGGGAGACACGTGTGTGTTGAATGCAGGGTACAAGCTGGACCAGTAGGGCTGACGGGGCGACGGGGTAGGGTCTTGTGTTGCGAGATGCCTGGGGATTGTCGGGCGAGAAAGAGAAGCAGGTTGGGGGGGATGACGGTGTTGCACCGACTAGGATGGGCTGAGGGTGTGCAGGGATTGTTGGAGATGGGGTGGGGGACTGGAGTCGTGAGAGCAGAGGGAGGGGGGAGAGACAGAGTGTGCGTAAGTGCAGAAGAGGTGGGGAGAGATGAGGCGCTTTCGGCAGGAGACGGGTTGCGGGATGATGTGAGCTTATGGTGAGCTTTATCCGGCTGTTGTTGCCGTGAAGGGGGGGTGGGAGACGGCGTGATAGGGCCTGGATCAGGGCGGGTAGGGGAGGTTAGCTGTGAGGGGCAGATCTTGATGCCACTTGAATGGGTGAGTGTGGGACTGGGATATCTAGGGGGGGGTAAAGGATGCTCGTGTGATGTATTGATTGTGCCCGAGGGCGGGGTGAGGGTCGTCGGGAATGGGTTAGTATAGAGGAGTAGGGTGGAAGTTATCCGAAGGGGTCGGGCCGAGGAGCGGACGGTTGGGGGCGTTGGGGGACGTTTGCAGGAAGGATGTGGTTCGGGCTTGGTCCAGAAATACCGGGCTCATGAGACGAGTTCGGAGTCTTCTGGTAGGTGGAGAACGATCTCCTCCGTTGGTGATAGCTGCTGCTGGATCGGGTTGTCAGCCTGTCCAGGGGACTGCATGCATCCCTCCGAGAATGGGACTTGTCGCTGAAGGCTTCGTGTTGGCGGCTGCGAGAGTGCAAGAACCTCCATTGTCTTCCGGAAGCTTCGAGTTGGAGGCCTGTGACGTCCAGGTATGGCGGGGGACTCCTCTACATCTGGCGCATGTAGGCTTTCACGCTTGCAAAGTTGAAGGTGCTCCCTAGTGTGGCAGCGCTCTCCTCTGCTGCTGGCGATGGCGGCTTGGGAGCACGGGAGCTCGGGGTGGTGGGAACTTAGGCTGCAGGCAGACGCCCGAGTCGAAGGGTGAGGCGGGCGGTTCGAAAATTCGAACCGCTGCGCGGGCGAAAATCCGCGCGTCGGAGCTACCGGTGAAGCGCTAGCCCCTAGCGGTCGAAGGCGAGCGCTAACCGGTGGCACAATCGGTACTCTTACTGTCTTCTTTATATTCTATACTTGGTGACGTATCTGATTTTGTCTTGAGTCAGCATCTGGTCAGACACATGTGCACGAAGTAGGTAGTGTCTAGGATATAAGCTCAACAGCTGGAGGACTCACCCAAAAGTAGGAAGCATGGGCATGAGCGACGAGCGCTCGTAAAACAACTCGTCTAACCCTAAGACCGGTACTGCCCGACATGCGGCTGAACTGGAGCTGACACAGTGAGGAGCTACAAGTCTTGAGAGCGAACCTTCAAATCCTAGTGGGCATGACGTCCTGTCTGCGTCGTTAAAGAATTCCTGAGGTCCTTGCTGGCTGACCTTAAACTGCTGGTTGCCCACCAGCCTGATAGGGTAGCTGTAGTAACACTGTGGGGGAGAAGAGCTCAAACAGGTCAGACTCCAGTCTAGATCAGATAGATTAAGTGTCGACGGTGAGGTCTACGTTGTGAGGAGGTGGAGGCTACTTACCTGTGCCTTTAGACACCATGGATGACTACCCGATGTTCACATTCTTGACCCTGTCCGTGTTATGGGGTCCCCTTCTCCGATTCCTGTTTCCTTTAGGATTCCACCGGGCGTGCAGCATGGGTGTAACCATGAGGTCTGGTGGAACCACGCAACCATACACAGCAGAACAACAAGCAGAAATCGATAGGAAGTTGGCTGAGAAAGAAAAAGAGGAGGAGGAGAAAAAGAGAACGAAAGAGGAGGAGATAAAACAAAAAATGGAGCAGGAAGGAGGAAGATGGAGGAGGAAGAGAAGATGGAGAAAGAGTTGAAGAAGAAAGAAGAAGAGTCGAAAAATGAACTAGAAGAAGAAGAAGAAGAAGAAGAAGAAGAAGAAGAAGAAGAAGAAGAAGAAAAGGTTTGAAGCGAAGGAGAAGTAGACTTGAGGGAGAAACAGGGGGTGAAGTCGCAGAAACCAGCTGAGCTGGTGAACTGAGGTTTAGGGAGGTGGAAGATGAGGATTGGGTGGAAAAGTTCGGTTTTCATACTGAGCTACCAGCAGAGACAAAAGCTGAAAGGGAAGCTTTCATAGCTAAGCTGTCAGCATGTGCAGATAAAGAGGAGAAGGACCTCATGTTGGAGGAGAAGCGGTGTGAACTCCACAATCGTTTACTTGCAACAAAAAGGAAAGAGTACGACGAAAATAAGAGGTTGAAAGAAAAAGGCGAGAGGCTTCAAAGGGCGCTGAGGGAGCATAAGGGCAAAGAAGTGGAAGCGAAAGATACTCTTACTCTCCTAACAGATACTCTACTGCACACCACCCTTGAGGGAGCATAAAGGCAAAGAAGTGGAAGCGAAAGATACTCTTACTCTCCTAACAGATACTCTACTGCACACCACCCTTGAGCTCAATGCACTACAAAGAGTTGTAGGTAAAGTTTAGCGACACCAAGAAAAATTCCAGAGAACAACTTCCTTAGCGCTTCGTCCCATAGGATAGACAAGAGGATATTAGATTATGCCCACCAGCTAGATGACCTTTTCACCCATACGATGACCAACACTAGTGCTGCAATTACGATAAGTGGGCGTGGCGAAGGTGGAGATGGTGGCGACGATGGGGATGATGATAAGAAGGGGAAACGGCCCAGGAAGGATGGAGGAAAAAAAGATGAAAGGAGACAAGTCTGAGGGAGTAGAATGAAGAGAGAAGATGAAGGTTAAGGTCCCTTAGACGTACACTGGGAAGAGCGACATTGGGAGCCGTACGCGCAGTTGATTCCGTATTGGGACCGCGTACCAATGGCAAGTTCGTGCCTAGGGGGGGATGCAACAAGCTTTGCTATTTCGCTAGTCAAGGAGGCCAGATGCACCTCAATGGTGCAATACTCACAACATACTAGGATTGAGGACTTGAAAGACCGCTTCTAAGATAAGAACTCAATGCCTCGAACAAAACACCTCATCCTTAATATTAGTGACCACAATTGGAAGAGTGCGTCGACACTCGAGGCCACCATGGACGAGCTGCTGCAATGTCCCGATCATGGACTAACCCCCGCTCAAATACTTAATAAGTTCGCTAGAGCGCTGCCAGAACCCCTCGAGACCCAATTATATCCCCGTACTAAGGAGGGGATGACTTACGAAATGTTCAGCAAGATAGTTGTAGACCATGCCGGGTTTCTACAAGAGGCAAACTATTGCCACTATTGGAAGGATTTGTTAGTCGGTAAGAGGTGGAAGAATATAACTATATCCGACAGTATAGAGGGTAAAGATAATCTGCTGGTCACCTTCGAAGAAGGAAGTGTAGAGTCACTACCGTATGACCAAATGGATTACGGTTTAGAGGAATATAACAACCAAGAAGCCTGAGGAAGAGACGATGCGACAGTTGCAGCCCGTGGGGGAGGGCGACAAGGTAGAGGCTGAGGACGAGGTGGAGGTTGAGGACCCGCTGCCCAGAGGGGTGGTGGCAAAGGAAGTTAATACGTGGGAGGTAGGGGTTATGGTCCCTCGCAAGGTGGTAGAGGTTCTCCCTTTATAGGGGTTGAGGTAGAGGTAGAAATTGGCGGCTGTACCCAACACACTCGGGGATAGCAAAAGGCAAGCCTTGGGAACATACGTTTGTATCATGCATCCGACATAGAGAGAAGGTTGTCCCTTTGTTGTATGAGTGCCCCCACGTTCGCCAGGCACGTGGTCAAGAATGACCTCACTGAGCAAGTGTTCGTTGCCTATGTGAGATCGGTCAGTGAGCGAAAAGGTAAGAAGTGCCCATACCACCTAATGTGCAAAATCTGTTGGATTAGTTCGCTGACGTGGGAGAGGCCCCAAGTAGAGTGGTTGAGAGGGAGACCAAGCACCAAATAGATATAAAACCTGGTAGCAGGAGTCCCAAGGGCCCCATCTATCGGATGTCTCCCAAAGAGCTTGATGAGCTGCGCAAACAATTAGATAAACTGATAGAAAAAGGGTGGATTAAGCTAAGTTCCTCGCCGTATGGTGCACCGATCTTGTTTTTGCCAAAGAAAGAGGGCGACTTGCGCATGTGTATAGACTATCGGGGACTCAATGCAATTATGATAAAGAATGTTGAGCCATTACCACGGATAGACGACCTTCTGGATAAAGGGCAGGGTTGCAAGTATTTCTCGAAGATAGACCTGAAGTCAAGCTACCATCAGATTGAGGTACTGCCTAACGATCAGCACAAGAGGACCTTTAGGACTTGATACGACCACTACGAGTTTGTGGTCATGCCGTTTGGGTGAACTAACACCCCTGCTACCTTCCAGCGTTGTATGAATGAACTCTTTCGTGAGTGGCTAGATAAATTTGTCATTGTTTACTTAGATGATATTTTGATTTTCAGCAAGTCGTTAAAAAATACGAGCAGCATCTTCGGTTAGTGCTAAGCAAGCTGTGTGAAGCTGAATTTAAGTTGAACCCAAAGAAGTGTGAATGGGACAAGAGTCGGGTGTTGTATTTGGGGCATGTGTTGGATGGAGATGGAGTCAAACCGGAGGACGCTAAGATAGCAACAATCCGAGATTGGTCGACACCACGTACATTGACGGAAATACGGTCGTTTCTGGTCTGGCCAACAATTACCGCAAGTTCGTACAAAACTGTACTGTAATAGCTGCTCCATTGCGTAGGCTGTTGAGGAAAGAAACAGTCTGGAAATGGGATAAGGATTGCACCTCAACCTTTAAGTGTTTGAAGAAGTGCTTGATAGAGTACCTGGTTCTGAAGATCGTTGATCTGTCCTTGCCGTTTTTAGTTACCACGAATGTTAGTCAATATGGGATAGGTGCTATACTCCAGCAGAATGCGGCAATGGGTACAGACCCGTTAAGTTTTTGTCCTGTAGACTGCCTAGTGAGAAGGTCGCCGCTTCCACGTACGAGAGAGAGCTGTTTGCTCTTACAAAAACCTTGAATCATTGGCGGCATTACCTCCTAGGTTGGCATTTCAAAGTATATTCAGAACCATTAGACACTTCGCTGGCTAAAGACCCAAGCCCGGATGACACCTAAGTTGACAAGGTGGGCTGGGGAGACAGATCAGTTTGATTTTGACCTTAAGCTAGTAACGGGGAAGTATAATTTTGTTGCTGATGTGCTAAGTAGACGAGCTGATTTCTTCGGTGCCATTGTAACATATTAAGATGTGGGCGTCGAGTTACAAGAAAAGATTACAACCGCTTATATTAGTGATCCTGTCTATAGTCAGTTGATTAACAAGGTGCAGACGACAACTCACAAAGTTTCAAACTATAGGATGGCACAAGGACTATTGTTTTGAAAACAGATGTACACGATAGACTGTGTATACCGAACAATGTCTTCAGTAAGACACCCTGAGACAAACGGACAGACTGAGAAGATGAACAAAGTACTATAGCAAATGCTACGTATGTACATCCGGCCAGATCAGATTGACTGGGATGAACATCTGGCTAAGGTCACTAGTGACTATAACAATCCCGTGCATTTAGCTACGACGAGAACACCCACTGAACTGCATTTGGGTTGGCGCCCACGCAGGCCCCTTGACTGTCTGAACCCTCAGGTGCAAAGACGTCCTCAAGGAACTAGACAGTTCGCTGTGCAGTATGAGAAAGACTTAGAGAAAGTCGGATAGAACATTAGAAAGGCACAGCACCAAATGATCGAACAAAGCGAATAAGCAATGCAGACCGTCGCAGTTCGCTGTAGGGGATTTGGTCTGGGTGAAGTCTAAGGAGTTTCTCCCAGAGGAGAACATCTCTCAGAATTTATTGCCTGCATATAGGGGACTGTGGCAGATACTTGATGTGATTGGTGATGTGGATGGCCCTTCCTACGTTGTTGAGATCCCTCCACATTTGCACACTTACCTGGTGTTTCATGTTTCTAAGTTGCTCCCTTGTGTCAGTAATGATCTGTTTCCGTCTCCGAGATCTATGATTCCTCCTGATATGGATGGCAAGTATGACGTGGACTGCATTGTTGCTGAGGATGTCTATAGATCCGGACACAGGGGTAGAACCCGGTGACAATATAAAGTCAGATTCCCTTATCAAGAACCGTTCGAAGATCACTGGTTTACTAGTGCAAGGAACATGAATGTGGACGAAGCAGAGAATTCCAGATTGCAAAATCACACTGAAGTCCAAGTAGTCAAAGCAAGAGCAGATAGAACAATGGAACCGAGTAACCATCCATTTGAGAACGATACAGAAGAATCGTGAATCAATGTCCAAGCCCAATCGGCCAACACCACAGCATAACCCAATGTAGCTCTCTCTCTTGAATGGCGCCAGGCGCCCTACCTACTCTACAGCCTATCACTACATCTACAGACGACCAGCGAGTGATGATGTCAACACCAATGCCGACCTCCTCTCCACCAGGTATGTCTCTCTCTTCTCCCTCACTCTCCCTTGTTATCCCACACAGCGCCCTTCACCTCCGAAGAACCACCTTCGCCCTTCACCTTCTCTGCGCCCACAGGCAGCCCGGCTATGGCCGCCAGCGCCCTGCGCCCAGGCTGCGCTCTACCGCTTAGCGCCAGCCTGCCCTCACTCAGCCTAGTGCAGCGCAGGCACAGTCGCAATGCAGCAGCGTGCCGGCCTTGCTCGCAATGGCCAAGATCCCTGCCCACTCGCCCTCCCTGCCTATATGCCAGTGTTGCGTGTGGGCGGCCTCCCTTCAGCCTGCGCCTGGGCCCCAGTACCTGTACCCAGGCCCAATGCGGTTGGGGCCCAGGAGATGCAGTTGCGCCTCTTTCATCAAGGCCTGCGGCCAGATTCAGATAGTGGACCGGTTTCCCCTTGGCATTTTCGGCCTCTATATCCAGCATTCAATGTCGGCCTCACGTTTATGTGCCCAGGGCCTAACCAACTCTGGGGCCCTGGGATTTCTGCATTCGCAGAGATCCGATACTCGGTGCACTCCAACCAACTGGCGTGCGGCAACTGTATGGACCCCACTTCGTGAAGTGATTGAACAAAGGGCTCTCGTTGATTTGCTGGCCCGCCTTCACTTAGGGCGGGCACGAGGCTTGCTGGGGGCCTTAGCCCAGAACATGTGCATCACGGCAAGGCCCGGGCTCAATCCTCACACTAGGGATGGGCTGATTGAAACAGCACTGCACATAGTGTCTTACTACGAGAGAACTAGGAGGGGAATCAACATAGTTGATAGATAAAAATTGTAATTTTCTCGGAGGACCTCGAAGGTGAGAGTGAAAGGCATTCCACGATGCAGACCCCTAATGTGAATCTCAAGGTCAAAATTCCCAGGTCGCGAGAGGCCAGGTCGGCCAGTTTCAGAAAGGTTCCGTTGGGTACCCCAGAGGTCAAGTCCAACAGGTACCCGGTAAACAGTAACATCCAAGAGGCAAAAGTCTCCTCGTGTTGTTTGTCCTCCCTCTGATCTTATTCCAACTATTTTTGCTTACCCAACTGAGCACCCTTAAGTAGTGCCAAACAGTCGGTGGTTCCACGTCTGGAGTGCCTACTGCACTCTTATGGGGGCCGCTCGGTTCGGGGTGTCTGTGTTGCCTGTGGGTGATGACGGATGCTCGTTGAAGTGTCTCCCTGGCTCAGTGGGTGGTGGGAACCAACAGTCTGCGGGATTCAATCGTGATGTGAGTAGGTCATGTGCCGCTTTGCTCCGTGTTGGATGTGTGGACGGCTTCGTCTACAGTCCACCACTGCCCTGCTGCCTGTCCTGCTTGCTTCACATGTGGTTCTTTGCAGGTTGATCTGTTTGCTGTGTGGTGTGGCCGTGTTGTTGGTGTTGCCTTGCGCTTCGCTGCTCCGCTGCCTTGCTGCCCTTCCGCTGGCCGTGCCTTCCGTGTTTGCTGCTTGCAGGCCTTGATGGATGGTTGCCTTGTTGCTGGTGCCTCTTGTGCTTCGCTCCACGTTTGCCAAGCTGCTGGTCCGCTCGCCCTGTCGTCCCTTGCAGTGTGGTTTACCTTGCTTGTGTTGCCTTGTGCTTCACTACATGGTTGCTGCGCTGCATGTCCTGCCGTGTTGCCTCTACTGTGCTGCCTGGTGCTCCACAGGGTTGCTGCCTATTTCTATTTTCCGCTTGGGGACAGTCTGCCTTCAACAAGGGTCAAAGGGTTCATGACCCAAACCATCAAATACAAAGATTCCGCAGATTGTCGAGGGTTCAGCCTCCTGATGAGTCGGTGCAACTCCGACGAAACAATCTATCATCATCAGTTTTTTATTTTTCCAGTCGTTCGATTTTGTGGGACTTGTATTTTTTGGTTTGCCTGCTCGGTGTGTGTGCATGTCGTCTGCCCTCCTGCCGCCTATTGTTCACCTCCCGGTCTTCGCAGCTTTGGGAGTTGTGTTTTTTTTTTTTTTTCGGGGGGGGGGGGGGGGGTGCCTGTGTGTAGTCTGCCCTCCCGCCTCCCCCATGCCCTCCATCCTATGTGGGACTCTAAGAAAGCTGGTCATGATAAGCCACGGATGTATGGGTAGCTTCAGAGAAGCAAAGTGGCAGCAGACAGTGTTAGTTTGGACATGACCAGGGCCTGATGTACCACTGTGGTGGTGGGGTGCATACCATGAGATCTGATTTTTACACACACACACACACACACACACACACACAAACACACAACTTCTGCTTTGCCGTGAGATCTGATTTTTACACACATACACACACAAACACACACCTCCTGCTTTGCATGATATGTGCCGTCCTTCGCTGACGTCATCACATCCGATGCCCTCTCTCTCTCTCTCTCTCTCTCTCTCTCTCTCTCTCTCTCTCTCTCTCTCTCTCTCTCTGTGTAACCAATCTTGCATTACCATCACCATCCATCATTGTTACCAACATGCATGATTGTCATGCCATCAGGAAAAGGGAATTTATTCATTTATTTATTTTTGTTCTTTCATAAGTTGTTGAAAGTTCACGGAAGGAATGTGTTTGTTGAAGAGGAGAGGAGGGTAGAAGGGGAGGACAGGAATGTGGGGGTTGAAGGGGTGAGGTAGAAGGGGCCAATCCTCAGTCGGAATATATGGTAGGGAGGTATACCGAGATGGCTGGGAGGACTCTCTCTCTCTCTCTCTCTCTCTCTCTCTCTCTCTCTCTCTCTCTCTCTCTCTCTCTCTCTCTCTCTTTTGTGCACGTGCCCGCACTATCTGTCTTGTCTGTCCGCCAACCATTCAGTCACTCAATCACGTGGTTGCGTCTCCCCAATCATGACCTCCGCCTCCTTCGCTTCGTCATCCCGATCTTCCTCCCCTGCGGCCTGATTATCCATTGTCATAACTGTTCTGGTAGGTTGAAGATGGGTCGTGTGGCAATCATGATAATTTTCAACCCCTCCATCATACTCGGGGCACTGTTTATCATGCATGCCCCCGCCCCCATCTAGCTTCATTATCATCATCATCATCGCCTCCCTCAATTCCTCCGCCTCCCTCCCTCCCTCCCTCCCTCCCTCCCTCCCTCCCTCCCCTCATCATCATCGTCATCGCTATCATGATCAGTGGGAGCGGAAGGAGCGGAGTGGGAGCAAGAGGACGAGGAGGAGAAGAAGACAAGGAAGTGGAGAAAGCGGGGGAGCGGTAGAGGAGGGGGAGGCAGCGGGAACAGGAGCAGGAGAGATCGTACCTTGGTCTGCCATATTCACACAGCAATGAAGGCGTTGATGTTTGCTTAGGACGTCTCTCTCTCTCTCTCTCTCTCTCTCTCTCTCTCTCTCTCTCTCTCTCTCTCTCTCTCTCT
>BFEA01000809.1:14651-30907 GCA_003427395.1 Chara braunii | reverse complement strand
GGCCGGAGAGAGCTAGCTCACAATCCCCCTCCCTCCTCCCTTCCCCCCCTTCCTCTCTAGCTCACAATTCCCCTCCCTCCCTCCCTCCCTCCTGGAACTTCCTTCATTCCAAGCTCACAATCCCCCTCCCTCCCTCCCTCCCTCCTGGACCACCATTCCTCTCTTCTCCTCCTGCTGCTGCTCTTCTTCTTCTTCTTCTTCTTCTTCTTCTTCTTCTTCTTCTTCTTTAATGAAACCTTAGCACTGCAACTTTGGCTAAGCCTTCTTCTTCTTCTTCTTCTTCTTCTTCTTCTTCTTCTTCTTCTTCTTCTTCTTCTTCTTCTTGAGTAAAGACATAGTACTGTGACCCTGGGCTATTCCTATTGCCCAGGTGTGTTTTACGACAGGAACTTGCAGAAACACAGAAAAAGAAAAAACTCGAGAGTTTCCAGACCCGGAATACAAGATTTGGCAGGGACTATATTAAACTTCACTTTGTTAGATTTAAACGACCAGGACCTCAAGCTACTTGCAGACCGACCCTCAGGCGACCGGTATGGCGAGCCTGCCGAGCCTCGAGGTACTGGTAGGAGGACAGGTCCAGCCTGGAGGAACCAGTAGCCAACAAACAAAAGAAGAAGAAGAAGAAGACGAAAAAAGCAACAACCCTGGGGACGCGATTGCAGTTGTATACATTCTGAGGACTGCTGGTGTGAGCATGCACTCAAAGAGGGCGTGTCATCCCCGTCGCATGAAAATCGGAATCCTGAAAGCGAAAGAAAGAAAAAAAAAACGAAATGAAAAAAAAAAACACAGACCCCCTTTCGCCCTCTTTGCAGATGGATACAGAGTTGGAAGTGCCAGTGCCACTAAGCCCTCAAAGATTCTGTTCGAGAAAATCACGAAACCTCCCTGCCAGCCGGGCAGGGAATTCTAGAAAAGGAAAAAAAAATAAAAATTCAAAAAAAAAAAAAAAAAAAGAAGAAAATTACTTCCTGCATCATCCCCACATTATGGTTGCATTCATTGTAGAAAGGAGCAACTTGTAGCATGGCCGCAGTCACTGTCTTTTCGTATGTGAAGTATGTTTTTTTTTGTTTTTGTTTTTTCTTTCCCTTTTCGGACTGAAAAGCAGCAACCGATTGCTTCGGACTGAAAAGCCGCAACCGATTGCTGAGTGGCCCGACCCCCGTACCTCGTGGCCGTTAATGCGAGCGTGCCACAAAAAAATAGCTGGCCGAGGTACTGGTGGTTTAAGGAGGAGCACAGCGGAATACAGGAAATACTACAATCCAGTGGGATGGTTCTGACGCCTGAGAAGCTGATAAGAAGCAGAGAGTAGAGTGGAAGTTTTCCTTTTTCCTTTCTTTCTTTTTTCTTTAACGGAAGCATAAACTTCCTATGGTAAGAAAGCAATCAATGCCGCTGTCTCAGGATTGATCCTCCCTTGCGCACAACAAAGAGGAACATTGAGTGAGCACTTGATGTAAGCGACGCTGGACGAGAGATGGTTAACAGAGCCCTAAGTGTGCTGGACCTGGTTTCTGGCTACCTCATTAGAAGGAAGGGGAAAAAAAGGAGATTGAATGTAATAAATGACAAATGTTTTTCGCCATTCTGGCTGAGAGATCCATAGTCGTTCAATCTTACCGGAGAGATTGCACTAACCAATAGACGATTCTCGTTATTCTGGCTTAAATCAATAGCAAGCACATGTACGCATACATTGAGAAATGGTCCATTAAACAAATAATAATCATAAAATATAAAATAATAATAATAATAACAAATAATAATAATAAACAACTCACTTATCCACATTCTCGAACCAACATTGTTTTCGGCTACCGAAGACTAGCGCTCTACCGCCATGCCTGACACCGCTAAAGTTTCGCTTCCCTTCTCTCTCTCTCTCTCTCTCTCTCTCTCTCTCTCTCTCTCTGCCTCACAAAGCTCTTTTCTTTTTTCTTTTTTTTTTGGAGCAACACTGGCCTTGGTCTGCTAGAGGGAGTGATATAAGCATCTTCTTCTAGCAGACTCGCTGCGCGCTCCCGTCTATTGGTGGGGAGCAGCACCTCTCCGCCTCAGGAAGTAATTTTCCCAAATTCTCTACTTTATCCCTTCTCCAGTACCTGTCCCTTTTTCAGCTCTTCACTCTTCCTTGTACCATACCACATCCCACCCTATTCTTCAACAGACAAAGACAGAAACTAAGAACACAGCTTGAAAGAATGGGAAAAAAAAGAAGGAAAAAAAAGGCAATGCAATAGACAGACGTCAGATCATCAGATACATCACGTGTCCGTCAGCCCATGCACCCAAAAAAAAAAAAAAAAAAAAAAAAAAATCCTTACCTCAGTAACCTCACCTAATTCCACATGTTTCTCCTTCAACCGCCACACTACTATTACCGGGCAAAGTCTAGAATTGAGGATGTGACATTCCAACGACTGCCGATGGACAGTGCTACAAGACCAAAATGGATGGCGGCATGAGTCAGAAGGAGGAAAAAAAACAAAGAAGCGCCACCGTGGTGCTTCGTTTTTTGGGCGCACTCGGGGAATCTGCCTCGGTAACAAGAGGCTCAGAGGCAGTGGTGATTTCACGTTGAGAAACAAGTGCATCCTTTTTCTTTTCTCCTTTCTTTCCGTTTTTCACCCTTTTCTTCCCTGTTTTTTTGGCAGATACTGTGCTATTCTGAATGTGGGGAAGTAGCGGCTAAGTGGATCCTCACATGTCCTCCTCCGTGCAAGCACGGACTCGAACCGGCAACCTCGGTCTCAAGAGCCAAGTATCTTAACCACTACAGCCAGGACACGACGGTGCTCAAAAGTGGTATTAGATGGGAGGTGCAGCGACTGGCAAAATGCTCAGTCTTTGCATTAGCCGCCCCCCCTCACCCCCCCACGCTTGCAGCCCCACCCTACTCCCTGACCACCGCCGATTACTGCGGGGGACAACATGGATCCCCTTAATTGTGAGAGGTATCTATGCTTTCAGGAGTCCCCTGTATAGGCTTAGGAGTTAAGACTCAAGGAGTAGTGGAAGGTAGAGAGTGAAAGGTGAAATTGAGAGAAGAATATAGCTTAATTATAAGTTATAACACAAAAAAAAGGAGATTTTGCAATCTCTGAGAGGGTGATAAAATTCACGAGGACAGGGCTGCAAAGACATATCCACACTTCTCAGACTCCTAAGGCTTGTTCCAGACCACTGGTAGATAGTAGATACTCCAAAGCCTAAAGGCTAAGGCAAACATCATCATATCATTTACGGAAGCGAGAGTAAAGTTCTCCTACACTGCTCCATTTCTTTCGGCTTCATATACTGCGCGAATAGTCGAATACGGACCTCGTGAGATTCCAGTCGGAAGGGGGAGTGGGTTCAACTCCCACTAAAAAGAAGAAGAAAAAGTGAATACTGACCTTGTGACTAATAATATACAGCCAAAATCTTCGTGGTATGTTCAGATCGACCGGTGGCGAGCCTCCGATCTTCCTCTTCTGCTTCACAATCACAACAGAGTTTAAGTTAACTCACAGTCTGCCTGCAGTCTTTTTTTTTTTTTTTTTTTTTTAAATTTTAAAATGGAACAGGTCCTTATGGCCCTGGCTCCATTTCCATTCCGGGGAGCGTCAGTCCGGTTCTTAATCTGCCTGCAGATTTTAAGGATTGTGAAAAAGGGAAAAGAAGGGGAAAAAGCAGAGAAAGGAAACAATCTATGTTACGAACTGGGTGGCCCAGGACCCCGGGGGTTAGCCCGGGTCCCAACTGGAAGGGGCCGGGCGGACAAGGACCAAGCAGTCTCAGCGCAAAACTCTGAAAAACGATGGTAAACAAAAACTTTGAAAAAAATCCAAAAGATCGTGTGATCGACGATCGTGCAAAATGATAGGACAAACAACTTTTCACTCAGGGCCATCTCCAAATTCATCCTTTTTCAAGATAAGTACTTCCTTCACCATCTTCTTCCGTTCTTCATCTTCCAAGGCACGAGGGTGGGAGTGGGTTGAGCCGAAGCAACCCCCCTTTGCATAGGCGGCTCGAGCCACAAAGATAGGCTGACTTTCTTCTCTGTCTAATCCCCCCCGTTGCTTGTTCCAAAAAGCACATGCTTGCCGGTGATAAGCAACCGGACTGATGCCCCCCAGAATAGAAGGGGCTGTGTTTTTGAGAAAAACAAAAAGGAGAAAATAATAAAAATATTGAAATAAACCATCTAAAAACAAAAACCCATCTACGACTGGTGGTGTTCACAAGAGGTTCTTGCTGCTCTTCAACCAGTTTGCCTAAATGGGTCTGCAAATTGTTCTAAGACTGAACCTGGACTGATCCAAGTTAGAGATCCACACCTGTGCGGCCTGCTTCTGTGTACCCAAAATGGCGCAAACCTCCGTAGCTTTCTGCTGTGGCACAAAGTCGACAAGCAGAGTTCCTGCACAAACATCCAATAACTGGCAAGTCAAGGAATATTACTTACAAGAAGGGCCCGTGAACGACGTGCAGCTTCGTCTGCGTCAGAAAGCAGTATTGTGCATGATCAAGAAGTGGGACAAAAAGAACGGGTGGGCGGTGAATAGGGTAATAGCGTAGGAAGAAAAGGCATGGAAGAGGAGCTCTTTACGCCCTATAGGCAGGCGCGACTACGCCCGCACCAGCTGGCCGGCCAGCCAGCCACTGAGCCACCCAGCCGGCCCGCCAAAAGGATGGTCAACCTTTTTGGGGGGGGACTTATTATTATTAAGTAAAAATAATAATAGGACCATTCCCAGCAGGCTTTTTTTCTTCCAACTTCAAAAAGAAAGGACCATTTACTATTTTCTGTTAATTGTTGTTCTTTTCTTCTTCATTTTCGTTTTTTAAAGTTTTGTTTCTCCTTGTAGATTGTTTTTTTTCCAGGCGCCTGGGCACACAACTCGTGCATGGATACATGCCCGGATGCCTGGCCGGGCATGACCCCCGGATGGGGTTCTGTTCAAAGTTCAAACCCGTTTATCCCCTTTAAAGCGAATTCATACCTCCCTTTCCCCCCTTTGACGACCAACACTCAAAAAAAGAAGAGAGCATGGATTTGGACTCTTCTGGGTGTGCACGGGAAACCGCCACTGCGCGCCCCCCCCCCCCCCCCCAAAAAAAAAAAAAGAGACCCGACGTTTTCTCATGCACAAGTAACCCGGGCGGCAGACCCCCATGGGCATGATGCCCAGCTGCCTGGCCAGCAAGACAAACTCCCTGGCTTTGTTTCCTTTTTTTCCCTTTTGTCTTTTTTCTTAGACGAAATGGGCGCAGTGCTTCACCTTTCCAACTACACAACTGGCAAAAAAAAAAAAATTGAGACAGGGATGCAGTCTACCTCAGAGGTTAACTCATTGGTCAGTTGGTACCTCAAGATCTCAATGGTTAACTCATCGGTCAGTCGGCACCTCAAGATCTGTGCCTGGGTTCAAACCCCAGCTCCAGCCACCAGTCAGTTGGCAGCTCAAGATCTACGTCCAGGTTCAAACACGGACTCCAACAATTGTGTGTGCATGCGCACGCATGTGTGTGTGTGTGTGTGTCCCACTGCCACACAACCGTCTGCCGACACGCGCATCTGTTCTTGGGGAAAAACAAAAAACAAGAAAGTTGAAGAAACCCATTGTGGCATGAAAACCCGGAACAGATCCGCGCGCATCGCCATGATGCAGGAACCCCCAAAACAAACATGCTCCCCATCAGGTCTTGTCACCGTCTTGAACGCAAGACTACCATCGCAACAAAAACAAAATGAAAGGCAGGCAACAATCAATGCCTCAAAAAGCGCTGCCGATCTGATATCACTATCAGACACCTCCCGGGCTCCGATATTGTCGGCGGCAATTAAAATTTAAAACAAAACAAAACAACACCAGGTGTCCACAGAACCCGACGCCCCTCCTGATTGCCTGCCGACACTTCCAAAGGGCCGCCGGGGTGACGGGTTTGCAAACCGGGGAAGTTAGCCCAGGAAACTTATGTTTACGACCACCAATCGCAAAATTGGCAGGTCATGAACCCCCGTTGGCTCAGCGCGTATAGAAGCACCCACGGCCGATAAGCTTTAATACGTTTGCAATTTTGCGTCGATAGGTGAAGCTCAGGGAATGCCATGACCTCATCCAGAGTCAGTGCGAAGCAATATTAGGCAATCTCCTGCTAATTTGCTAAAGCAAAATTTGCCGTCTTGAACGTCTTCTTTTTTTTTTTTTTTTTTTTTTTTTGTGGACATCCGTTAAAATTGGAACAATACACAGAAGATTAACGTGGCCCCTGCGCAACGATGACACGCATAAATCAAGAAGTGGTGCACCTTTCTTTTTTTTTTTTCTTTTTTTTTTTTTAAACAATTTGGAGTGTTCTCTTTTCCTTTTTTTTCTTTTATTCTACATGCTTTTTCCTTCCTTTTTTTTTTTTTAACTGTTGCCTGAAGCTCGAAGAGAGAGTTCAGACGTCCAAGTGCAAAGTTGCACAACTGGAATAGTTGTTTTAACTTTTAAGAGGATATAATAAGAACACGTGCAGTCACTGGATGATAGATAACCTGTGACATGCATCCTCTGAATATTTCTGTCAAGTTTGATGATATAATCAATTCAAGCCTTCTTACTGACTTGCAGTTGGCAGTGAGGAATACATAGCAGCACTTTGTGTGATCGAGGGAAAGAGAAAAACACAGCAGAGAAATGGAACATGTAGCAACAAGTCATGCACTCGATCTCCTTGAGTAGAGATGTAACAAACAGAATATGTAAACGTACTACTAAAGGTTATCCATCACTTATTCCAGATATAAACCTTTATCCATTACTCGTTCGGAGTCGTTCCAGATATAAACAGTCAGTCAGCCAGCTGGTCAGCTCGTTGGTCAGCCAGCCCTTTTTTCAAATGGTACGTCAGCTGGTCCGTCAGTCAGTGTCAGTCGGTCAGTCAGTCAGCCAGTCGGTCGTTCAGTTGGTCAGTCAGTCTGTCAGCCAGCCAGTCAGTCAACGAGCCAGACAGGTGGGCAGGGAGGCAGGCAGGTAGGCAGCCAGTCAGCCAGTCTATTAAAATGCAATCCTGAGTTGCGGTGCGAAGTTGCGAACGGCAGGTTAAGAAATGCCCTCACCTGTGTAATTTGTCTGGAATAGGTCCCTGGCTGCCCATGCAGAGAGTCGCAAAATGGCTGGTCCGCTGAGACCCCAATGGGTGATGAGCAATGGCCCCTCCTGAGAGAGAACCAAAAAGGCAACAGCGCGAAGTGGGGCAACACAGAGCAATTATCAATGTCCTATTCAGTATTCACTAACCTACCCCTGTCCAAGATGCACAAACACAGCACAGCATGGAAAACAGAGTTCGCACACGGACACAGACAAGCATACAGCTACATGCATCAGCAGCAGGACACACATGCTCGGAAAACACAGCAAAGGAGACTCCGACACGGAAATCTCAGCAAAACAAAAATCGAAGGACAGCAACTTCCTCAGGAAACTGCAGATTTTTCGGGCTGCAACTGTGCAGATCGTTGCAAAAGTAAGGAGTGTGGACCAGAGATGACAGCACATGGAATGAACAGCGCACGGAAGGATAAATCGAGACTCAGGAGTCGATCTGTCCTTGACGACAGAGGGGCAACACATGATGGAGATGTGATGTGTGATGGATGACATGGAAGACCTCGTTGAGAATTCTCAGCCCAACAGTTCCATTTATGGCTGGGATGAACTGCGCCCTCAAAACACATCCCGCCGTTCCCGGCAAATAACACATCTTGGTTGTGGGCAATAGTGAAAGAAACGACGAGTATTCGCACAGGAGCATGCATTCCTAATAACATCTGTGGCCGAAAAATGGGCATGTGAAGTCCGGGAATGGCGGGAAAATCCACATCTAGGCAGGGAAAATCCAGACCATGCTGAAAGCCAATTGCAAGGAATACAGAATCTTCAGATGCTGTATAAAGAGGAGAGATACCAACAGGCCTACCGCCTTCACCCGAATAGAACGCCCGGTCATTATCGCTGCATCTGGGCTTTAAAATGTCCCAAATACAGCTATAATGACAGGGCGTTATATTCGGGTGAAGACGGTAGCTCAGTTGGTACACCCTACACGAACTGTTGAAATATGAATCAGACCCGAGTTCGAATCCAGATACAATCAGATGACCAGAACAAAATCATTCTGACGTACCTCGGGCCGGTCAGTTATCAATGATGATATCTCAAGCCCATCGCCCTTTGGAAGAAAAAAAAAAAAAGGGATGTCGGAAGACACACAGATAGGCATTAGTAGCCGCCAGACCACTGAGACTGGGGAGGTCCTTCAGAGAATTAGAGGAATGGGGATCACAGAGATAGATATATTCCTCATCGTTGTGAACAAGCCTAGGTGCTTGAAACTGGTCAACCAACAATTTGTGAGTAAGTGGGGCGTTCAGAATGGTCTGGGCTGTGTACACTGCGGCGATTTGCGGACCACCCATGTGTTCTACGCCCCATGGGGCAATTTGGAAGTAAGCCAAGTGAAGCTGCTCCATGTTACATGCACAGATATGTGATGTTTGTAATAACCGAGGAACTGCAGTGTGATAAAAAGGACTGAAATGGACAATGCGGTGAGAGTAGAATCTCGACAGACAATGTGCATTCTCATACATACAAAAGTGCTGAATAGCGCAGGGAAGACTTAGATACAAAGACTGACCTGACAAGGACTGACCTCACACACGTAGTACAAGTAGCGAAGCAGAATGCTAGAATACCAATCACGAGCCCAATCAATGTTTGAACTCAGACTAAACATGCATCGTATCCCTCACCAGGTGTGAAGGAGTCTGGCGCTGCACACAGGGGGAAAGCGCCAGGTCCAGACATACACAGACGAAGAGGTAAGGACCAGACGAAAGGAGGGGGGGGAGAGATGGGAGTGTCGTTAACACCAAGTCTTGGTCACCAATCCCAAATAACCACTCGTTGCCATGTCTGAAGTCCCCAAAAGTCGAGTCTGGATCCGATATCACCAACCCCGGTATCTCTTCTCTCGCAGTCTGCAAATGCAGTGAAGTCAGGSGTTGAGAGGGAGAGGAGGAGATGGTGGACTGAGAAGAAGAGGAAGAAGAACYCTCTCTCTCTCACTGTTACGAACCAGGTACTAACCTGTGATGTGGCGCTGTGCTGCAGGTACCTCGAAGACGAAGCTGGAGCAACGGCGCTGCAGGTAGGTACTCCTGGCCTCCGCCCAAGCTCTCTCTCTCTCTCTCTACCACTATCCTAGCTATGGCGCCCAGCGCTGGAGACTACAGCTACCTACTGCGCCCAGCGCTGAAGACTACAAGATAACGCTACTACTACTATAATGCAGCGCTCCCTCCAGAGTGCTGCTCCCGAATCCTGAAGACTACAACTGCCCAACTGCCTTTTTCCTGCAGAGCGGGCCAGTCCTTTATAGTGCTGGCCCGTGCCGGAGGCTGGCCGTGCCAATGCCCTATGCGTAGGAGGCCGCTCTTGCCAATGCCTCCCTGGCCTAGACCCTGCGGAAGCTTCCAGGCAAGAGCCTGGAAGTTTCCCTGTAGGGAAACAGGCTGGGGCCTGTAGGCCCTGTCAGAAGGAAGCTTCCAGGCAAGAGCCTGGAAGTTTCCCTGTAGGGAAACAGGTTGGGGCCTGTACAGCATGTAACACCCATGGCTCTATGGCTCCAAGCGCAGGAGGTTCGGGACTGCATCCTGAGCTGGGACTGTGGCAAAAGAGGGGTGGAACAGTAGGAACAGCAGAGTTTGTGTTTGCAAATGAGACCTTGTAGGAGATTCACGCAGCAAGGGGGGACACAGTCGTCTGCACCAAAGCACACGGCGAGAGGAGAGAGGGGTCGATTGAGCAAGGGTTTGAGATGGACGAGACGAGCAGCTCTGCACAGGGTTTGAGCAGGGTTTGAGCAAGGGTTTGCGAGCGACCGGGGTCGACAGGCCACCAGAGGAAATTATGGGGGTAACGGCAATGGTGCAAGCAGCATAGACAAGCCCAGGTGTGTTGCCGGCAGAGGAGACCGGAGGGGTACCACCAGCAGAGGAAGCAACAGGCATATATCACCAGAGGACCGTGAGCAAGCCGATGCAAGATGACAACACTGTTGGGGGAATGAAGAAAGAGGGATAATGGAGGGGACCACCATTGCCTGTGTCGGAAGACTCGGACCACTCAGAAAAAAAAGTGTCAAATGACTCAAATACATGCGAGCGATACCAGCGTTGGCGAGCGCCCACGTGGAAACAACTCCACATTGCTTAGCAAGAGTCCATCGAGGATGCACATGCGGGAGTATGCAGTGAGTTAAGTGTTGTTGGGTGCAGTTTGCAAATCCTGCCGGTCGTTACGGGTTTGTTCAAATCTGGTCAGTTGGCAAGTGAACAAATCAGCACGTTGACGAAGAGATGTTGGAGAACAAATGACGGGGAGGTGCCGAGCAGCCACTGTATGTATCCAAGACCCTCATGTGAACCCAAGCCATCAGAAAAGAACCCATATGAGTTCCACAAGTCCAACGTACGTAGATGTATGTGCTTGGAGTGATATTGTTCAAGTACAGTGCATCATACAGTTGCCTTTTACTGCTTGTATGGACAAGCATGCCATGTTGCCATTGTCACACAGAGAACAATCAAGGTCATTATGTTCACAACAACAGTTTTGCAACCGAAGCTGGCCGCAATTATGGAAAGGTGCATCCAGGAACGTCCATAGTGTGAATATGCCGCTGAAAATTGTTCTTTTCGATGGCATGCATACCTGCGTAAGGTGTGCACCCGGCCGCCTCTTCCCCTCCAGCTCCAATGTGGCAACCACTTTAGGAAAGCTCACCTGAGTCATAACTGATGAGTTAGATAAGGAAGAAACTCAGGTGAAGGAGCGGAACTGCCAACTTAAAAGATAAAACCAAAAGAACAAAAACTCGCTTGATGGTACTCGAGTTCCTGTATTACAGTGGCTTACATGAAGGCGGCAATGTGTCCATATTTGCTGCCGATGCCTCTCTCTCATCAAGGAAGAGAACACCTCGCAGCGACTTACATGAGAGGTTCGACATTCCCAGGCCATGTATCTGAATGGTAATCCACAAGTAACTTTTAATAAACAGGTCATAAGTTTGAATCCTGATGAAATCAGATGTGCACCTAGGCTACCAGCTGGGCCGCCCGGGTCCCGGGTGGCCAGCCCGTGCAAGGACCAGAGAAGGTCCCAGCCAAAAAAAAAAAAAAAAAAAGAAATCGAAAAAATCCGAAAAAAAAAACTACGTTATGCAGAAAAATAAACTGAACAATCTTTACCTCAGGGTCACATCGAAATTCTTTACTAAATTTAAAATATAAAAAACAAACAATTTGTCAATTTTTATTTTTTATTTTTTTTGGCCCGGCCGGGCAAGTGACCCCGGGCCACTCTGGTGGCCTAGATGTGCACAGAAAAAAAAAACAAAAACAAATAAAGACGAAAGAAAGAAAGAAAGAAAGAAAGAAAGAAAGAAAGAAAGAAAGAAAGAAAAAACAGCTTCTACATCAGACTACATGTGAAAAAAAGCGGCTTCGACATGTTCAATGTTCCTCTATTTATTCACGCATTACAAGTAAAGGACAAAGCAGCTTACTCATCTTGGTTGCTGTCCGTACATTCTCACAAATAAAGCAAACACATCTTACGCATATATTCATTACAAGGAAACTCTTGTCTGCACCTTTATCCTCGAGCAACATCAAGCGCATAAGACGGAGGGGTAGCAAACCCATGGGGGCCATCACACCACCAGAAACGTAACACGTTCATTACCGAATTTACCGAAGCAAAATGCCGTGTTGGCGCCTCTCTCGTCAAGGGCGGGCCCTGGGGGGGAGGGGGGGGGAACATAGTATCACAGCAACTTTTTTTTACTCTTTTNGGGGGGGAGGGGGGGGGAACATAGTATCACAGCAACTTTTTTTTACTCTTTTTCTTGTCCTTTTCTCACAGCAACTTACACATGATAACTTCAACAACATGTTTAATGTTCATCTATCTATTGATTCTATTCATTTCAAGAATAAGAGAGAACGGCGTCCTCATCTTGGTATCCACACAAAAAGTACAACCGAGGGAAGTGCTGCCCTCACTTTCTGACAAAGAAAGCACACACATAACAAGTGTGCCTTATCTATTGATTCTACTCTTTACGAGCAGTCTGTTCAACTCTATTGTTGACATCATCTTTATTCTAAATGAATCTGAAAGGCTGCGTGCCTTCCGCATCCTGTGTTTTTTTGCATCCATGCCTGCGTCGTCATGTCCCTCCCTCCCTCCTCGGAAATGTGGGCCCATGTCGCATCATTGCACAAAGGTGCCGCTTCCAGCGGCAGCCGGAGTGAAGACACATGGCTTAACTGCCCCGTGGGCGCAGCTGCGGCAGGTCGGCTTGCTCATTCCAAAAGAGACTGAACAGCTCAACCGAAGAAAAGCAACCCTGGGGGGCATCACCACCACCAGAAAAACGGACCTCAAGAAATAACGTCTGCCCCTGCCATCAAGTATACATAGGGTACACGATAACAGGACCCTGATTTGAAATGAACCCCAGAAAATAAGATCTGCCATCCAGTATATAGTACATGCATATCATAATAGAGAAGTGCCCGGTAAACCGAATAAACTGACACGATCAATTCACGCGATGCTCACACGAGACAAGCAACACAATACAGTCTTCATCTAGGACAAAGCTGCCCGGTGAACCATAGGCAGAAAGGGGAGAAAAGGACAAAGCATGGGGGGCTTCGACAGGCTATTTCGTTGGAGATTCACCGACTCATCAGGAGGCTGAACAGATACATTATGATAGGAATGATCCCCAGATATGACACCTGCCATTACGTATATATTGGAATACGCTCATAGGACCGATGGGCTGCTCAGTTGTTACACCCATGAGCTGTTGACCTACAGACTCAAGTTTGAATCCAGATGCAATCAGATGAAGAGAAACATAATCTTGAACCAGTTCAAGAATGATATCTCAAGCCCTTCGCCCTTGTAAAAGAAAAAGGGACAGGATAAAAGGAGCCTGAAATGAAGACACTAATGCCAGACTTATAGCCACAACACAGTTACAGCCGTACCATCAAGTTACTCGCCAAACTAAAATCGCTAACGACTCGTAAGGAGTAAGTTACGAAACCAAATACGTGCAATCAGACTCGCTTTCTTTTTGACTTCGCACTCATGCAAACAGATGGCAAATCACACTGACGCACAGCGCCCACTCAAAACTCAAAGATATGGAAGTCGAACACACAGTTCAGATACAAACTCGCTTCAACAGGCAATGGCGCATCAGCGCCTGTACATCCCAACTCTCGTCTCTCTGTCCAACACCACTGTTCGCACTCACTCAACTCTGGATCACCCTGGATATCACACGCGCATACACACACTCTCGTACTCACACACTCGCCTATCAGCTATGGCGGCTATGGCCGCTGTCCCATTATGGCTATGGCTAACTATCTCCTTCAACCCACTTCGTCTTCGGGCACTCTGCAGACCACCTCGCACAAGTCGCTCAGGCAGCGCTTCCGCATGGCTTATGCAGGAATGAATGAATGGCTGGACGCTGCCTCTTGATTTATACTTCTGGAAGTCGCTGGTCTGCCTCTTTCCACCGGGCCCATGGTGCACACCGTCCCACATGGTACTTGCTGACTGGACTAAGTGGGACTGGGACTGGGTACTGCTGACTCAACATGGGTGGACTCACCACTTGCCCACTTGCCTCTGGCCAAACGTAAGAATTGTCGAAAGGCCACTTCCGGAAGTCCGTGACTTGGCCTTTCGGAACTGTAGCAGCTACGACCTTGACCTTTCAGGACTGTAGCAGCTACGACTTTGACCTTTCAGGAAGCCTACGGCTACGGCTTCTAGAACAGCTACGATCCCTACTCTATAGACCTACAGATCGAGCCCCTACAACTACACATCCCTACGACAGACAAAAACCCAAACTATCAAGACACAGGTTAAGGGTTCAATACTCAGGGGACAACAAGATACTGTACACAGGCAAAGTAAGGTCTAGGGATCGAGCCCTGGGATCTGCATCCGCTACTGCGAAGGTGAAAACCGTTTCATACGATAAGTATTGATAGTAATTTGATACTAATTGGACAGTCTAGTAGCTGGTTCCCTCCAAAGTTTCCCTCAGGATAGCTGGAGCTGTTAAACAGTTTTATATATAAACGAAAAAAGATAAGTATTGATAAATTAATAAAAATATATTATATTAATAATTTACTATATATAAAAAAAAGATAAGTATTGATAAAATGTTAAAAACCCCTAAAACAGGGTTGCATACCTGCCGACCGCCGACCCCGACCACTCACCGTATTGCAGCCGCCAGTAGGGCCGACCAGGCGGCGGTCTGTCGACCAGTCAGAAAACAACCATCCACTGATTTTTTTTCAAATCTGAGTTGGGGGCTGTACTACGCTTGCTGAGTACAGCCCAATCCGCTGAGAAACTTTTGGGGATGGGGAGGTGTGTGAAAGGCCTTCCACGATTCAGACCCCAAATTCGGACTTCAGGGTCAGATGCCCAGGTCAAGGAAAGGCCGAGTTCGTCAAATTCAGAAAAGTCACAATCGGGTACCTCAGCAGTCTGGTCCAACAGGCACCCAGCAAACAGTCACGTCTCAGGGACAAGAGTCACGTCTCATAATAAAAAACATTTAGAAGAGTCACATCCCACGAGTGAAAAGGCAGATTCGCCAAGCAAGAGTCATGTCTCAAAGGTAGGAGTCACGTTTCCTAATGAAAAGTCATATTGAATAGACACATCCCACGAGTAAAACGTAGAATCACAGGCAAAGGTCGTGAACCACAGGCAGGAATCACTGTTCACAGTCAAAAGTCATGTTCACAAGTGAAAAGTCATGACTCAAAGGCCCAAGCAGCAGCAGTCCAATGGAAATTCGGGAAGGTTCCAGGCCTTGACATTCAGTAGCAGACAGGCCGTGGGGATGTGGTACCGGAACCAGTCAGGACCCAAGAAACAGAGTCTGGCACGAGTTGAAGTGCAAACCAAGACTACAAAAGGACTGGCCAGCCTCACATTCACGCAGATTGCTCATTCGCAAAGAGTGTGGAAGTGCTGGTGCACTTGTGCGCTATTGTGAGGGGCAGAGCGCTGAAGCCAGAGTGCTGCGCAAAGAGGGAGAGAGAGAGCGGAAGACAGCGCTGGCAGAGAGAAGGCAGCCATAGCTGCGCCAGCACAGGGTGTTAGTGTTAGTATTTAGTAGTAGTCTTCAGAGAGTTAGTAGAGTTAACAGTGGGTGTATTCAGAGTAGATCTTTGAAGGGTAGAAGTCAGTGTGAGTGTGCATGCATGTAGGGAGAGAAGATACAGCGAGATCAGGAGCTAGGGAGAAGACCAGCAAGGAGGGGTGATACAACTAAGAGAGAGAAGAGCAGGGAGGAAGACGAAACTTACCTGGGTGATCATGTTGGACGATTGGATACCTATGACATGCGCTGATGTGCGCTGGTGACTCGGAACTCTTATTGCTCTTGTATAACTTGTTGGAATTCATAAGCTGTGTTATCTGGTCTTAATCTCTCTGGTTTTCAGTGTGAACTCCGTGTGATCTCATATATGCATGAAGTGCGAATATGTGCATTCACTGGTGTTGAACTAGAAGGTTCATTGCATGCATGGGAGGGTTGGAGGGGGGGTATAGGGGAGGCATAGAGGTGGTATAGGGGGTATTGAGGGGGGTAATGAGGATTTTGGGGGCGGTTTGGGGGTGTTGGGGGTGTTGGGGGCCGTTATGGGGGTGTTGGTGGGTCTTTTCTTTTTTTTTTTTGACCCTTTTTTTCCAGGGTGCCGATAACCCCCGACCGGTAGGTGCCGACCAGCCGACCGGTCGCTGGGTCGGCAGCCGACCAGTCAAGGGCCGCTGACCGTCGGGGTATGCAACAATGCCCTAAACCAAAAAAAAAAAAACTAGAACAGGATGGCAGCAGGAAGTATGAAAAAACTTTTTTTTTTCTTTTTTTTTTTTTTCAATGAAAGCATGGTTGCATCCCTGCCGACCGCCGACCCTGACTGCCGACCGTATTGCAGCCGACCAGTAGGGCCGACCGGTCGGCAGTCTGCCAACCAGTCAGAAAACAACCATCCACTAATTTTTTTTCAGATCTGAGTTGGAAGCTGTACTGCGCTTGCTGAGTACAGCCCAAATCCGCTGAGAAATTTTTGGGGA
>BFEA01000808.1:522897-534611 GCA_003427395.1 Chara braunii | reverse complement strand
TCACACACACACACACACACACACACACACACACACACACACACACACACACACACACACACACACACACACACACACACACACACACACACTCTCACTCTCCTGGAAGTGATAAATGCACCCCTCCTGAATGACCTCATTCTAGGGGTGAGGAGCCCGTTGCCGCGGCTGGAAAGTGCGCCCAGCATCCCATCTAAAAGACATTGGGGTCTTGAGTGTTTATGAGGTGCACCTAATGATACCTATTGACTCAGTATTGAGTGTATTGAACTGTATTCATTCAAAAGCCATACTGCTTGCCGCAATTCAGAAGAGCAAAACCCTACCATCGTCTCCTGAATATAGGACACCCGGTCATTATCGCTGTCTGTATAATGTATTCGGGCCAACTGGCAGTCTAGATACAGTGATAATGGCCTTGCGTTCTATTCCCGTGAAGAGGTAGCCAGTAAGAAGCTAGGCAAAACAGCAGCAGCAGCAGCAGCAGCAGCAGAAGAAGAAGAAGAAGAAGAGGAGGAGGAGGAAGAAGAAGAAGAAGAAGAAGAAGAAGAAGAAGAAGAAGAAGAAGAAGAAGAAGAGGAGGAGGAGGAGGAGGAGGAGGAGGAGGAGGAGGAGGAGGAAGAGGAAGAAGAACAAAACAGCAGCAGCAGCAAACAATGAATAATAAAATTAGATGAATCTGGCGGAGGTTTTCAGCTCGGTTCAATCAAATTGAATGAGGAGAAGGACATTCAGCGTGTAAGCCAAGGGTGGGTATCTAACCAGTACACAATCGAGATTACCGCGATCCCGACACTTCATCGGACCTTTTAATGGCTAGGAGTGTTAATTGTAAGATCCAGCCTCTACAACAACCCGGGTTTTTTCACAAAAAAAAAAAAAAAAGAAAGATACTAAATCAGTGCATTCTTTCTTTTTTGAAGTTTTTTTTTCTTCTTTTGAGAGTACCTGATTCCAAAGCTTTTTTTTTTTTTTTTTTTTTTTTTTCAAAGCTGTGTCCAGAAAAAAAAAGAAAAGAAAAAGCTAAGTGTCAAGCTCTGAAAGTGCTGTCTTTCTGAAATAAGATTAGACTGTCATGAAATTGTGCAGACTTTCTGGAAAATTGCTGAACCTTAGGTTCCCCCACACCCTTCCACTTGTAAAGTTTGAATTTTAATGAAATCTCTCTCTCTCTCTCTCTCTCTCTCTCTCTCTCTCTCTCTCTCTCTCTCTCTCTCTCTCTCTCTCTCTCTCTCTCTCTCTCAATACCTCAAAAAGCCCCGGGCTCTCCGGGTCTTTCCTTTTCCTCTCTGCTGTGATGCAGTGCAGGCTGGTTAACTTGTATGGATTCCACACCCCTTCGAGGTTAAGAGCTCAGTATCACTATTACAGAAAGTAAGGGTGACCCTCCTAAGCCATTTTCTTCTTTTGTGTCTTTTCCTGGAAAAGGAAAGTTAATCAAATTGTGAACAGAACCAAGCAAAAATCATCTCCATTTCGAAAAAAGAAAAAAAAAAGGACCTCACATTCTTCTTCTTCTCCTTCTCCTTCTTCCCTCTTCATTCCTCTTCTTCTTCTTCTTCTTCTTCTTCTTCTTCTTCTTCTTCTTCTTCTTCTTCTTCTTCTTCTTCTTCTTCTTCCTTTCTCTTCTTCCTTTTTTTCTTTCTCTTCTTCCTTTCTTTCTTTCTCGTCTTTGTCTTCTAACATCGCCAAGATGACAATGAACTCCCCACTGCAGGTCCTTAAAGCACCAGTACATGCCAGCCATCGGCCGCGGGCCCCTTTCGGAGGCCGCCCGCCGGCGATTCATTTGATCTATGGCGCTCAGCCTCCTAAATATTCGGAGAGGCTCAAAACAGGTTCTCCAGTTGCCTTTTTTGGGGCCATGTACTGGTGGTTTAATAATGAAAGTTGTTGATGATAAAAGACTTTAAAACTTAAAAAGTACAACTGCCAAACACACTAGGCACAGCTCCAGCGCCTTCGCAAACCCAACCTCCATGTCACCATGGCACAAACCCCTCCGTCCATCCACCAAGAAAGCCGTCAATTCACGAATTGTCTCTATTCAGATTTATGTGAGGGAGTCTCAGGGAGATGATGGTGGCAAGAGGAAGGAGATGACATTGTTTCAAGCTTATGTTCTCCTTCTTCTTTTTCTTCTTTGTTGTCGTCGTCGTTATCGCCGTCGTTGTCTTCATCGTTATCGCCGTCGTTGTCTTCATCGTTATCACCGTCGTTGTCTTCATCATTATCGCCGTCTTCGTCTTCGTCTTCGTCTTCGTCTTCGTCTACGTCTTCGTCTTCGTCTTCGTCTTCGTCTTCGTCTTCGTCTTCGTCTTCGTCTTCGTCTTCGTCCCTGAACTCATTCCTCTCCTTCTCGAGTTGTGATGCATGGCGTGGTCTCAAATTTGGGTTTTGTTCCGTGTAATGGGTGTGAACATAGCAGTGTATATATCTACAAAATGAAATAGAATGTACAAAATAAAACAGATATAAAATTTTGACGGTGAAAGCTTCTTGCTCAGTGATTGTGTTTTTCCCAATTTACTGTTCTGGTAATTGTTTTTTTTTTTCCCAACAGGATGGACAAACCGGCGAATGAGCAAAGAGACGACAGAGAGTGGAAGGTCTGCTACCTGTGATGTGCCTGTCTCTGTCCCCAGCTGATAATGCCTGTGGCCGTGGGCCTTTTTCTATTTCCTCTTTGTTTTTCCTTAGGACCAAAGATGCCCATTGCTGGTGATACCACCAGTACTCCCCCCCCCACCCCCCCCCGCCCGTACCCTGCCAGATATCTGCAGTGCTGTGAGGTTCAGAGATACTTTTTGGATTAGGCGAACGTTTGAAAGGACAGCTGGGGGTTGCTGACACAGGACGACACTGGCCGGAGCTGGAGTGAGTCGCGCTGCTCTGTAACCTAGCAGTTAGGGGGCGTGAGGCCTGGTTGAGTTTGTCAAAGAATAAGTCAGTTTCGGTGAGCTTTGTTAGGATCTGTTGGAAATCCCTTAGATAGTCGAGTTTTTTGGAAAACTGCTGTGGGCTTCAGGAGGTGTTTAGAATCGTTGATATAGCATAGTCTCTTTTATATTCTAATCACGACATCATCATCATCATCATTATCATCATCATCGGAATTACTATCTTACACTTTTCTAAGAATCACTAGAAGTCCATCATCACTAGCATCACCATCATCATCACATGAGGGACGCTGAGCCCGGTTCTCAGCATGTTCGGTTCGGTTACTCCGGGTAGACTGTGAGGACCCCGGCCTCAATCTTCATTTCAAAAAAAAAAAAAAAAAAAAAAAAAAAATTGAAAGTAGCACGCCATTTCTTTCCCGCGCGGCTATGGTCCTTTCTCACTAAAACTGGGATCGCATGGGGGCTTTCAGTTCCGTCTGTGGCCCTGCACTCAATATCCCAGAAAATCCTTGGCACACCCTATTTTGTTGTTCTTTCAAGGCCTATTCTGCACAATTTATCACTCTGACTGAAAGACAGCACATGGCGTGAGGTTGGAACGTCAGAAGCTTCCCTTCCTGGGATACTGACGCAAGTTGACTGTGCAGTGCACAGTTACGCATAAACCAAATTGGACCTTTCCTCTGCCAGTCCGCAATGATCATGAACCTAATCTGTGATCTGATTAAACTCTTTTATCTTTTCCACGTGGGAAGCCTCATCATTGAAAAAGTCTTTTGTTACGTGCTTGCCAAATCCCATTCCTAATTAGTCCCCTGCACACCTGAGCAACATATCCCCAACCCGAGAAAAAAAAAAAAAAAAAGGTCCAAACCTAGGCTACCAGCCGGGCCGCCCGGGTCCCGGCTGGCCAGCCCGTGCAAGGACAAGGGAAGGTCCCAGCAAAAAAAAAAAAAAAAAAAACACATCGAAAAAATACGAAAAAAAACTATGTTATGCAGAAAAATAAACTGACCAACTCTTGCCTCAGGGTCACATCGAAATTCTTTACCAAATTTAAAATAAAAAATAAAATTTAAGAATAATTTATTATTTTTATTCTTTATGGCCCGGCCGGGCAAGTGACCCCGGGCCACTCTGGTAGCCTAGGTCCAAACCGAATTACTGCGGCCCGAAAGAATCCATGTCTCGTGATGACCAGGTGATATGACCAGGTGAGGGTGGAGTTAACCAAAGACAGCCAATGATGCCTCCACCATGGCCACACTTGAAGAGACAAAGGGACAATCAATCCATAGATGTGCTGTTGTCTCCCAAGCCCAATTATACCGAACACATACAGGAGAGATCCTCATACCTTTCTGAGATATCCAAGAGGCAGAAGGAACTGATTGCATCGACGGCAACCACAGAAGGCTGGCTTTTTTTTTTTTTTAAGAAGGCTGGCTGCTTTCTGATCCTGTAGTTTTTGGAGTTGCCTCCATAGCTTTATTTGTTGCTCCTGCGAAATAGACCCAGCTGCACCATCTTTCCACTTTTGGATAGCAGAGACCAATGGAGTTTTTTAGATACCTTTTTTTAGTCGGATGGCTCTGCCCACTTCAGTGGTGTAGTGGCTCAAACTTCAAAGGAGTAAACTCAGTAAAGCTTCCGTCTTTCTCCCAATTGGCCCATCCCCACAGGTGGGGCTCCACCTTGAAGGACGTTGCCAATCGTCCGCCTGTGCACGTCTCCTTCCCGTTACGTCCTGCTGTGTAGTCCATACATGTACTTCCTCCACGTCTTCGTCCAGGGACACCACTTCTTCCCCTTTCCATGCTAGCCGCTCAGTCTCGTCAGCATTAATGCACCTGGTCCAAATCTGAACCTTTGTTCCCGCTGCAGCTGGCAGACCCAGCACCTGCCAGTACTCTGCGGGGTTATCCGGAGACCCAAACCAGGTGCCAACAGCAGGACAATTTCGATGTCTCAGAGATAATAAGCAAGAGGGGGGTACCTCTTCTTTTTTTTTCTTTTTTTTTTTTATTTATTTATTTATTTATGGGAACAAGAGGCTCCAATTTATTCGTGGGGAGCAGCACAACTGGGCCCAGCGTTACCTTTTTTTTTTTTTTTTTTTTTTAATAAAACAACCCGAACAGGTGCTAGGGATGCTGGTACGAGCAGGCAACATTCTTGATGAGGTCGAAGTTTACTGCTCTTTTTTTTTTTTTTTTTTTTTTTAAAGCCCTTGTGCAAGGCCTCTATCCCGGTGGTGGTAAGAGAACCACCCGAATTGAGGCTTTGCCTGACGGGCTGCTCCATCTATTGGTGGGGAGCGTCCACCTGCTGGAAACCGGGCCCAGCGTCCCTTTGATACATTATTTCCTTTCTGTCAAGGAAGAACCAGTACCGAACTTTGATCAATGTAGGGAACGTATCCCTGCCAGCATTGATTACCCTGGATTCCAGGGGATAGACCTAGCAGTCCAGGAGGCACCCGGGGAAAAAAAAAACAAAAAAAAAAACAGGTAGAAGTTTACTGCTCTGTTGTGAACTCTTGGAAGTTTGTACTGCAACTGCTCTCCAGTGATCCAATCTTCTCTCGTGTATGCCCGTCTGGCTGCGGACCGTACCAGGAATGCCCAAATGAGTCTGGGTTCATCAGCTGATAAACATCCATTAAAGCTTGTGTCTCTATTAGCTCAAGTAGTATCTTTGCGTCATTTCAAATTGGGTAAAAGCATGGTGAGTCCAGGCCAGGCACTAGAATGGTGGTATTCCAGTCTTCTGCAATTAACAGGTTCTTTGTGTCCGGGAGAGAAAACCCGGAAGATCGGCAAGAAAATTCACATCTTTCAGCATAATAGACTGGGGGCGTATATTGACATAACCCCCCCGTCTTCATTTCCAATTGCCGCCTTTACCCAAACAAAGCGCCCCTTGATATCTGCGAAACTACTGTCAATAAGTTCGATATCCAGACCCTTTTGTACCACCGGGAAAAGGCCCAAAACTGCGGGCCCAACCACCAGTTCCTGAATTCAGCAATTCAGGAGGGCCACAGTTTTGTTTCCTGGGGGCATAGCACGTGGGCATCCTGTGAATGTGCCCATGATGCCAATCTCGTTCGTCTGTCTCTATCATTTAGGCCTCGCACATTCCAGTTACTAACCCCCCTCTCCCCCCGCCCTCCCCCCCCCAAAAAAAAAGGAAAAAAAAGGAAAAAAAATAAAAAAAAGAAAAAAGGCGTTTTGGCAGGACCATCACTGTGCCCAACCTCTCCGCCCTTGGCTTGGATGTGGCGGTGTGAACCAACTGGATGTGTCCTGCGTTTCTCGTGCAAAAGATGAATGAATGTTGGTTCACTGTKTTTTTTTTTTTTTTTTTTTTTTTCTGAGTCACTGTGTTTTTTGGTCAAGCATTCTTTTTTTTTTTCTTTTTTTTTCTTTTTTTTTCCTTTTTTTTCCTTTTTTTTTGTGGTTTATGAATTGGGTCTGTGGTTTTTATCGGCAGGTGCTAAGGGCTCTTGCAAACAACAACTTCATCCATTTTGTTGAGCCATGTATAATAGGTGAGTTTTTTTTTTTTTTTTTTTTTTTTTTTTTTTTTTTTTTTTTGTTGGTTTTTTTTTTTTTTTTTTTTTTTTTTTTTTTTTTTTTTGGGGTGGGGGGGGTATTGGAAATTTCTTTGGAACAAGAGGCTGTGGCCATTTGTTTTTTTTCGTGGCAATTCATATGTATCCTACAGTGTTTTTTGTTTTTCTTTTGTTTTTGTTTTTGTTTAATGTATTATTTATGTATTCATTATCACACATCACAACACTACCTTCTTCATCCGAATATAACGTACAGTAATTATAGCTGTATTTGGGCGACTTTGAAGTCTAGATACAGCAATAATGACTGTCGTCACCCTACATTGTATTCGGGTGAAGAGGGTAGCTTCATGCTTTACCATCATGATACCCCCACTTCACCCAAACCAAACCTTTTTCTCTCTCTCTTTTTTTTTTTTTTATTATAAAAAGCTAGGCTACCAGAGTGGCCCGGGTCCACTTGCCCGGCCGAGCCAAAAAGAAATAAAAAAAGAAAAAAAGAGAAAAGAAAAATATTTTTTAATTAAAATTTTTATTTTAAATTTGGTAAAGAATTTCTTTTCCTTTCTTTCTTTTTTTTTTTTTTTTTTTTTGGCACGTTTGCAAATCTTTATAAAAGCCGGGAACCGGGCCCGGCGTCCCGTACAAAATTAGGTGGGGCCCTCAGCGGGCAAGGCATCACCGGCCAAGCACATCGAGGGCACCACGAGATTTCAACCCATAGTCGACTCCACAACAACTCCACAGAGAAATGGTCCAAATTTTTTATTGTACTCTTTTTTTTTTTTTTTTTAAGAGAAGAAGAATCTTTATAAAAGTCGGGAACCAGGCCCGACGTCCCTTACAAAATTAGACGGGCCCCTGAACGGGCAAGGCATCACCGGCCAAGCACATCGAGGGCACCACGAGATTTCAACCCGTAGTCGACTCCACAACAACTCCAGTCCCTACTACTGAAAAATCAACGAAAATTATCGGCAAAACTAATCACAACAGTCATGACAACCCTAATTAGTAACCCTAATTCCACCAATCATGAAAAGAAAACCATACGCAACATGCAATCAAAACCAATTAGCGCACTATTCTTTCGCCTTTTACTAAAGAATACCGTGGGGTGAGCACGCTAAGCAGCTTACGCAAATTTTTACCGGCCCCTCGCTCCGTCTATTAATAAAAAAAAAAAAAACACAGAAAGGAGGAAATCAACGGTCAGCACTACTTGATCATGTCCTCTATTCATCCAGAGTTACTACCAACCCCTGCTAATCCACCCTGCCACCCGCGCGGCAGGGGTCTGTGCCCACAGGCACCAAACTGCTGACAGAGACCCCGCAAGCCCACCCACCTCCGCGCGATTCAAAGCGGATAGCACCTCCCCACACTCTTCATACAAAAACACCAACTCCCACCACAATGCAGTTTTCACTAACCAGGGAATTACCCCACCTCCCGCACGGCAGGGGCCAAAAAGCCCCGCAAAACCCACCCACCTCCTCGTGATTTAGGGTAATCCCCTCCATCCCACCCACCTCCTTGCGATTCAAAGCGGATAGCACCTCCCCACACTCTTCATAAAAAAAAAACAACTCCCACCACGATGCAGTTTTCACTAACCAGGGAATTACCCCACCCCCCGCGTGGCAGGGGCCAAAAAGCCCCGCAAAACCCACCCACCTCCTTGTGATTTAGGGTAATCCCCTCCATCAATCCTGCATACACCCCCTACGGGACAGGACGAACCTTCAGGCCTTTTTTTTATTGTCATTATAGTATTATTACGGGGAACCCCGAAGCAGCCACATTCGTGCGCAAGCCTCCAACGAGGGAACATGCGGGAGCTGTACCCACCAGCAGGTGCGATACTCTGCTACAGCAGGTGGGCAATACTGGCCAGAGGTCAGACGGTAGCATCAGGACCGAGCTTCTTCGGTGGGCCGGTTGCTGTGCCTCCCCTCTGGTCCCCTCCCCCTATGAACATCAGCAGTTCTCTGCTCAATGTCACTCGGAGGGGGACCTATCTCTAGGTGGCGGGCGCCAAGCCTGCCCAGGAAGGTACATGAGGCCGATTGGGGATTGAACCCAAGACCTCCTGAAGGCCACTTGTGTGCCTTACCAACTGAGCTAGGCCACTCGCTCGATCTTTTTCTATTTTGTTCATCCCTCCCCCTCCACCCCCCCTAAAAAACCTTTTTCTTTTTTGTTTTCCACCCCCTCAAACACCGATGGGCCGAGCACGCAAATGGAACCTGCCAACCTGCATCCACTTGGACCTCCTCTACAAGCGCTGCGATGGGTCAGTCAGACCTCCTATATTGAATTAGACTGCCGATCTGGGCTACCAGCCGGGCCGCCCGTGTCACCTTGTTTGACTGGGCGCCCGGTCGTGCAAGGACCAGGGAAGGGCCCAGCAAAAAAAAAAAAAAAAAAAAAAAAGTTAAAAAAACTATGTGATGCGCAAAATAACTGAACAACTTTTGCCTCAGGGTCACATCGAAATTCTTCACCAATTTTAATATAAACACTTAACAAAAAAAGAATATATTGTCAAACAGAGCTGCTCGGTAAACAGTGGGCAGAGAGGGAGGGAGAAGAGGACATCAAACGAGGGGCTGCGACAAACTGTTTCGTCGGAGTCTCATCATTTTTTTATTTCTTTTGGCCCAGTGGGGGAAGTTGCCCCGGGCCGCTCTGGTAGCCTAGCTGCTGATCCTTTTTTACCCCTTTTTTTTCTTTTTCCTATTATGGATCCCAAGTTCCAAGCCCTACAAGCGCTGCCATTTCGTTAAAGTAAAAAGTACTAAAAAGTAGTAAAAGCCTAGGTTTACCAGCCGGGCCGCCCGGGTCACCCTTTTTTCCCGGGCGGTCCAGCCGTGCAAGGACCAGGGACACTCCGAGCAAAAAAAAAAAAAAAAAAAAAAAAAAAAAACGAAAAAAAACTATGCTAAGCAGAAAAATACACTGAGCAACTTTTGCCTCAGGGTGGCATCGGAAGACAAAAAAAAGGTGCATGAGTTGGGAGAGGATTTGGACAGAGCTTGGCGATGCTGACTGAAGTGCTTGGTGTATGCCCGATCGACGGTGGAATGGAAGGTTGGGGTGTTTAGCATCGACATTTGGGGTGCTGTGCCTGTGTTTGGGTCAACGGATAGACTCATTACGCTCCTCCCTTGCTATTGGCGCGTTGGTGCTGCTGGATGAGATGTTTTGGGTTAGTTTAGTTTAGACAGATGGTGATTGTGGAGTAATTAGTGGATACCAATTAGAACATAGGGGAATAGTAATCCGACAAAGAGGAAGAAAGATGGAAATAGAGATGGCATTGTAGGGGAATCGTAATTACTTTTGTCTAATTTGTATATGAGGGTTGGTAATTAGCGTATTAGGGTTGGTAATTAATTAGGGAATCGTAATTACATTTGGTTAATTAGCGTATTAGGATTAGTGAGTAATTAGGAGATACTAAGTTTAGTAGTGCTAGATTTGAATCTTTTTTGAATTCCATCTGCTTTCAAATGACCAGTTAGTGGCAGCTAGGGTTTGAGCAAATTTCTTTTTTTTTCCAAATGAACAATGACTTTATAAAAGCCGGGAACCGGGCCCGGCGTCCCTTACAAAATTATGTGGGGCCCTCATTGGGCAAGGCATCATCGGCCAAACACATAGAGGACACCACTAGATTTAACCCCACTGTCAATTTCGCAATCCCAACAACTCAAAAAGTCAACGAAAATGATCTGGCTGCAGTCGGGGATGGGATTGGTCGGGAGTGCTTTTCCCAGCCTTGTATGGCTGCGGTTTATATGTAAGGGACGCCGGACCCGTTTTCCGGCATATAATGGAATGGTGTCCTCTTTAAAAAAAAAAAAAAAAAAAAAAAAAAATGCCAAATTTGAAAAAAAAATAGAAATATAATCAAATATTATTTTTTTAATTTTATTTTTGGCCAGGCCGGGCAAGTGGTCCCGGGCCACTCTGGTAGCCTAGGTAAAAGCTGAATTTTTGTTTTCTTTGAATGGGATGAGGCTGTGTAAAGAACCCAATAATAATAAATAAAAACATTATAATTTATAAATAAAGAAAATCCAAAATTTTGGGCATCTGCTGTCCCCAAGATGCTACTCTTAAAAAAAAAAAAAAAAGTCAGACAATGTGATGTATCTGGACTGCTTCAGACAATAGACGCATCCGGAGGTCAGACTTTCATTTTGGCTGCCAGTGGTGGTGGGGGAAAGGGGGGACGGGATATGGTCAGGATGCCGAATGCTCAAAAGCTACGTAGAACCATGTTCGCATTCAGAGGCGAACGCGAACACGCACCCAAAACCCTCCGAAAACATAAAAAAATATATTAAAAAAAACAAAAAAAAGTTCTCCAAAAAATCTGAAAAAAATATATGTTATGTAAAATAACAATACAAACAACTTTTGACTTCATGTTCAAATTCGTAGCCAATCATGAGTTAAAAATAAAAAACCGAAATATATAGATTCTCCAATTGTGACCGCTAGGGTTTGATTACCAAGGAGTAGAAGTAATTGAAATAAAACCCCAAAATTGGGCTTCTGTAGCAGTTATATTGTAAAATGTCAAAATCAATACAATCTATATATAAAAACAAAAAATAGGAATGGATGTTCATATGTTGATTGTAATTAGAATATTTGCATATAATATGTATGTATTCATATTCATATTCTTTTCTATATAAATTGAAATAGAAGAACTAGAAATAAAAATTAGAAGTAAAAGTTAATAAAGAATAATTCTTATCAGAAATAACAACTTCACGAAAATTTTCTATAAATCCGGAAGTTATGCATGAACGTAATGCTCATAATTTTCCTTTGGATCTAGCATCTGTGGATGCTCCTTCTATAAATGCTTAATCGTCAAATAGAACTGCCCGGTAAACCGTAGGCAGAGAGGGAGAAGAGGACAATATATATATATATAGGGTTACCTGACCGAACGTTCGGGCGTTCGGGGTCCCGTTCGGGGGCCGAACACCTCCAGGTTCGGCCCCCGCCAAAAACAATTTCGGTGCTGAAAAAGAAGTTTTTGTTTCTGAATTTTTTTTTGTGAGTTCTCTATGATGTTTCTGAATTGTTTCTGAAGTTTTTGTTTCTGAAGCCATTCTGCTAAGCCAAAAACATTAAAAATCGTCAAAGATGGGGGTGTCAAAACGTGCTCGCCCACTCACTATTTTGTTTTTTTTTCACTTTTAACT
>BFEA01000808.1:411891-438482 GCA_003427395.1 Chara braunii | reverse complement strand
CCTCTTCGGGGCCTCCATTTCTCTGGGTCCTCCTAGTCCTGTAGCAGCCACTGAGTATAGGACAGAGACCCTTCTGACGAGATAGTAGAGAACGGGGCTCTTCTAGCCCATGTCTTGGAAAACCACAGGAAACCTTTTGTTCTTCAGTCAGCACGAATCACTAGTCTAATGGCTTGTTTAATCTGATTAGTTGAATGCTGTAGGGCATTCATTTCCCCACACAATACTTTGGCATTTCGAGCGGACCAAATCGCTTCAAATATTATGCCCCGGCATATCAATAACACATACCCCACCCCGCTTGTGAAGTTTACATTCTTCTTATGTAGTTTGGCATGCAGAACAAATTCCTCTCCCCAGTCCTCCACAGGGTCTGAGAAACTCCTCCATTTCTTCTTCCACCATTCCCAAATTGCCTTCGAATGTGGACAGTGAAGCCACAGGTGAGATGCATTCTCCCACCCCCACTCACATCTGGCACAGGTCGTTGGAATATCCATGCCTTTTGAGTTCAGCCAGTTAGAGGTTGCGGTTATATGCAGGGATTGCAGCCACTGTAGAACGGCTTGTTTCTGTGAAGGGATCTTTTCTAGGGCCTTCCATAGTTTAAATAGATCTTCTCTTTGAACCTCTTGATTCTGAATCTATGCAAGCCTTCTCTCTGCTGTCACAATTGGTGACTTAACCACTCTCTGCTTTTGAACCCGAACCCCTATTTTAGGTTTGTAAATGACTATTGGGATTCTCTGGTTGGGGGGGTTACTCTCCTTCCACCCATATCCCGCGGGCTCCACAGAGAGATTCTCGAGAGATTCTCTGTATCCTGAGAGATCAGACTGAATTCAATCCTCCTGGGGCCCTGCTTTCCCCACACACGAATCTCATCCAGTCCGCAGGTGGTATCAATCACTGTTTCTTCCTCAAAATGCAGGTTCTTCGAATTGACTCCCCCGTTCCGTCTCCATCTCGAAACCTTAGTTCCTGCTGGCAGCTCAGGGCCTTCCACTTTCAAGTACCGGTCTAGTATCAAGGGGTCCTTCAGCCACGAGCCTGGGTTGAACTCCTTGTTTTTCTTTATCGCAGAAATCCAGTGCCATGGGACCGAGTCCTTCAGTATCTGATAATTTTGTACCACTCTATGAACTCTCGGGAGTTTCGCTCGAATACCTGCCACCGGCTTCCAGTCGTCTGCCTGTACGTCCCAGACGTCCTTCAGTTGTATGATGCCGTGTTTTATCCATGTTCTCCCAAAAGACCCTGAGGAACCGTCTGCTGATAACTCGGGCCCTTGATATTTGATTAACTCATTCTCCCATAATATCTGATTTAGGATTTCCCCTTTGGATCCGGGTTCACCTATTTGCGATGGCATTACCTTTTTCCACGCCTGGATAATATTACCCCAGAGCCTAGACTTTGGCTTTCTGTTACAGTAAGACTTGATCCGGAAACATAGCCACACATGCTGCCATTCTCTGAGATTCCATTCTTGTTGGAGAATGTACTCTGCTAATACAACCCAGGCTTTATCTTCAGAACTAAACATGACCAAAATTGGTCATTTTGCCAGCAATGCCACGTTTTGGAACAAAGGGTCTAGAATACCTAACCCTCCTTCATCTCTTGAGCAGGCAATGGTCTCCCAAGCCGCCTTCGTTATATATCCCTGTTCCTCAAGTGCCTGGGGCTTCCATACATATCTGTCTGCCGCTCTTTTAATTGTCCGATAGGCATCCTCACTTATCAAGTGCACAGTCATTGGGAACCATAGGACTGAGAAAGCTGCTGAGGATAACACGAGCGCTCTTCCAAACAGAGAGAGTTGGTGGTTGCGAACCCACCCTGCAATACGGGCGACTACTTTATCTGTCAGTAACGAATCCTGTGTGCTGGAGCAATCCGCTAATGAGACCTGTACTCCCAGGAACCGCTCCGATGTATTCGCTGGAACCTGACGCAAACCCCAGTTAACACAAAGATCATACTGCGGAGGCAAAAAATATACAGATTTGTCCCAGTTGATCGATGGTTCCGACAGCTCACAGTACTCGTCAAGGGTTTCTCTCAAGGCATTTAGTACCCCTTGTGTATTACCGCATGCCAATGTAAGGTCGTCTGCTAATGCCCCCCCTTTCCAATGGACTTTAGGGGGGATGTGGAAACCTTCTATTTGGTCCTTTATTCTAATGTTAAGAAGCAGAACTTCTAACTGAACTACAAACAATAAAGRGGCCAGGGGGCACCCTTGGCGCAAAGACCTGGTCAAAGGAAAGTCAGAGGAAATCCTCCTATTCACCATCACAACCGACGAAGCTTCTGAGTACATTGCCTTAGTCCACTTACAAAACCCTTGGCCAAACCCCATCTTCCCCAGTGTTGTAAACACGAATGCCCACCCCACCTTATCGTACGCCTTCTCCATATCCAGGAGAAGGATAGCCACATTTCTCTCTTCCCTTCCCATTATCTCCRAGGCTTGASTTGTGGCCATAATATTATCAAAAATTGACYTGCCCTTTACAAAAGCCCCTTGTTCCWTACCTACYAAGGATGGGAGAAACGTGGCCAACCTAATAGCCAAGGYTTTAGCCAGGATCTTATATRCTAMGTTTAACACAGAGATGGGTCTATAGTTCCTAACCTCCCTCTTGTCCCCCTTTTTATACAGGAGAGACATGATACTTGTAAGCCATGTTTTAGGTAGGGAACCAGACAACAGCGCATGGTTGAAGATCTGGGTTAAAAAAGGGYCGAAGGAGTCCCATGAAGYCAGGTACAGCTCTAGGGGGAGCCCATCAATACCTGGACATTTTCCTTTGGCCATTTGCTTGGCTGCCAAAAAYAGCTCYTKGGAGRAGAARGGGGCATCTAATAGATCTTTCTCTTGTGGATTTAACTTTGTATGTACTTGRTCCCAAAAACTATTGGAAACAGAAAGATCTGTATCTACTGTGTCCCATATCCGCCTTGAAGATACGATGTCTTGGAAATAGGCTGAAGCGTACTTACACATTTCCTTTGAGTCCTTTGCTGTTGGAGAATTTAAAAGGAAAGGGTGAACCAACTCACGAAGCATCGGTTTTGCCTGTTTGAGTATGATTGATCTAAATGTGATCTTAGTCATCCTATCATACCCCACCAACCCCCTGAGTTTTAACCATTGAAGCCATTGCTCCTGTTTACTTGACTCTATTGCTTCTAGCTCCACCAGCAAGGATTTTCTTTACTCCGACCAATAATAGTGTGAGAAGGGATCTCCTCCCATCTTTTGCTCCGCTTCCACTATTGAGTCCCGTAGGGAACGCTCCTTCCATGAGCGGTTAGCGACGCATATCCGGGAGAAGGTGCTCAAAGTTGCGGTAATGATACCCAGGCCGCCTTCTGCCCAAGACCTTTCATTATCGAAAAGTTTTTGAGCCCCCATCCAGGCCTTCATTTGATTGCCTATCTAGTCTGGGATGCCTTTTATTTTAAGCAAATTTACATTTAATTTGAACAGTGGGCGGCAGTTTTCCAGCTCAGGGTTTAAAATCCTAAAGACATCGACCAAATTCTGATAATCTGCTAACGAGGCCAGCAGCAGCGAGTCATGTCTTAAAGCGACGGGGTTAGGAGAATCCAATCCTGGATTAAATATCGTATTCCAATCCCCGGCCATCACCAGGTTTTCCACGTCTGGAATCCAAGAAGGTAGAGAGGCAAAAAATTATATCCTTTCCTTGTAGCTCACCGGGGCGTATACTGACATAATAGCCCAATCCTCATCTCCCACTGCCACTTTTACCCATACGCATCTACCCCTAGGATCAGCAAAGAAATCAATGATGTCAACCTCCAGATCTTTATTAACTAGGATTGCTACCCCCTCCTCGAGAACCCTCTGCCGGGGCCCAAAATTGGGGCCCTTTCCACCATGTCGAAAATTCCTGTATTTTATCCACATTTAGCTTCGTTTCCTCGATGCATGTAAAGTGCGAGTTCTGCGAATGAATCCACCCTGCTAATCTCATTCTCTTCGCAGAATCCCCAATCCCTCTCACATTCCAGCATGCTGAACGAAACTTATTGGGTAGGACCATTGCTTTGGTCGCTGCCGCCTTGAACTTGGATGCGAATGTTACCTGCAATCACCCCTTCTCCTTCCTTTTCCTCTTCCAATTTGTCTACTAGGCTCAGAGGAGATTTTTGGGGGCCGAATTGACTTAGGAAATTTTCAGATTCGAAAAAACCCTCGACAACCGACTCCTCCATCCAATTTACGATATGTACCGTAGAGAGGTGTGCACCCAGGTGTATGTGTGACAGGCTCGTGGATTCAGAAGGTATCAAGGCAGCCAATGAAAACCAGTGGATTTTGGATTGATCCCACTGCTCCTTTGATCCTTCCATCGAAATTAAATGCAGGAAGGTTAGGTGAAGGACTATTTTACTTCNTGAAAACCAGTGGATTTTGGATTGATCCCACTGCTCCTTTGATCCTTCCATCGAAATTAAATGCAGGAAGGTTAGGTGAAGGACTATTTTACTTCTGTCCTCCAGCTCCACCACGTGTCTTCCCCTCTTCGGCTCTGCCAGGCACTGAACCGTGCCCATGTCTTTTAATACTGAGTTCTGTGTCAGTTCCACTGCCAACTGGTCCGACGGCTGTGTTCGGATCTTAATCAAAGGAAAGCTTAAGGATTCGTCCTCTGTTACCAGGGTTAAAACCTTGGGGCCTTGCTGCAACGAGACACAGATTATCGGGATCAGAATTTCTGTGGGCTTTTTAGCCTCTATGTCTGACCGAGACAGCGTGTTCATGGGGGATGCAAAGGATACGTCCCAATGTAAACCTTTGCCTATGGGCCTTTTCTTTTTCCCGCTTTCGTCCGGAAATAACTCTTCGGGCGACCAATCCAGATAAGATCTCCGTAAAACTGAACTACTATCATTTAACTTACCCTTTTTTGTCGTCAGGTTCTCCGCGGTGAGATCTACCGGATGCCCTCTCCCCTCTTCCCCCTCACGCCTCTCCCGTCTTTTACCTGTTTTTTTCAGCATTTTCTTTCCTTTTTTCGGGACCTGTTTTTTCCCGGTTGTACTTGCCTTGAAAAGAATTTCTGCTGCTTCTATCACCTCCATTTCATCTGCTTTCAAATCCTCTGAAGATTGGATCTCCCCCGTTTTGGATACCACTTCCTGTATTTCTGAGTTTGGAACTACTTCCTCACTCTGTGTTATGTCCTTTCCAGGGACAGGAGGACCCTTTTCCTCCGGGGGGCCGATATCCTTCTGTTGGCCCTCTCCCCCCCCCAACTTTCCTTCCTCCCCCTCCTCCTTCTCCTTCTCCCCCTCCTTTATAATGGCCTCCTTCCCAGGGATTGCTCCCTTCCCCCGCCCTTCATTCTCTGTGCTTGGAGCAGCTGCGTTCTGTTCCGAAATACCCCATTTGGCTTCCTTTATCTTTTTCGAKCACTCCTCAAAAATTTTGAGTGCTTYCTTGCTCAACGCTGTATCCTTGGGGGSGCCAGGAGCTCCGTTTCCCTCCAGGAGCCCGGTATCTGTCTTTTGGCCCATCTCCCCCTCCCGGTTTCCTTCCTCCTCCTTATCCTTCCCTTTCTCCTTCTCCTTACTAGTGGCCTCTGCRTYAGGGATTCCTCCCTTCCCCCCCTTCACCATCTCCTTCCTACCCTTCACTTTCGCCGCCCATTTCTGACGACTTTTCTCTTTGTTGTCTTTCCGCCTTCTTTCCTTCCCCTTCGAACCCTTTTCTACAGTTTTCCCTGGGTCATTAATTCGGACTTCTACCGGCTTGAGGGCCCTTTCCTCCCTTTCGTCACCTTCCTTTCCTCGTTCATCCTCCATGTCTTTTTTCTTTCCTGGAGATTCAGTTTCCTTCAGAAGGGCTTTTTTGAAGTCAAGATTGGACTTCGGGGACGAATCCTTCATTGAATCCTTTTTAATGACCCTAGGGCAATTCGCATCGTTTTCCTTGTGGAAGAACTGCTTACACGCCTTACACCATGACGAATCTGCACATGCCACATCTAACTCCACGTAGCCGTATTCTGCCATGTCGATAATCAGTGTTCTTTTGTAAGCCACACGAGCAGACGGTACTAAATCAAAACGGACAAAGGTCTGGTGAAATCGGGTTCGCAAACGCTGGGGCGGCCCGAAGAACCTTCCCATACGCCTTGCTGACCGCCCCTCTCAGGTGAGGGAGGACCGAAATCGGGACCTGAATCACTCTAATCCAAAAAAGTTTGAATTTCAGAGATTCATTCCATTCATATAGCTCTTGGTCATTCATCCAAGGTCTGAATGTCAACGAATATATTTTGTTATCCAATTCTATGACGTCCTGCTTTTTCTGCAACATCCACTGTGCAATTTCCTTGGCACTAGCCACGTAAGTGACTAGATTTTTTCCTTCGTTGCGAAAGATGCCTCTCTTCGGAGGTGCATTCACTGCCCCAGCCTTAGCCCATCCCTCTTCATAAATTCGTACTAACCTGTTTTTCACCTTGACAGGGAGGGAAGTCGAGTCATCTCCAAAATGGACAGTTACCAAATATTGCCTCAACCATTCCGCTTGGACTTCAAAGAAGCTTTTATTAACTGAGACTCGCACATAACCTTCTCCGGAATCGACAATCTCTGGGACGAAAACCTCCGGTAAAATGCCATTCAAATAACACTCATTAAGAATAACATTCATTCGCTGTTTAACTTCCTCAGCGGAGGTTCCATCCTGTGGAGCGTTTGAGGTCGACATGGTGCACCACRAGACTGGAATTCTTATCTTATGAYTATAGTCGTCACGTACGTAGGAGKAAATAAAAATCAYCSTAATTACCCACAACAACCTAAGAGTCRTAAACATCAGCCCGTGACTTCTTATACGTTCCTTCTTTTCGTTGAGCGAAGCCACAACGGACTATAGACCCGGCCTCTGAACCTTCCCTAGCATCCTGGTACGAGGACGTCCTCTYCTAATAGATAAACACTGCTTCCCACACTCCAGAATTGCGGTTGCTGCACACTACTACACGGAGGCGTTACACTTACCCTTGGACAGCTTACCATGGCACTGCCCCACCAGTAGGTCTCCCTTATGCCGACTCAAACTATAYTCCACCGCCAGTTCRCTCCCCTCAGCCTCGGGTGAGATCCCTCCCCTCTTTTCTCAYTTCTCCCTCCTCAAGGGAGCTACCAGCTGTCCTGTGGTTGGCCGATACAGTGTCGGCAGTAGGTTTCCCGGAGGACGCCACTGCATCTTCTCTCCTGCCAGTTGACTCGGAAGGACGTTTGCACTTGGAGATCCTCGCAGAAAACGAGCCACCGGGAGGGAGATGCCATAACCCCGGAATCTCTCTCCCTCGCCTGTATCAGCCCACGTTCCTGACCGGGTGCGCATATGTGCAGCTGTTGCGGGACAACGGCTTCGGAGGTGTGATGCCTGGGGAGGGGGGGGCGGCCTTCGCGTCTTCCTCCCTTCACGTTGGCAGAGCCAAAACCTTCTTCCCCCTCTGGACCTAGTCCAGCAACCGGCCACATGCGAGGGCATAGAAAAGGCCGAAAACGAAAGCCCCTCGCCCTCTCTCCCCTTTTATTTTTTCAATAAATTCAAAGAATACAAAAAATTGACGAAGAGGTCTTTATGGAATTGACAAAAAATGCGAGAAAATAGTTTTTTAATCACGAAAACCGTGTCGCACCGTTGAGCTAGCTCAACTCAACGGTGCAAGTGGGACATGGGCCCCGGAGTTTTTTTTTTTTTTTTTTTTTTTTTTAACCACCCGCAGCATCAGCCAGTTTCACTTATATAAGTCTAGACTGGCAGAACCGGAACCGAAGACTAATGATACCGATACCAAGCAATCTCTCTCCTTTTTTTTGTTACCCAATTTCGCTTACGACCCAATACAGCCCCTGAATCCGTCAAGAACAACTGCTAATCTATGAACTAAATCCTGCCTTCAAAAAAAAAAAAAAAAAAAAAAAATCCTGCCTGACTAACTCCACCCATCGAATTCACCAGACTTTCCCCGGCAGGCACTGGGTTAGCAATCAAGTCTACGACCGGCCCGAAATCAACCGAGTACACAAATTCACGCTCCGAGATCTGGTTGGCATTATTGCTTCCCGAGTCCCGACAGCGGCGACAGGAGCTGAATACAAAAAAAAAAAAGGTCAGGGGAAATGATTGATAATTACAGTGGTGCACTTGCCAATGGACTACCTGTAAGCTAAGCTGGCTGATGCTGTCAGATACCCCAGGGTCGAATTTTTTTATTTTTTTTTTGTTATATATATATACAGGGGTCGAATTGTGAGGAGGACCCCGTCCTCGAATCTCTTTTTGAAAAGGGAAAAAAAAAAAAAAAAAAAAAGAAGAGGAAGAAGAAGAAAAAGAAGATTGCCGAGCCGTGCAATATGGGCCTGGGCACACCACTGTCGAAATGTGAAAAAGACAAAAATGTGGCAGGTGCATCTGGTCATGTTCTAGCGGGAAGTTCATTCTCATTTTGCACATTTGGAGAGTGGCGTGGCCACACCCTCCTATCTCATGGTTATACTTTGCTCGCCGGATAGGGTAGGGATCCAGATCTGGGGTGCACAGTTAGGGGGAGGTCCAGATCTGGGGTGCACAGTTAGGACCTCCCCCCATCACTCGCCAACTGCCAACATTCTGAATGTATTTGGATCTGTTATTATGGTCCACATACATTCAGATTGTTGGGGTTTGGCATGTGGCGGGTGGTGTGGTGACTCCTTTGTGCTTGTGTGGCTCTTGATGTGTCGGGAAAATTGGTAGATAAAAAGGGAATTTCTTTATAAAAAAAAGAAAAAATAAAGGGGTAACTTCGGCGCAGTCACGAAAACAGTTTGTAATTGCACTTCAGGCAATCCCGCGAATACAACACACCCCCACGCGACCCCACCGGACCCGAAACGTAGGTCATATGCATTCAGCATTACCGGCCCTTTTGCCTCAAGTGCAATTACAAACTCAAACCCTAACTGCGCCGTAGTTTTCTCAAAAAAAAATGGTAGATAAGGCGCCTCGCTGCACTACTCTCCACATGCACAAAAAACAAAAAAATGGCAATGTATCTTTCCTTCCGTGTGTTCTAACGAAAGATTCCATCTCATTTTGCACATTCGGAGAGTAGTGCAGCGAGGCCCAAGGCATAGAGAAGGCCCACATGAAACCTTTTTGGTTTTCCGCGCCCAAACGTTTTCCCTTTTGGCAAAAAGGGCCCACAGGAACCTACTTGAAGGGGACACTCAGTATCACCTCCTCAAGTGAGGCTCCTTGGCCTGAAGTTAACAGCAAAAAAAAAAAAAAAAAAAAAAAAAAAAAGGAAAGGGAAGAAGGGCCCTCATGGCAATACAGGCCCTAGGGCCTAGGATGTACAAATCTGGCGGGCGAGATTGGGTTCCCCTGACCACTCTTGATGTCTTCCTACGGAATTACGAACCTGGCTCTGTGTTTATGCCAGATTCATTTTCTGGTACTGGGCCTTTCCCCCGACCACTCGACGTCTTCCTACGGAATTACGAACCTGGCTCTGTGTTTGTGCCAGATTCATTTTCTGGTACTGGGCCTTTCTTGCCAAAGGAGAAATTTGGGCACGGAAAAACCAACACGGATTTCGCATGGGCGGTTTCCACCCATTGTCCCTGATGTGTCAGTCTTGTTGTGTCCTTGTTTTCCCATTATATCCTTTCAGGCATTCAATCCAACCCTCCTTGCTAGTGGGACCTTCCCCCTGGCCTTTCTTGGACTTAGTTTCTCCTGTCCCTGATGTGTCAGTCTTGTTGTGTCCTTGTTTTCCCATTATATCCTTTCACCTGTCCACAAATACGTCCAGATTCAGGCATTCAATCCAATCCTCCTTGCTAGTGGGACCTTCCCCCTGGCCTTTCTTCCTTGCAATACCTTCGCTACAATGGCAGGCATAGGAGGAGGCGACGCTGGGCCCGGTTTCCAGCAGGTTCTTTTTTGATTGAGGGGTCTCAGCAGTCGGATTAGAAGGCGAGCTTGGCCCGTAAGCGAAACTGGCTGAGGCTGCCAGGATAACTCTGGCCGGGGTGGAATTGTGAGGTCCCCGGCCTCGTTCCAATGATTTTTGCAATGTAAGTTCCAAGCTTTCCCAAAAAAAAATAAAAAAAAACAAAAAAAAGAACAATGGCAGGCATGGGCCTGGCTGCAATACTCTAGACACATGAAAAAATTCAAGCGTACTTCTAGAAGTTCTAGTGCTGTCAGACTGCTGGATTGACATCGATTCAAGTGATGGCGTCACTGCACTTAGGACGTCACCGCACGCGACACGAAACGAAAAACGGAACGAATGCATCTTCCTGCATAAAATGGCCAGGTTCATCGATTTTCTATAAATAGTGACGAATGTATTTCCACCTTTCATGGGCAGATGCACTCGTTTCGTTTTCGTTTCGTGTGCCGTGCGCCGAGACTCTTACTCTGGACTCTCGACTCTAGTCAGCATTCTTGACCGTCTGACAGAAGTTTGAGAAACTGAAAAGACAGTACACGGCAACGACAGGGCGCCGACGATTTGTCCACGGGACTGAAGGCCAACTCTTGAATTTGCAAACCGCACGCTGGCGGGAACTGTGGAAAAGCTTCAAGAGCTCGTCCGAAGGGCCGTTTCTGACACCTTTCGAAGAGCCGGATCAAGACCACTTTTCCACAGTTAAACCACCAGTACTTGGCCCAGCTATGGGCCGCGGAAAAAAATAGAGTAGAAACGTTTCTAGTTGGATGAATCTGGGCGCTCCTGTAGTGGCCCGTACGTTTCCGAAAATCGCGTAGAGTTAACGCTACGCGACTTTAGGAAGTACTGGTGGTTTAATGCAGCAACGACTCACTCTCGACGTTTTCGGTTTTTTTTTTTTTTGCTCCAATCTACTTGTGGGGAGCATCACGTGCTGGGAACCGGGCCCAGCGTCTGACAGCTCTTGAATGGAAATTCAGCACGCGGCATCAGGAGTTATTGCAGCGGTGCTGACTCTTGATTTCTCAAGATTCAAGGGCAGTGCAGCGAGGCCCAATGGACCTCGCTCCACTACTCTCGAAATGTGAAAAACGGGATTGAATCTTCTGCTAGAACATGGAAAGATACACCACCATGATTTTTGTCTTTTGTGCAGTTGAAGAGCAGTGCAGCGAGCCCCAATAACGCCTACTACCGACTGACTACCCGCTATACTATATCGATTTTTTTATTCCCCCCCCGCCCCTAATTTTCACAGTTTGTTATGAAATAAAAATCCACTCAAGGCCAGGGACCTCACAATTCTACCCGGTGAGTACTGGGGCCATTGCCCAGCTTCCGCTTTGCTGCCAACCAACCGAGTCCAGCGTCCCAATAGAGCACTCATTTTGCCCAGCCTTAACCTAAACCTAAACCTAAACAGACCTGTAAACTCGAGGACGCCTGAACCGCCTAGACGGGTTTCCCACCCCGCACCGGTCCCTTGGATCTTCAATAAAATAATGGCTGCGTTCCATGTACCGAGATCAGGCTGTGCATGGATACCCTTCAAGTTTGCTTCCTACCCTACATAATATGTGAACTCCAAGCAAGTAGCGTTCCCGCCACTGAGGGTAACACTCACACCGCCGCCTCCACTGTGCCGCTATCCATTATCTTGAGTGGATGTGAGAGAATGGGCCTCCCTGCACTACTCTCGACATGCACAAAAGACAAAAATCATGGTGATGTATCTTTCCATATTCTAGCGGAAGACTCGCTCTTGTTTTGCACGTTTCGAGAGTAGTGCAGCGAGGCCCAACGTGTTTTCCGATATCTTTATCGGCACACAAAAGAACTCCGAAAACCGAATGCTCTCCGTAACACCAACCAGCTCTACTATTACAACCCCTCCTCTCCAACAGGGCTGACCCTCTCACGCTCGCTGTCCAAAAACACTGTACAGCGCCTGAGTTCCCATGACGGGTTTCCCACCACATTCCCTGGATCTTCATAGTGTATTGATCACAATGGGAACAACTCAAGTCTGATCTCACCGCTTCTCTCTTACCACCTGACCAGTCGCTTTCTCACCGGCGCCGTTGTTACACTCTCACTGCTCAAGGTGGCGTCGCTGCTCATACTTCTGTGAGCTTCACCCTGATCCCCTTAAACTGAGTCGGACTCCCTCTCTCAATCGTAGGCTGCTGCGCCAGCTTTCTCGGAACAGCCCGCCTATCCAAGATAGATGAATGAGCAGATGCGTGAGCGCATCCAGGCACAATCCTGGGGAACGTTGGGTGTCCACCGTCTGCATGGATGCATGAGAGTGTTGGATTTCCCTCCCTTCCCCATACCTTTTTCCAATAACGGCGACACGTGTATGCGTGGGGATCAGCAATAAACTCCTTCCCTCCCCTCTCTTCGTGCGCGCACAGGGTCCTGGTCAATTGGGCTGGTGTCGCCCCACGACTCACACTCGACAACCGGGGAGTTCAGTCACCCGTGTCTCCGCAACGCGGCTGATATCTCCGTGACTCGATCAAGGTCACATTCGTCCTGCTAACCAACTGCAATTTACGACGCCGGATCTGTGAACCCGCATTCGAATTGATGCAGGGAGAGAGAGAGAGAGAGAGAGAGAGAGAGAGAGAGAGAGAGAGAGAGAGAGAGAGAGAGAGAGAGAGAGAGGCGAGTTCCATTGATCTTTGCATGGGGTCAGCATTCGTCTCGACGGACGTGAGCGTGGGTCATTGCCCGTGCTCAACCTTCACGTCGGCCCATCACAATGTGCTACCGTCCTTCCCGAAAGCAGACGACAATAGCGTGTACTGCGATGCGGATGTACGAAACACTCTGCGGCGAGCCGAGCAGATTCATCTGTATAACCCCGCTAGGGCCTGCCACATAGGAGGGAGTGGGTTTGTGCTGATTGATAGGTTCTCTTCCCCTCCTTTGATCCTGTCGTACACCGATTTGACAGTGTTTACCCGGTCCATCCCCACACCACGTGGCGGCCTTGGTTTAACTGCCGCTGGTCGCCAGGGAGATTCGTGTTTAGTCCTCTGATACGAAGGTGCGCCTCAATTCCCATAACTCTCCCGCAACGAGGGCGTGCTCCCGGCTAACTTTCGGACCTAGGTTCCCCGAACGACGCTTACACTAAGCGACACCTCACTGGAATGCCCACACGGACTCGATGAATCCGACACCAAGGCCTCGAAACTCCGTGTCTGTGGGGCTTCCGCCACCGAGTTAGCATGAACCTAGCACGAAAGGAGAGGTAAATTCCGCTTCCCCCAGTTCTTTTCCTTTTCCTTCTGGTTTTGTCAATGGTTGATCAGGAAGCACGTCGCTTGCAGCCCCCTCGACCGAACGTAAGTTTTTGAAAACCGGACAGAACCTATCGCTTCGAAATAGCCTCTTTTCCTTCCCCCAGTTCTTTTCCTTTTCCTTCAGGTTTTGTCAATGGTCGATCGGGAAGCACGTCACTTGCAGCCCCCTCGGCCGAGCGTAGGTTTTTGAAAAACGGACAAAACCTATCGCTTCGAAATAGCCTTTTTTCCTTCCCTAGTCTCTCTCTTTTGCCATTGACGACGGCCCAAATTCAAGACCCGCCTCGGTACGAAACAAGAATCCCCCGTCCCGCCCAGGCGATTCAACCCCACCGGCCAAAAATCCTCGGCCTCACTCCCATTTACTCTGATTGGCGTTCACGGGTACGGGACAGCGTGCAGGCGGTGAGGTTGGTATCAGAGCTGATCTTTTTCGGCTCCGAGGTTTCCTTGGGACGACCGTATTTTTGAAGGCAAGCGCCCAGGCGCCGCCGCTCGGCCAACGACAATCAAAACCAAGCAAGGAGGCGAGTTCAAAATCAACCCGGGGCTATGGTCGAACCGGCTCAGAGGGTGTACAATCACGCAAGGATGGCTAACCATCCCCTGTACCTTGTCCCTCCCCCTTCGAAGGTCCCCATCTTCTCCGAAGATGAAACAGACCCACGTACTTACCTGGCTGCCTTGAAGGTTCAAGGTTGGACGAACCAGCTGCTTCGGGAACGGATTATGGGAAGGTTAGCTGGAACCGCGTTTGAGTGGTATTGACAAAATCCTTATACCAATTGGCCGACCTTCCAAAAATATTTCCTTGAACGATTTGATCACATCGCACCGGGGCAATGTCTGCGTTTAAGACTTATCAAGAATACACGCAACAGCCCCGCGAGACCCTTGCTAGATACGCGGAGCGATTCACCTACCTGGTTAAAGGCTCCGGGGTTGACGAGAAATGGTACGAATGGATTTCCTCCGAGGATTATCCGACTCTCGCTTGCAGAAAAAGATCCCGGACCGTGAGAAGTGTAACCCGATTGAACATGTTTTAACATAGCTAATCCAATATGCTATCAAATATGGTAAGGAAAACTAAGATGTAGGTTTGGATTCGGAATCAGACGAAGATGACCCTTCCAGTGTCCAACGCAATAGCTACTCCGCTACGGCTCGGATGTTCGAAGATCGCTTCGAGTTAGGGCCAACCAAGAAAAATCCGGACCGCAAAGCACCATCCTCTTCCTTGGCCTCTAGGTGCCTTTTTCAGGCGCAAGGGAAGTCGGTCAGAGAAGAAATCACAATGAAGGAGGTAGTCGCACAACTAGTAACGGTTGTGGCACCCTTGGTTGAGTTTGTCCAAGGATTGCAGAGGCAAAGAGCCGCGGCGGCTCAGAGGCAACAAGTGGCCATGGCGACTGGCGTTAGCCGGGGCCGCTCAGCCCATACGATGCTACAACTACAATCGGTCGGGCCAACTTGTAAAAGACTGTCAAAAACCCCGGGCTCAAGTAGGGTCATTTGGACCTTCCCAGATCCCATTGGCGACACCTACTGCTGCCGGACAGGGAAGGGTGGCAGCTGTCATTGATACTGGGACGACTGAAATGGTGACTCCGGCGGCCGTCGAAATCGGGCCCGACAAGTACATGGTGGCGGCCATGTTCGAACCCGGGACCATTGGAGTAATATGCCATATCCAACAGATTACTGAGGAGAGCGATCTTGAACCTTGGAGACTCGGGTTCAAAGATTCCCAAAGTATAAGGACGGTCAAATCAACGTCTTGGACGCCATGAAAGCTCTGGACTTGCGGATCCCTGTACCAATCCCCTACCTACTGACCATTTCAGAGGCAGCCACTGAAAAAGTAATCGAGAGATGCCTAAAGAATAGGCGACAGTTCGAGGAAAGCCGGAAGGGCAAACAGTTAGTTCTAAACAGTCGACCGGTTGCCGTCGAGGCACAACCCTCAACCTTGAAATCCAACGAAGCAGCTGGCGTCGGAATGATCCAAGTCGCAAAGCCACCAACGAAGAAGCCCGAGGTGTTCCTTCGGGCCCACCGACGATCAGCTGCCATGGGATCTGAGCATACTATCACCTTCTTGAGACTACCAGTAGGCAAGCAAGTCAGGCTGCTGGCTACTTCAAGTCTTCGTGCCAAATTATGGCCTTCGTAGGAGGTCCCTGCAGCATAATCTCATCACAAGTACATCTTTTTTTTAAACAAACAAATGCAACAACAAAAGACAGTTTGATGCATGAAGGGCTAGAGAACAGTACTTAGAATTGGTGACCTAGTCTCCCAAAAGCAAGTTAGGAGACCTGTGTATATTACCATTCACCCCAGGCTGTAAAGTCAGGCTGCTGTCACACAAACAATCACAATGTTATGGGACGCTCGACCCGCTTTCCAGCAGGTGTTGCTCCCCACCAATAGATGGAGCCTCCCCCGGCAGTGTTAGTGGTGTCTGCTCTCACCAGCATCCCTAGCACCCGTCAGGCTAAAAAAAAACAAAAAAAAACGATCAGCTCGATCGACAGTCAACTCATTGCGACGGTACTCTCTGTAAAATCTGACAACTCATTGTTCGACGCCTCTCCGGAGGAAACCGTCAGGGTTCCAACTGTTACGTCGACGATTTCCTTCAGTGGGACCATGGATGTTCAATTACCCGCCCATGTACCCTCCAAGTACCGACGCCGCCTCCTCGTGGTATTACAAGCCTACCCCGAAGTGGTTAGCATCCAACACAACGACATAGGGTTAACACATTTGATAAAGCACACGTCAATATCGGGGACCATGCCCCAATTCATTGTAGACCATACCGCTATTCAGTGAAGGAACGACAATCAGCCTTGGACAGGGTACGGGAGTTCGAGCGTCTCGGATGGGTAGAACCCTCCCTCAGTCCCTGGTCGTTCCCCGTGGTCCTCGTGCCAAAACAAAATGGGGCAGTCCGCATTTGCATCGACTGTGGAAAATTAACGCTATTACCACCAAAGATGCCTATCCGCTGCCCCATATCGACGATCTCTTGGACGCAATCGGTTCAGGCCGAGTTTTCTCGAAGTTCGATATCCGACACTGTTTTCACCACGTTGTTGTCCGACCGGAAGACAAACCCAAAACAAACTTTATCCTATTCAAAGGTGTGTGGGAGTGGATTCAATGTCCCATGGGAATATGTAACGCCCTTGCGACCTTCCAACAGGCCACGAATATGGCCTTCGCGGAGTTTGTTAACAAGATTTGCCTGACCTAGCCCCTGATTAATGTTTGCGTGACTGTGTATATGGATGATATTTTGGTCTTTTCCAAAACGCACGGGTATAATGTAGAACATGTTGAGTGGATCTTGCATGCGTTGAAGGATGCGGGGTTCAAAGTGGCATTGGAGAAAAGTGAGTTCTTCCTACCCGAAATATCTTTCTTGAAGTACATCGTCACGATGGATGGCCTGAAGTCGGATCCAAGGAAGGTGGGAGCACTTCAAGAGGCTCCCGCTCCGGTCACATTGACTCAAGTTCGAGCTTTTGTGGGTTGGCGTCTTATTATCGAAGGTTCATTCATAACTTCGCACGTGTCGCCAAGACCCTGACGCACTTGTTGTCATGAAGAAGGACGACCAGCTGATTTGGACGCCGGAATGTGAGGCCGCTTTTCGGCGATCAGAAAAGCCCTGACCACTGCGCCTATCTTGGCGTGCCCGGATCCGACAAAGTTGTTTGGCTTGCACACTGACTGACAACCACAAGTGATATCGGCGGTGCTGATACAGTAAGGAGCAAACGGAAAGGAACGCGTCATTGAGTACGCCTCGAACACACCGAGTCAGGTGCAGGCAAACTACGAGGCGTGCAAGGGCGAGTGCTTGGCTATGGTGCGGGGAATTCATCATTTTCGACCATATTTTTACGGTCAGAAATTTGTGCTCGTGACGGTTTATCAACCGTTGTTGTCACTACGAAACAACGCTGATTACACGGGGACCTTAGGAAGGTGGGTTGTGAGATCGCAGGGCTACGATTTCGACCTTTGCCATCGCGACACCAAGCAACAAGGGAGTGCGGATGGACAAACTCACCCACAGGCGCTAAGGGGGAGTTCCTCGATCGAGCAGCTTATTCTATGGAAATCTGCTCTGCCCTCGACAGAGCCTCGCTACGGGGAAGTACATGTCCTCCGCAAAGACATGAGTTACGAGATGGCGATCTCCCCTAAATTGGAAACTTTTCTTTCGTCTTCCCCTTGTTCTGTTACTCTCAGACTGAGGTTGCTGCCTCTAACATTTCTAGGATTTAGTTGTTTCTGCTTTTGCTGTTCTTAGGACTTATACACTAGTCAGTTGTTTCCAGACTGAGGCTACTGCATCCAAAATTCTAGGATTTAGTTGTCCTTACTTTCTGCTTTCCTAKGACATRTATATTAGTTAGTTGCTTCTGCTTTCACTTMGGCTGTTAGTTGTGACATTGCTGTTTTTTGTGACATTTTACATCCTAGGTTGCATCACATGGATTTAGCATGGAGCTTGCTCTTTATCCTAAACTACTCGGGTTTTCTTTTTCTTTGGTAGAGTTCCGCTTCTTGGCGGACGCGTTCTTGTATCTAGGCGATCCATCACAGGTCGAGGATCGTGTACCCTGCTCTCCCTCTAACTCATCTGAGAACATCTGCTTCTTCTGCACCCTGCCTATGAAACCCGATAGGGGTGATTCGCACCCAGTAGGGCCTAGTCTCATCTCATGGATACCGTGTAGCCAATGGTGCATCGTCCGGATTTAAACGCTCAAACGGATTACTGGGGCAAAATTCCTTGGACTTCAGTCGAGAGTTTTGTCTTCAGATTCCAGGATTTACAAGGTCTCGCTTTCTAAGAATTATGGTAAGATGCGTGCACTTCAGACAAGTTTTTAATGAATGGGTCTAAAAGTTGAACTTCGTACATATAAAGTGTTAATAAAAGGTAAAGCAAATAGTGAAACAAAGACAAGACCTATTGCAGCACCGCCTCCTAATTTATTCAGTATACTACGAAGAATTGCATAAATAGGTAAAAAATATAATTCTGGCACTTGACATAGGATTTGCAGGTATATAATTGTCAGGATGTCCCAATACGTTAGGTCAAGTACCTACACTTCGATACATCAAGCCTGAGCCTGGAGGCACGAAGTGTTGATTAGATCCCAAGCGAAACGCTTGAGCTTCCAGTCGCCTGGAATATATTAGGTACCAGAGCGAGGAGGAGGGCGTATGTCCCGACTGCCGACCGAACCAAGTAGTACTCACGGAGAAACGATACTTAGAATGACTAAGGACGGATTTTCACCAAATGTCCACAAAGCAGAAGTCAGGACGGATCTCCTACTGCTACGGAGATTAAAAGGGGATCCGTTGACGAAGCTTACCAAGGCGGAATGTCGACAAGTAACGGAGCGAGCTCGTGCTTATCGCTGGCAAGAATCCACCTTATAGAAAAGAAAAGACAATGACAATAGCGAGTCTAGTTGGCTGACAGGTCCACACCCTTTTGCTAGGTTCGATTGGACACGAGCAGCACACGAAGAGGATGTGGTCCATTTCGCAGTCGAGTACACGGAAAAGGTCATTGAGAAAAACGGATGGTACTGGTCGGGAATTTGGGAAGATGTTAAAGAAATCGTCCATTATTGCTCGGCCTGCGCGACGGATAAGGTGCCGGTTGAAATGCCCCAGACAATGGTGTCAACTAGAGTACAACGCCCCTTTCAGCGAATTACCATCGACACGACGTATATCAATGTACCAAAGGGTCTCCTCGATCAAGGTGAGTTAAACGTCCTCTTAGTGGTCGTCGCTGATTTTTTAAAGTGGATCGAGACCTATCCCATGACTAGTCGGAACTCTCTAGAGGTAGGCTGGTACATAAACCGTTTCTTTTGTATGCACCTGGACGTAGAAGAAGTACATATGGATAATGGATCGGAATTCCAAGGGGAAGTGGAACGACATCTCATACGGGTGACATTCGGGTTCCGTACTCCCCGGGACACTGGTCACAGGCCAATGGGCTAGTAGAGAATGCCAACCGTATGATTAAGATTACCTTTAGAACAAATATAACCGCGGGAGATACCAGGCCCTCACCCGTCATAGTCGATCACATCTTGGCCGTCTATCGGGCTACCCCCCATGGTAGTACCGAGGTGTGCCCATTCCAGTTGAGAACCAACAGTGTCCCCCAGGTCCAGCTGTCACCTCGACAAGGACACAACACCGTGACAAGGCTCAACATTACATGGACTTGATGGCTAGGACCTACCCCACGTTGGCCCAAAGGCGATAGAGGGCCATGGATCTGACACATCAAAGACAAATCCGGGATCATGAGAATCGACATGCATCAGCGGGCCCATTGCCCCACTATAAAGTCGGGGATTTGCTGCAGGTTCAGAAATTTGCACGCTCCTCCAAGATCCATCTCGCTACACTGGCATTTAATACGAGGTGACGAGTTGGCGCACAAGGCCAGCACTCTAGAAGCTCGCCCCAAGACACAGCACGCAGGCTATGCCTCTGACTCGCCACGTTGCTGCCCTTCATTCATTTCGACCATCACTGAACCACGATCGGACCCTTGTCTCGGCTACGCCATCCCCTTCTGATTCCTCCTCCTCTTCTGCTTCCTCTCATCGATCTGCTTCACCCCTCTCCCCTCAAGTCTCGATCACACAGAATGAGTCATCACGAGCATGAGCAGGAGCCAGTTGAGCACTTCCAAGCGCCGATCGAGGTGCACGTGTTGTGGCACAAGTTCAACGACAATCAGAAGATGCGCTACGATACCTAGCAGGTACGTGTACCAGGACCAAGCATCGTGGATCTCGCTGTGTATTCGCTCTTATGTGAGCCGTTGACGTATGCGGGGGTGTACATAGATGTAACGCATCTGCAAGGTGGGGACTCAACGCGAGTGTTTATTGAATTCCGCTCGCTTTGAGTGGCTGTCAACTTCGTGCACAGCGTCGCCACGTTCATCGGTGACTTGACGCTCTTGGAGGATCGTATAAGGGAGCCAATGAGGAAGTTTATGGGGGAATACGCTGTTCAGGCGGCTCGATCGGTGGCATGGATGCAGGAACGCGCATGCCATCGCTTCACGGCTTACGAGTCGTTGCTTCGACGGGAGCCAGGCGGAAACCCACACTCTTTCCCCCTGCTTAACATCCAAGTTGTCCCACCTCCATGCTAAATGCCTCCCTTCTTCTCCTACACCGCCCTTCGCTATCAGCTCACGGATAACCCTTATCCTATGCCCCACTTCTCAGAGTACCTGGTGGAGCTGGTCGACGTGGAGTTATTGTCGTTCACAGATGAAGACACGTGGGAATCACATCGGGCACTCTACCGATCCGTGGTGTTGGGCACGTTCCCGTTTTACGTCGAACACAAGGAGCACGACGTCAACGAGCAACTGTTGGTGTACTACTTATTACGAAGCCCACACTGACGCTAAACCAAGGGACAATGGCATTGTACCCGTTCGGGAAGATCCGGACAGATAAGCCAAGACTGTTAGAGCTCATCCATATTGAGTTGTTGTCCATCGCGTAGGTGATCGCCATTGAAGAAGGCGACCTTCAAATCCGGATGCAGACGGCGTCAACCCCGAGACGATCGTACCACGCCGTTGTCATACCAGATTACCTTGCGCAGACGGAAGAGAGAGTGATAGATTTCAACTTCGAGAAGCAGTTGTAGCCCCCCTCGTCCTATCCAAGACCAGCACCATTGAAGGCGCAGAGGAAGGTTATCAAGAAGAGGCGTCGGCAGGCATCGCTGAAAGCGCAAGGAAGTCGAGTGGGACCGGGAGAAGAAGTACTTCAGCCGGCGCCAGCACAAGAGCCCGATCCCGTACCAAAATGTAAAGCCACGCTGATTGTCGGGGGAAGGAGTCGGGGCGAACGGATCTCGGACACGTGTGAGCCACCCGGAGCAGACCGCCACTACCGTTCCTCCCCGACCTTAATCTTGATGCAGCCAGCCCTTCCACACCAGCAGGAGGAGGAGGAATGGGATGAGTACCATATCCAGCATCCCGACCCCCCATCCTCGCAGGACCATTCCGCTTCCACCCGTCACCCAGGAGTGCCACAATCATTGATATTAGTAGTTCCTCCGAGCAGGAGCATCCACACGACCGGCTCGATGCGATCGAGGGGGCCCTGCACCCTGATCATGCATGGGTGTCGTTCTTACAACCCTTGTTTGAGGGATGCGTGGCAGCCAAAATGACGGGGATTGTTATCTACGAGGCCACGAGGCGACCAAATGTGATGTACCACTTCCTCATCCTTGCAATGCTTAGGAGGGAGCGACCTTCGTACACAAAGACCCACCCCGGGAACCGTAGTGTGCAGCAGCGGATCATTCGGGTCATCGCAGATCTGGCGCCTCGTGTACTATCACTCGTGTCGGGGCTTTTCTTGAATCCTCCTTCGTCCAAGACCACTTCAATGAAGTGGAGGCGCCGACGACCCCGGCGCTGGCAGCCTTCCTTCCCTCACTCCCTCCCCCTCTCAATCCTGAAAGCGATCATTTCCTTTGAACCTTCCCCCCTATCTTTCTTCTTGATCAAACAGGTCGTGCGTTAACACGCGTTGTATATTGAAAAAAAAAAAAAAAAAAAAAGGTTGGTTACCGATCGGGCCAGTTGACGATGGAGTGGCCACCCGATTGTGTGTCGACAATGGTGCGGGATGCACCGAGAATAGATTAGGAGATGATCTGGGCCAGCTAACGATGAAGGGGCCACCCGGATCACATAAACCGCAGTCGGGAAACTGCTAATTTTTCTGAACCCTCTACGGAGTCTACGCATCACAAATGTGACAAGTCAGGATCTGTACTCAGTAGCTTTCTATACCCTTAGGGGATAATCCCAAATAAGCCTCTAAGCATAGGTTTTGGTTAATCGAAAAAAGTAGGGTCTATTTTCTTTTTACTTGAAAATGGGGGACGAAACATAAACTTATATGTTTCATAACTGCCCCTGATGACTTTTCCGCACGGACGGTTAGCAAACGTGCCGAGAAATCCAAGAAACGGTTACGAATTAGTGGGGCTGAAAATTTTGATTTCTTTTGTAATACCCCTCGTGCGGCTGTTTATCAATTTTTTGCACACCGTGTAAACCCATTCCCCTGCTTTGCATCTCCGCACCATCTTCCCTTCTTGGTGCGCGCTCCCTTCCTGCATGCCTCTTCGTCTTTCCACAAGCAAAGTCCGATCCTCCCCTTACCCATCATCGCAAGGGATTGGCTGTGTAGTTGGGATGGTCGACCAATGTGGTGAAAACGGAAAGCATACACCACTTGAACGACCACCCCAATTACACGGAACTTTCGACCCGCCTCTTTTGATCCTCTAGAATATTGGCCCTTTTTTTATCCTACTCATCTACACCCCTTGCTATCTGCACCTCGTGCTGGCACCCCACCGCCTTCCACACTATAAATTATCGCAATCCCGTTCTCTCCACCTCTTTGATCTCGGCTGCAATGTTGCGTGAGCTACGTACGAGGTTCGCGGCATCGAAAAGGCTTTACGTGCCCAAGGACGGGTGGAGTGAAGACATCGGACGGGCTTAGCTAGACTTGGGGTAAGACAGTCGGAGTGACGGAGCGGTGGTGGAGATCGAACGCCGCCAGCAGCAGGGCCTTGTAGCTAGGGTTGGCAGAGGTTCAGAGTGATTGAAGGCTGTGCCCTAGGAGGCCAGCCGTAGTATGAGAAATTTTAAATAGTGAGGGACTCCCTTTTTATCTCCATCGCTGCTTTGTCCAAGTGTGATGTGTGTGAAGTCCCAAAATATGGGTATTCTATTATGTGCATGATGTGGTGCGAGAGTCTATGGATGTTGAATGTCTCACTGTCCAAGATAGATGAATGGGCAGATGTGTGGGCGCTTACACGCGCAATTCTAGGGAGCGTTGGATGTCGACCATCTACATGGATGCATGAGTGTGTTAGATTTCCCTCCCTTCCTCGTACACCATTTCAATCCTGGCGACGCGTGTATGCGGGGGGATCGGCGCTAAACTCTTTCCCTCCCCTCTCTTCGCGCATGCAGAGGGTCCGGATCAATTGGGCTGGTGTCGCCCCATGACTCACATTCGATAACCGGGGAGATCAGTCACCCTCGTCCCCACGACGCGACTGATATCTCCGCGACTCGATCGAGATCACATTCGTCCTGCTAACTAACAGCGATTACGACGCCGAATCCCTGAACCCGCATTCATTGACGCAGGAAGAGAGAGAGAGAGAGAGAGAGAGAGAGAGAGAGAGAGAGAGAGAGAGAGAGAGAGAGAGTGAGAGAGAGTGAGAGAGAGTGAGGCGAGTTCCATTGATCTTTGCATGGAGTCTGCATTCATCTTGACAAACTTTCGTGCGGGCCATTGTCCGTGTTCAACCTTCCCATCGCTCCATCGCAGCGTGCTACTGTCCTTCCGGATCTCAGACGGCGATAGTATGTACCGCGATGCAGATGTATGAAACACTCTGCGGCGAACCGAGCAGCCTCATCTATATAACCCCGTTGGGGCCTGCCACATAGAAGGGAGTGGGTTTATGATGATTGATCGGTTCTCTTCCCCTCCCTTGATCATGCCCTCCGCGGCCCACGCCACGTGGCAGCCTCGGTTTAATTGTCGTTGGTATCGCTTGGGACATTCGTGTTCCTAGCGAAGATAAGTCATGGGATACGAAAGTGCGGCTCAATTCCCAGAACTCTCCCACAATGCGGGCGCGCTCCCAGCTAACTTCCGGACCTGGGTTCCTGGCGACGCTTACACCAAGCGACGCGGCACCAGGATGCCCACACGGGCTCGATGAATTCAACACTGAGGCCATTCCTGGCGAAGAAAAGTCCTGGAATACGAAAGTGTGGCTCGATTTCCAGAACACTCCCACAACGCGGGCGAGCTCCCGGCTAATTTCCGGACCTGGGTTCCCCCGACGACGCTTACACTAGCTTACACTAAGCGACACTGCACCAATACACTATGCAGACTCGACGAATTCAACACCGAGGCCTGAAAACTCCGTCCCCGTGGGGCTTCTACCACCGAGTTAGCATGAACCTAGCACGGAAGGAGCGATGAATTCCTCTTCCCCCTGGTTCTTTTCCTTTCGCTTCTTGTTTTGTAAATGGTCGGTCCAGTAGCGCGTCGTTTGCACCCCCTGGGACGAGCGTAAGTTTTTGAAAACCGGACAGAACCTGTCATTTCGAAATAACCTCTTTTCCTTTTTGCCATTGACGACGGCCCAAATTCAAGACCCGCCTCAGTACGAAACGTGAGTCCCCCGTTCCGCCCGGGTGATTCAACCCCACCGGCCAAATATCCTCGGCCGCACCCCCATTTACTCTGATCAGTGTTCGCAGGTACGGGATGGCGCGCGGGGTGTAAGCTTGCGCATCACAGGCTGCTTGCATACGATAGACGGCATTGGGCTGGGCCTTTCAAGGTTGGTGATCTTGGTCTTCCTTCGCTTGTGCATTTGAGTCATGCCCCAAAGAATCAAGGTCGAAAAGATCTCCCTAGCGAAACTAGGAAAAAACACTCGCCTCTACAGGAGGTCCTCTCTGCCCTCCTTCGCAGCACTCTCCCCCTCAACTGCGAGGGGTGTCTGCTGGGCACCTTTCATTGCGTGCAATGGTATGTTGAAGGACCCCAGGAGCCATAAATCATGGAATGTCTGTATAAGATCACCCGACGAACAATCCAAAATAAACGGATTCTTTTCTAAAAAGCTATATTCTTCTCTCAATTTCACCTCACACTACCCTTCACCTCACACTACCTACCCACCGCTACAGTAACTCCTATTGTAGGCATACGGGGAACCCCGTAGCAGCCAGAACCGTGTTGACGAGAGAACATGTGGGGGCGCCTCCCGACCTGCACGTGGGCGATACCGGCTAGGTGACAGCCGATAGCATCAGGGACCATGCCAACTGGACCAGTCCGTGTGCACATTCTCGAAGTAGTAATCACCTCTGGCCTACAAGGCTTTCTTTTTTTTTTTTTTTTCCTAATGAGGAACTGCGTATATTACCACAACTAGCTCGGAGGCTGAACAAGCCTTTCTTTTCCATATGCCACACACACTGTCAGAGAGCCTGTATAGGCGACCATAGGCGCACTGCCTACGAATATCAAATTTCTATACTCCTACTGCTGTTCCCCCCCCCCCCCCATAAATGGCCTAATTGTTTGCCCTGCTTTGCAGCATGGGCTGTCTAGTCGGTGAAGTAAATGTTGTGGGTGGCCACAAGTTTTTTTTTCTGGAGCACGGTTCCACTAGCAACCAAGTAAGGTATATTGTCCCACGGCGACACCTGTGGGACATCTGTGGGACATCCGCCAGCCGTTGCTGCATCGAAATCTGAGGGCAGCAAAATCAAGACGTTTGTATATTTCAAAGTTGTTATACTCCAATTCGCCAGAACGGGCTCAACTCGGTAAACGTCAGTGTCAGCGCTTTTGGAAAATGCTATGTTTTCTCTTCCCTCGCGGGATTGTGACGAGTCCCATGCCCTACACACGAAATATGGCCACGTGCGTCTTTGTACAATTATAGGTGACCTAACGGCCGCCCGACTAAACATGCCAATAGTGACAAAATTCATGTGAGCTACTGAAGGGAAATTAAAAAAAAAAGAAAAAAAAAGAAGAATATGCAAATGATCTTTTTCAGATCGATTTGTATGTTGTGAATAAAAGGATTTGGGGAAGAGAAATATAACAAGTCTCTTTTTGATTGGTGGCTGTCGAACCCCCCCCAAAAAAACACACAAGTACTAGAAGTCGGTGGTATCGACCGTGCTCTTTATTTGGGTTCAATAGTAATCCCCTCGAGTACTTCATCTCTTACAGCAACGTAGGAAAATCAGCTCGTATGTAGAATGAGACCGTCACTAGCCAGTCCCGAGTCCCGTCGGGCAAACTAACGGACTCCCTCGCGGCAGCCACCGCTTACAACTTCTTGGGCGTTGCCCACCAACCATCCAAGACGGCCAACTATGCAAGACGAACGATTGGAATAAGTGTGTGAACCTGGTCGTGTTTGTGGATAAGTGCAAACAACTGTAGAATGAGACCCCCTTTTGCAGTACTTTCAAACGTCAACCTCCTCACCATTTTTTTTTTTTAATTATGTCTTTTAAACTAGGCTACCAGCCGGGCCGCCCAGGTCCCGGTTGGCCAGCCCGTGCAAGGGGCAGAGG
>BFEA01000808.1:392793-408176 GCA_003427395.1 Chara braunii | reverse complement strand
ACAAACCTAATGGAGGCGTACCTTTCCAGATTCTAGCTGAAGATTCATTTTCACAGACGCCCACAGACAAACCTAATGGAGGCGCACCTTTCCAGATTCTAGCTGAAGATTCATTTTCACAGACGCCCACAGACAAACCTAATGGAGGCGTACCTTTCCAGATTCTAGCTGAAGATTCATTTTCCATATTTGGTTAAGTGATGGCAGACTCCCACAGACAAACCTAATGGAGGCGTACCTTTCCAGATTCTAGCTCACGATTCATTTTCCATATTTGGTAAGCGATGGCAGACACCCAAAGACAAAACTAATGGAGACGTACATTTCCAGATTCTAGCTAAAGATTCATTTTCCATATTCAGTATGTCGACTTGTGAGCCCCACAACGAACGTACCCTCAGTGTGAACTGCACCTGCCTTGAAAGACAGCAAAATGATCGTTGTATCTATCCATGTTTTGGGCATCAATACATATTACATTCTTATTTTGGAGAACCCGCCCTCACAAACTTTCTCCTTCTCTTAAAATTTGTTATTTCGGCTGTGGAGCATAAGCCCGAAAAAGTTTTCCCCGGCCCATCTCTGAATTTTGGTAGGGCACAGGAACTTTGATTCAGCCCCCTCGCGACTGTTTTTTATTTTGGGAGGACGGTCCGAGGACCCCAATATTTAACCCTTGCGGCGCACGGCGTGCGCACCCCACGTGCGCAATGTGCCACGCATGAAGGACTGGCACACACGTGATGCGCGGCAAGTATGCTCTGGACTATTGCCACGACAAAAAAGAGCGGGAGAGAGCAGAAGGTTTTGGGGGCAAAGTGGGGGGGGGGGGGGGGGGGGGGGGGGGGGGGGGGGGGGGGGGGGGGGGGGGGGGGGGGGGGGGGGGGGGGGATAGGATGATACTGACCACTAACCTCAGCCACGTCAGCAGAGATCCGACGTGTAATACCCAAGGAGGATATAGCAGAGGGAGGATCACCCCCCCACGGTGACGCATCCTGTCGGCTCTTCTCTAATGCAGAGAGAGGTGGTGGCTTTACGCTCCCATCCGCCTTTCCAGCAGGAGCATAAGCAGCAACTGGCTGCCTAGATTTCAAACTGGAGTCGGACTCTCCTTCACTTGGAGTTGGGTGAGGAGGGAGTACGAGAGCGAAAGAGAAATCTCCCGATCGAGGGCTCCGCAAAACTCGAGAGCTTCCCATCGACGGTTGAGAAAGAGTTTGATCGGAGTCCGTCCTCTTGTACTGAGCCATGCACCTGGACGAGATAAGCAGAGAGAGGGAGGGAGGGAGGGAGGGAGGGGAAGAGGGAAGACGGAGGGAGCGAAGGTGGAGCAAGTTTAAGGCGACGGCGGGGTTACATGTGAACGACCGCAACAGCACAACAGTACGGCCAACGAGAGATGCGCAGATAGAGGGAGGGCGGGAGGGACGAAGGGACGGAGAGAGGGAAAGACGAAGGGAGCGAAGGTGGAGCAAGTTTAAGGCAACGGGGGTTTCGCACGTAAACGATCGGAGGAATACCACGACAGTCCGACCAACGAGAGAGGAGCAGATAGAGGGAGGGCGGGATGGTGGAATGGACGGGGAGAGGGGAAGCGGGAGGGAGCGAAGGGGGCGCGTGTTTAAGGCAACAGGGGTTTCACGTGTGAACGAACAACAGCACTACCAACGAGAGGGGGAAGACGATGACAGGGCAAGGACAAGAAGACGTAGCAGGGGAAAAAGTACAAAGAGGGGGAGGGGGCAGGGGGGGGGGGGGGGGGGGGGGAGATCGCCGAGAAATGCCAGGCACAGGGAGACGAGGACACAGCAGGCAGAAGGAACCTCGTAAGGACAGCAGATCACAAAAGGCTGTGGCAGTCTCGTACTATATTAATTCGCTCGCCTTTTTTAACCTGAGAGGCAGTCTCGTAGTATATTAATTTACTCGCCATTTTTATAATTTCATTAAAATTGATGAAAAGAGACTTAAAACAATTAGATTTATTACCTTTTAGAGACAAAGAAAAAGAAAAGTGGCACACTGGACAGATTTAGCGAAAACGCAGCCCTAGAGAGGACGGGCCGACAGGCAAACGAGACGGCGGTACTGAGACAGAAAAAGAGAGGGATGCAAGGAGGTAGGGTGAAATAGGCCAGGATTTAAAAACAGATTGACGGGGCAATCAAAAGACACACAGCAATCACACCCACACACACACAGAGAGAGAGAGAGAGAGAGAGAGAGAGAGAGAGAGAGAGAGAGAGAGAGAGAGAGAGAGAGAGAGAGAGAGAGAGAGAAAGAGAGGAACGCGCATGAACATGGTGACTGACTGGGGGAGAAAAAGTAAGAAGTATAATAAGGCGAAGAAAAGAGTATCATGAGGCAAAGAAAAGAAACAAAAGGAGTCCTCAGCACACACCGAACGGGCCTTTTGAGCTTCTGAACGCGGAGGAGAATGTGGAAGGCCTTAGACAGCGCAATCAGTGTCTTAGAAGGGGGCACAGAGGCAAGTTATCGAGCTGGAGATAGCAGAGCTGGAGGCAAATTATCGAGCTGGGAGAATGAACAAGTCCAACAGCTACAGAGGAGGAGGTAGCAGAAAAGTTTTGTTCCAAGGGGATATCCCCTAACAACATTATTATCTGTTCGTCAACAATTGCATCAATGTACTACGTACCATGATTAGGTCCCATGAGCTGGGTAGAAAAGGAGAGATCTCCAGGTCGGGATTGTGAGGACCCCAACCGACCTCAATCGTTCAAAAAGCGCAATCCAAATATGTGTGTGTGTGTGTGTGTGTGTGTGTGTGTGTGTGAGAGAGAGAGAGAGAGTGTGTGTGTGTGTGTGAGAGAGATAGAGGGAGGGGGAGAGAGAGAGAGTGTCTGTGTGTGTGTGTGTGTGTGAGAGAGAGAGGGAGGGGGAGAGAGAGAGTGTCTGTGTGTGTGTGAGAGAGAGAGAGAGGGAGGGGGAGAGAGAGAGAGAGAGAGAGAAGATGCTCAATGCTTTCCCCCTTTTCTTTGTTATGTTTCCCCCTCCTGTTTACCCAAATCAATTAAACGAAAAAAATTGGCCACACACTTGGCCAAGAAAAACGTTTCTATGTGATCGATCGACACACACACACGATCGAAACAGAGCCGTTCGTTCGTTTGTCTGTCTCCGCCATAGCCATGATCTGCAAGGCTACTCCACAATCGCTCCTGTGCTACTCATCCTTGCGGAAGATCCAAAAGGCTATTCATTCCCACAAAAAAAAAAAAAAAAAAAAAAAAAGCTATGGCAGAAGCGAAACGAACACGTGGCTATTCTCCGTGTGGAGAATCGAAGGCTACAGCCATAGCTATTCTTTAAGCAAGGCTATTCAGAATCCACAATATAGCTTCTGCAGAATCTGAAGTACATCTCCGTGCGGAAAAACCTCGAGACATTTTTTTTTTTTTTTTTTACCTAAGCATCAACCGACAGCGACGCTAAGGAGAACCCTCGGCCGCATCGCGCTGCTAACAAGCGGGAGCTCGATCCAGCAATGGCGAGGCCGATGCATGTAACATACTAAGATTCTATCTGTCTGTCTATGATAATATATCTAATTATAAAAAATAACAAGAAAAAAATCTAATTACCTAGAACAACTAGGGAAAAAAAAAAAAACAAGTATATATATATCGTCACAAACAGATATATATCAGAAGAATCGACTCACCCCTGGGATCAGTGAATATGTACAATGAATGCAACAGCAGAAGACTCCGCAAAATGCATGTTCGAGGTGTCCGTCAAATCACGAGTTCACGAACCCCTCGTCGCGAATACAGGGATACTTCCCGCAGATGTCGGGTCATGACATGGTCGCAGCAGGCCTTCGCTTCGCCCTCGACCTGCTGCAAACAGGTCCCACACCAACGACAAGCCTGTCCCGCTCTGATCGGACAGTCCATCCCTCCAATCAGCATCACACAACGCGGATCGGCACCGGTACAAATCGCAGAGAGGCCTCCTCGTTCTTGTCGATTCCGCACTCGGCTCGAGTAAACCAATGAAATGGAAAGTTCTTTTCCCCACGAGTCGGTCGCAATCAGATTGCCGGCACCCCGTCATTTCTTGATCACCGTAGTCCATGGGATGGCTGACAGAGTGATGCTGGCTGCGGATAAAGAAAAGTTAAAAAAACATGTTTAATATTGTCTACCTGGGAAGAAATAATAACATACATGAATAGAGAAACAAAAGTAGAAACATCTCCTTGTCCTCCGGCTGGCTGTTCTACCTGAGGGCGGGTGGAGTTCCACCAAACTTTCACGTCGATGAGGACAAGGATATTGTCTCACGGCGCCAGCAGCACTGCCTCAGTGATGGCTCTCACATGCTCAGCTGCAGGAAAATATATTTAGTTAAATGCCATGTTGCAGCTTCACACTCGCCGCCTAAGTATAACTTGTTCCCCACACTACAGAAAAAGGTCACACCGTACGAGAGTACACCGAACGTACTCGCCAACCCGAACTCAATTGTCGAGTGGGGCAGGCATCACGTAGGCTACCTTGCTTCCCTGCATTAAATCCGAGCGAGCGAGCAAGCGGACCACGATGTCGAGCGGCCATACTGATTTGTGGGGCCGGCAACGAGCAGCTCCCCTCCTGCCCTTCATTTTTGCCCTTCATTTTACAAAAATGAACAAGCACACAACAACCAATCCACCACCGAACACAGATTCGTGAGGTCGGCAATGTCCAGCCCTCCTGCGCTTCATCGGAAGACAAGCAAGCAAGCGGACAACAACCGAAATCCAGCGGCCGCGCTCGACGCTGCCGCAACGTTGAAGGCATTCTTCACACCCGCACAGCCTCCCTCCCTTCTTGCCCTCCATTCCAAACGACAAGCGGAGGACAATCTCCTGCCGGCGGCCATCCTCCGCAACACGGAACACGCTTTTCGCAGCAATCCAGCGACCATACTCAACACCGGCACAACTTGAGCACCAATTCAAAGGGGGGAGGGCAACGTGTAGCCTCCCTCCCTACCCGCCCTCCATCAAAATCACACAACTGGGGGCCAATCTCCAGTCGCTGTGGCAATATTCCACACCGCCACAGCTCGAACGCGAATTTGCGGCCCACGCAACACATAACCCCCACATAACCCCCACAACTCGAACGCCAATTTCAGGGAGGGCAGGCAACGTGTAGTAGCCTAACCTCCCTACCTGCCCTCCATCAAAATCCAGCAACTGGGGGCCAATCTCCAGCGGCGAAATTCACCACCGCCGCAGCTCAGACGCGAATTTGTGGGCCAAGCAACACATGGCCCTCTTGCCCTCCATTCGAAAACCGACGAAGTGAACGACACTGGCAGCCGCCAGCTTCCTCACCTCCGCAACTCGGACCACACTTTTTTTAATTTTTACGTTTTAACACAATTTGTGTCGTTATAAAAACGACCGACTGGACGAACAATCAAGCGGACATTTTCAACACCGCCGCAACCTGAACACAATTGTTTGACACAATTTGTAATTGTCCCCCCCCCCGCCCCCCTCCACCTCTGCCCAGCTACCCTCCCTCTTAGATTTTTTTTGTTTTTTAATATAATAATAATAATTGTCCCTCCAGAGTCCAAACTCTTGGACGCGCATACTACACACACTTTTCCTGCCCTTTCTCTGAAGACTCAGTAGAATGTTCGCCCCCTGAAACTTAACCACACTGGTCATGGGGGAACCCTCGCTGCGCTGTCCATGAGACATCACAAAAATACCAGTATAGAAACGGACCTTGATACATGCTCTCTCTCTCTCTCTCTCTCTCTCTCTCTCTCTCTCTCTCTCTCTCTCTCTCTCTCNCACACACACACACACACACACACACACACACACACACACACGATACATGCTCTCTCTCTCTCTCTCTCTCTCTCTCTCTCTCTCTCTCTCTATCACTCACACACACACACACACACACACACACACGCTGTCGTGTGGATGGGATCTGCAGACGTACCTTTTCCCTCTGACAGGGCCTCGCTCCACTCCTCGACATTCGACACATACCTGGACATCCCCCCGAACCAAATACATTCGGACTGGACTGATAGAACATTTCGAATGTATAGGACACCCGCCGCATCCAGATCCATTTACAATGCCGTGCAGTGGAGCGCAGCCCATAGAAGAGAAGACGAGAAAAGACCCCACAACCACAGCACAAACAACAACGAGTATACAAACCACTTCTGGACGCGGCGGTTGCCCAGATCCACTGCACAGCACAAACATTGTAAATGGATCTGGTCGAGGCTACTCCACAACACACTCCAACCAAACAATACCTAACTACATTGATCATCTCGCGCAAGTCCGCCCAGTAGGGGAATGCCTCCACACCCACACCCCCCCCCTCTCACAAACCAGAGAGTGCGAAATATTTCACCCACTCAAGCTATAGCTAACTGTCGCCACACTTCAACGGTTAACCGGGTTGCAGAGAATTACATCATCTACCACCCCTCTCCCCAGTACCTCTCTCTCCCAATACTCCTCTCACTCCCAATACTCCTCTCACTCCCAATAACCCTTTCTCTCTTCCAATAATCCTCCCTCCTGAACTATTACTAGTCCGCACCATCTGAAAGGAACATATCACCTCCACACACTTGTCCTCTCAGAAGCGCTTTCAATCCATGTCGCCCTCTCCCACCTAAAAGACAACGTCTCGAAGCTTACCTGGCCTTGACCGTCTCCCGTGGATCCTCAACCCCGCCGATCCCGACTCTCTCTCTGTCGAGCGGATACCGAGTGCGGTGATCCCAATTCCCTGTCGGGAGCCCGATTGCGACGTCTCTCTCTCTCTCTCTCTCTCTCTCTCTCTCTCTCTCTCTCTCTCTCTCATGAGAGACCTCTCCACCTAAAACCACGTCTCGAACCTTACCTTACCTTGATGTTACACACACTCTCTCTCTTATGAGTCACAGATACGCTCCCCCTTCCATCTCCAAACTTTTCATCCTCTCCCCTCTCTCTCCTACTTTTCAAACTCCAGTCTTTACAATCATATGTCAGACCGGGCATTGCCCTGTCTGTGACCCCCGTTCTCTTTTGTCCCTTCTCATCATCGTACGATTCTCAGTCTGCGCCGCGACCATCGTTCCCTCCTCACACATGTTCGCTTTCCTCAGCATACATGCTCCTTCCTTCCTCCATTCTTGCCTTATACACACAGAAGACAATTGACTGGAAGAACATAACCTTCTGAACACTTCTCTCCAACCAACAGGTCCTGAGCCGCACACCGCCCATCATGATGCAAGAAGAAATGGCGCCTTCGCAGCCGCCTTAGGCAGCGCTGCATCTTCCCTCCCACTAATTGAAAGACTCGCACTCACACGCCAAAGGGAAGGAAAGGGAGCACGCAAAAGGCGGACAGAGGAGGGGAGACTCGCTCGGCACCTCAGCGTCAAACAAACGGTTAGAACGAAAGATAAGAAGGCCCTCCCAGTCCCTCTAAGAATGAGTTCCGCAACACCTCCCCCTCCTCCTCCTCCTCGCACCTCTCAATTGCACCCCGACAAACTTGTGCATCCATGGGGGGGAAAACAGAGAGGGGTGAAGAGAGAGAGATGGGGGTCCTCGCCACAAGCGAGCATTCATTGCTTTCTTTAACGATGGTGGCTTGTGCTAGTAATGCACGCAGGGGTCCCATGTGACCCCCCCCCCCCCCCCCACCACCAGACCCTAAAGGACCCTCTCCCGTAAACCCCCCATGAAGGGTGTAAGCCATCAATAATTCCCTTATAGGGAGAAAGAAATGAGCGGGGGCGAGAGGGCTGGCTCTCTTCGCAAACGAACAAGTTTCAGCATTTATTTTATTACTTCTTTAAAGATGGCTTGCGGTAGTACCGCATAATCCCCGAGAACCCCCTGGTCCATCCATTCCCCGGTTCCAATCCATACCTGGTACCACTCGCTGACTTCCTCAACGACGACGACGACGACGAAGGTTTCTCTACACTGGATGGAATATCGATCGACTCATCCGTGTCCCACCTCTTGCTCGAGTTGAATCCGTCCTGCACCGCATCGCGGCGTTGTCCTTCTCTCACAGACCCTCCGTGCAGTATCTTCATCTCCCTTACTTCTGAAACATCACCGCTTTCATCCGGATCCCATCTCCTGCTGAAGTCACTTCCCTCGTCCTGCTCGTCCGGGAGCTGTCGCACTTTTGCTGACGCGCCTGAGTGCAATACCTTCAGTGGATACGGCGACGGTGACAGCGGCAGGAAGCTCATTTCTCGCTGAGGTAAGCTAAGCACTTCTCCAACGGAAAGCACCTTCCTGTCGGACTGTCGGCTCTCTTCAAAGAACAGCTGGATGTGTGTCTCCGAGTCCAAACCCTTCATCGGCTTGTCGAGATCGTCACGGAAGAGTTCCAGAGGGTCTCCTGGAGATACAAAGGACGTGTTGAACCAGAAATAAAACAAGGACCTGGACGACTGCTCGAGCGCAAAAACAACAACAACAACAACAACAACAAACACCCTTTTCACACCACCCAGCAGCAGAGTTCGCCCCCATGCCACCCAAGCAACAAGCCCCACACGAACAAAAACAGCAGGCACACAGCACAAAGCAACACACACAGAAACATGCACAGATACCCGTTATCAACTTGTCACAAAGAGAGAGAGAGAGAGAGAGAGAGAGAGAGAGAGAGAGAGAGAGAGAGAGAGAGAGAGAGAGAGAGAGAGAGGTGCTAAATTATTCGATCCAACGGGATTTGAGCTGTTGATCTGTTTATCAACACTTGTATGTGGCACACCATTCATCCACAACGTAGGTATATTGTACACAAGAGAGAGAGAGAGAGAGAGAGAGAGAGAGAGAGAGAGAGAGAGAGAGAGAGAGAGAGAGAGAGAGAGAGAGACACCCACAACGTAGGTATATTGTACACGAGAGAGAGAGAGAGATATTGTACACAAGAGAGAGAGAGAGAGAGAGAGAGAGAGAGAGAGAGATTTAAAGAGGGAGTTGGGTCTTAGCATTTCGAAGAGGATTCGAACTGTTGATTTGTATACCAACAGTTGTATGTGGCGCATCATTGCCCATCGTACTGCCTACACTCTCCCATTCCCCAGGTTCTGTGCTCAAGCCCTTCTCTAAGGACTGAGCGGCACAACTGATACGCTATTAGCAAAGCAAATTTCTTCCGGATGCTATCTTCACGTGTACCCAGGCCGCGGAGTCAAACGAGACGACCCACAACCGTCATGTTAGCAAAGCAGATTTCTTCCGAACGCTATCTTCCCATGTAGCCAGGTGGCGGAGTCGAACGAGACGAACCACAACCATCATGTCGGAGGTGGCAAAAGCAAAGAGTCCGAATCGAAAAAGGTAGGTGCTTTCCTCACACATTATCTTTTTTTTTTTTTAGACGAACCGTAACCAATCATGTCGAAAATTAGCAAAAGAGAAAAGCCCACGTGGAGAGAGGTAGGTGCTTTCCTAAGACATTTTTTATTTTTTTTATCCGAGCAGAGCCTACCTTCACATATACCGATGCAATGGTCATGTATATGACCAACAACAACCCCCGCGTCAGTAGTTAGCAAAGGGAGGGAATGACAGTGGAGAAATGTGGGTGCTTTGCTCAGAGAGCCTCTGGCGTCAGTGGTCAGCAAGTGCAAAGAGTCACAATAGAGAAAGGTGGGTGCTTTTCCCACAGACTAGCTGTAATTTTCTTTTTCCTCCAGAGACTATCTTCACATGTAGGCAGCCAATGAACACACACACACCTCTATAGTTCCCATCCATCCATCCATCCATATCGACATCCATCGATCAATTCATTCTGTACCGACGACAACACGTACCCCGGCGGCGTGCGCACACATCTATAGCTCCAAGGCATCAATCCATCAATCCACACATGCATCCATTCATTCATTCTGTGTACACACGCATCTATAGCTCCGAGTAATCCACATCGATTCATTCATCCTGTACAGACAGCAACACGTAGTCAGGCGGCATGCGCACACGTCTATAGTTCCCACCCATCCACCCATCCATCCTGTGCAGAAAACAACACCAACAACAGCAATACATACATGACGACAACACCAACGACAGAAATAGATGCATGGTGTTATGATCCTGGGCATCTTGAAGTGCAATTAACTCAAAAGAAAGACAATGCCACTCAGTGAACTGAAAGAACTTGAAAAGAGAAATAGACAAAGGAAGATGAAGAAACAAGAAGAAGAAGAAGAAGAAGATGTACACCAGTCAATATCCGTCACAATATGCATAGGCCAGGAATGTGAAAGTGTGATACATAAGCAGGAGGTCGAGGGGTGGAGCCCTGGGCAGATCTGAAACATGCACAGCGAACAGCACCGATACAATACGTACATGGCCAAAGAACGTCTTCTCGAAAAGCTGGACCCTGACATCTCCTTCCAACCATACAGGTTTCACATCGATGAACAAATCCCTGCCGCACTTGTCATGGCCAGATACGATGCTGCTATCCTCCTGCGCAACAGCCACCCCACCACATCCAAACCAAGGAGCACCCCCCCACACACACAAAGGGGAACAACACAATTACAGGTCATGAGTTCGAATCCCGCACCACACCACAGGTCATGAGTTCGATCCCAAAAACGAAAACGAAGCCAGGCAGAAGATCCCCAAACACAACTACAGGTCATGAGTTCGAATTCCGCACCACACCACACCAAACCAAACCAAACCAAACCAAACCAGAGAGAAGATCCCCCACACCATGGGGAACACAATCAACAAACTAAAAGGTCATGAGATCATCTGATCCCGAAGCAAACCAGGGAGACGATCCCGCGCAGGGACGGAAACACAATTCAACAAAAACGAAAGGTCCACGGTTCAAATCGCAAACCAAACGACGGAGCGGATACCACGCACAAAGGGGAACACAAGTCAAGAAACTGCAGGTGACGAGATCGAAAAATCGCAAAACAAGCCAGGGAGCATCTCACACACAAAAAGCGAACACAAAACTGTTTTTGTCGACCAAGACGCCGTCCAAGGAATAGAGCAGAAAAACGAAAGCAGCATTCACACACAATGCTTGCGAAACAGATTTTAACAGAATGGTACACACATGCAGCGGTTACACAACAAGAGATCATGAGTTCGAGTCCCGAATGGAAACAATAAGGTTAACGGCTACTTTCTCCCTATCAAGAAAAAGAAAAGAAAAAGAAAAGAAAAGAAAAGGAGAGTGCCAACTGCCCAAAAAAAAAAAACAGCGCACAAAAAACTATGTGGTTGTTAGAGCCACCATATCCAACAACATTGCAAGTAACCACCTTCAAATAAAATAAATAAATAGTAAATAAAAAAAGGGGGGCTCGTGAGAGAGAACAGCTTTGTTTCCAGTCCTATTGTATTATTTTTTGAGATAATTATAGCAAATAACTCGATAAAATTAAGTATATTAAAAAATAAGACTCTTTTTGTATCCCCCCCTCAGACAGACTGTCGTCCTCTTCGCAGTCCCTCCCTCTCCCCTTTCTCCTTTTTTCTTTTCAGAGTTGGCCTCCACGACACGCAACCAATTCTCATCTTACCATTACGAACCCACCCACCCACCCACCCACCCACCCACCCACACCACTCGTTCACACACCCGGACCAACCCCAAACCCCCTTTGGAGGCAAAACAAACAGGCCATGGCTTTGCAGTGTTGCACTCCTTCTGCGACTCCCTTGTCTACGTCAAGGGTTAAGAATGGCATGTGTCAAATTACGCAGAAGTGCGATTGGTTGTTGTCGCAATTTGTAAGGGAATGAACTCTTCGTAGTCGTTACTGACCAAAAAAAAAAAAAAAAAAATCCTAATCATGATTAACAATGAAAGTTGTGCAGTCAGCGGGTCCGGTCTTCTTACCAGAGTAGACACAATGCGCTCCATCTTGTAACTCCCGTTCCCTTTATTGCTGGATATCTCAAAGAAGAAGGCTGTCCTCTCTGCACAAGGAGAAAAGAGTTATGCAGGGGAACATAAGGCCAACTGCCAGAGGAAGTTCTGCTCTTGCCCATGAACCTAGTCGGAATGCCGACCATGTTCATGCTACTGTTGCATCCGGCGTCAACCATAACCGAGCGAGAGGCCCGATTTTCCGCTGACTCTCTACCGGGACCGAGTCTGAATGCTGACCATGTTCTCCTGCACATGAACCTAGTCTAAATGCCGACCATGTTCATGCCCAGCGGACTGCATATTCATGATGCTAGTTACTTTTCACCTAGGCTGCCGGACTGGCCCGGAACAACTTGCCCAGCCGGGCAAAAAAAAAACTAGATTTTTTTATTTTTATTTTTTTTTAGTAAAGAATTTCGATATGACGCTGACGCAAAAGTTGTTCAGTCTATTTTTCTGCAAAAGATAGTTTTTTTTCGTTTTTTTTTTGTTTTTTTTTTCACTGGGACCCTCGGGGGGGAACGGCCGGGCCGCCTGGGAAAACAGGGTGTGACCCGGGCGGCCCAGCTGATAGCCTAGCTTTTCACATCTTCCCCTATGTAAATTAGTTATTAAATTTATTATGGAGCCATTAAAAACAAATTAGTTATTTATTATGCCAGTAGTAGGCACTCAAAACTGTATCAAAGCCCACTTCTGGGCCAGATACGCAATGAGACGGGACAGTCTACATAACTTGTACCAAAGTTCCATTCAGGAGAAAGGCGAGGTGCTCCTCGATCCTGTCCGTCCCTCTGCTCCACCCGGAACCGTTTCTGGTCGTGTATTGTGTCATTGTGTTCCATCTGGAACATTTTTTTTTTGGAACTGTCCCTCGAGTTCCCTCTGGAACAATCAAATCCCTGGCGATGTGGTCTTCGACCCTGCCCCTGTGTTCCATGTGGAACAATTTCTGGTCCTGTATTGTGTTCCATGTGGAACAGTTTTTTTGGAACTGTCCCTTGAGTCCCATCTGGAACAATTAATCCCTGGTCTATTCCTGTGTCCCAGCTGGAACAGTTTTGGGACATGTCTTGTGTCCCATCATATGGAACCAGCTCTGGTTCGGTCCCTCAGTTCCATCTGTAAGAACTAGTCCCCAGTCCAGTCCTGGGCTCCATAGTGGAACAGTTTTCGGTCCCATTTTGTGTTCCAACAGGAACAGACTTGGTACCATTCCCGAGTTCCATCGTCCATGTGGAACAGTCTTCGGTACCATCCCTGTGTTCCATCCTTGCCAGGCTGCCCCTCCACACAGTCCCATTTCAACCAGGTCCCGCTGGAACTGTTCCCCAAGGACGTGGGTATACTACACCTGAGATCGGAACCTATATGGAATTCCAGACCAGGTTCGTGGACAGTAGGGTGAGCTGCGACAGAGACAGCTGGGACCCTGCCTCACCAGTACCGCGTTCATGGACAGCAGGGTGAGAGCAATCCACTGTCATATTGGCCCGCCGGTGCTCATTTTGGCAAGTTGGGAGGACGGAGGAGGGAGGGGGGAGGAGGGAGAAACAAGGAGGCGGGAGGGGCAAGGGCGAGAGGAGTGAGAGGGAGAAGGGCAGTTGACTGAGTGTGAAGGGCGAGGGCGAGGGCGAGAGGAGTGAGAGGGAGGAAGGAGAAACAAGGGGGCGGGACGGGCGAGGGCGAGGGCAAGGGCGAGAGGAGTGAGAGAGAGAGGGAGAAAATGCAAGTGTGAACACCATTTACCTGTCTACCGCTCTGCAGTCTCTAACTCCAACCTGATTCAGCATACGCTTGCAGGCACACGCACCCACGCACGCAAACACGCACGCACACACGCACACACACACACACACACACACACACAGACATATAGAGCAGAGGACAGTGCCCATGAAGAAGCCATGGTCAACCATCTGATGTGACGGCTACCCGCGTACAGCCCTCCATTGATTATGTCCTCCACCTGAGACCAGTAAGTATTCTTAACTCGCAGACAAAAATATTGCAAATCCCTCCCCGACAGCCCACAGCCCACTCCAGACGAGTCAGTCCCTGCAAGTTCCACATAAAACTCTCTCTCTCTCTCTCTCTCTCTGTGTGTCTCTGTCTCTTCCCCCCTACCCCCCCCCCAATAAAGCGTGAACGCACAAACACACATGCAATCACAGTCTCTCCCTCCGCCACACACAAAGCATGCACACACACTCGTACAGATGTACACGACTCACGCCGAAACAAGAGAACCCTTGAGACCTTTACGCTTGGTTCTGTCGTTCTGATGATGGATGGGAAGATCTTACCCACACAGGGAAGATCTTACCCACACACACACACACASACACACACTCACGCACACACACACACACACACACACACACACACACACACACACACAACACACAACACACACACACACAGACATGCACACGCACACCCACCCGCCCACACACATGCGCACTCACGCACGTGCACACACACACACATGCACACCCACACACACACGCCCCCTCCCCCCAAGCACGCACTCAGAGACACACACAGGGTTCAAGCGTCGACCGGCATTCAGTCAGCATCACGACACCCTGGGGAGGATTATGAATTGAGACCCCTCTTCTGTGGTCTACTCTGTAACATGGGAATCGTACAAGAGCTCCAACATTGTTGGCCCTTCGATTGCCAATGTTTTAAACTGAGATAGCGACAGTTTGAAGGGTCGAAAAGAAAATGATGAGGGGAGAGAGGTAGGCAGGTCATAAGAACATGTCGGCACTAGAGGGCCTCACCTTCGCCTTGCGCTTCCACACAGTTTGAAGACAACTTGATGCGAGTCAGCTTTACTTCATTCACCGGACGAGGCCCTTCTGTCATCGACTCATAGAAGTACCTGACATATCGCCGTTGGCTGGCAATGGTCACACCCTACAACAAGTAGCGAACACACAATTACTTACCGTCACACCTCACTTCACACCTGCGTGGCATCGTGTTCGCGTTCGGAGGCGAACATGAACATGTTCGCCCGAACGCGAACGAGGGCCCAAAACCCTCCGAACGCAAACATAAAAAATATACATATTTAAATAAAAAAAAAACTCTCTGAAAAAGAGTACAAGTCGTGTCAAACAACAACACAAAGCAACTTTTGCCTTGAGGAGTCCTGTTCAAATTCTTCGCCGCAAACGTGAGTTGAATATCAAAAACTGAATTTATTCTTACGGAAAAAAAAAAAAAGTTCACCCGCACACGTTCGCGCGCCGTTCGCGCATACGCGGAGGGGCGCGAACACGTTCGTGATCAGCTTCACACACAGTAAGCTCAGCACATGGTTAAACTTTCACAGCCACTGAGCTTTGCACACACAGTTAACTCCACACATCGCACATGGTTAAACTTTCACAACCACTGAGCTTTGCACACACAGTTAAACTCCACACA
>BFEA01000808.1:348638-376268 GCA_003427395.1 Chara braunii | reverse complement strand
CTCTCTCTCTCTCTCTCTCTCTCTCTCTCTTCCCGCGCAACCTCCCGCTCGGCTCGCTCTATATGTCTTCCGTTAGACCTCCTGGAAATCTCACGCCTCCTACTCTACCTCCTCTCCCTCTCCTCCCCTTCCTCTGCCAATTTAAACCCAGCACACATTCAGAAACACGTGGCACATGCGCACGCGATACAGGGACACGTGGCGCCATGCACGCTCCCCTTCCACAAACACGCGGCACGTGGCAGGTGGGGCCACGTGGGCTATGTGGCAGGTGGATATCGAGTACTGCTCGTCATCTAGCGTGCATATCACACGTGAAGGTCACCGAGAGCACCCTCCAGCCTTCCCTCGAACAGAGCGCACGGGCATTATTGCCGTGTCTTGTACACTACCTACAACGCTACAGCCTTTCCACATATACAACGTACGTCATCATAGCTGCACTTGGGGTAACTTTCCGGCTACATACCACCGGTAGTACAATGACCGTACGTTCTATTCGGGGAAGACGGTGGTCTGGAGTCTACCGGTATGCGCATGCTCGTCCTTACAGACCAATCCCCCAATACAGTAATAAATTAATAATACAGTGATAAATTACTAATGTATTTAATACAGTAATAATACAGTAATAAATTAATAATGTATTTCATTTGGCAACAATAATGAAATTTATTTAATACAGTAATCAAATACAAATACTAATGTAAAACGACCTAATTACAGCAATAGGTTTTCTACGTACACATCTCACGTATATACATATACATACATATATATATTGTCACAAAAATATGAGAGCGCATATACATATATTGTCACATGATATCAGAGCGCCTAAGCGAAAAAACCAAAAAAACAAAAAAGTCTTAAATTCGTTTTTAATCTTCTTCCTTACAACTCCCCCTGTTCAGAACCTCTTGCGTACAAGGCCGCCCACGTGGATGTAGGTTGAGCGGCGGCTGCCCCCACCCCCGTGTGTCATATCGACCCACTTGCACACAGCCAAAAGGCAAAGAGGCAAAGAAGAGAGGAAGGGAACAGCCAAATGAAACAAATAGAACAGAGGGAAACAAGACAGATCCCAGATGACAAGTCCCACATGCAAGCACCGCCCGCTCCGTCAAAGGTTTGTCACACTGTGAACGCAAAGGCAGAAAAAGACAAAACAAGAAAAGGAAAAGAAGTAAGAAAGGCCCCACCTTTTCATCACCTCTTACGTACAAGGCCAGCCACGTGGATGACAGGTTGAGCGCTGGCTGCCCCCATCATCCCCGTGTCGATACATATATATAGTCACACTGTAAAGTTCTATTTGACGATAAATATTATATATCGTCAATATATCGTCAAATAGAACTGCCCGGTAAACCGTAGGCAGAGAGGGAGAAGAGGATATATCGTCAATAAATATTACTATATATCGTCAATATATATTATATATATCGTCACTTGAATATCAGCGCGCAAAGGCGAAAAAAACAGAAGAAAACAAGAAAAAAAAAATTCGTCTTTTTTTATGTTCTTACAATTCCCCCTGTTCAGAACCTCTTGCGTACAAGGCCGCCCATTTATATATTCTATAAATTGTCACACTGGAAATCGGAGCGCAAAGGCGAAAAAAGACAGATTATCGTCACATGAATATATATATATCGTCAAATACCACATATATGCATATATGTATCGTCAGACAGAGCTGCCTACGGTAAACCGTAGGCACGGCAGAGAGGGACACGAGGGAGAAGAGGACCACAAAGGAGGGGGGGGGAGGGGTGACAAGCTCTTTCGTCGGAGTTTAATCCATATATGTATATGTATATACTATAAATACATTTAGATCTATATATCGTCAAATAGAACTGCCCGGTAAACCGTAGGCAGAGAGGGAGAAGAGGACAACAAACGAGGGGCTGTGACAAACTGTTTCGTCGGAGTTTCACCGACTCATCAGGAGGCTGAACCCTCAATAGTCTGTAGAATCCCCTCACTGATTACACTGTAAGTGATAATCCACCTTAACCAAAATCAAAGTAGACTATCACTCACCCACACCAGATGTATGCTCATTTTCTGTACACGTGTATATAAATAAATATCTACCATCATTAATCCGACGATATGTATTTGACGAAATATAGATAATTCGATAGATAATTGATAAATACATTTATCAATATATAAAATTATAAATAGACAAATATATAGATAAATATATATCGCTAATCCGACGAGGAAGACTTTGTGCCCCCCCCCCCCCCCCCCCCCCCCCCCCCTCTTTCCCAATTTGCTTTTGACCAAACAGAACTGCATTGTTCGGCTGGAGTACATTCCCTCGATTTCGTTTCTCTCTCCATTTCATTATCGCTGTATGTGGACTGAAAACGGCACCAAATACGTAATTATCGCTGTATGTAGACTGAAAACTGCACCAAATACGTTCTCTCTGCAATTCATTATCGCTGTAATGACCGGGCGTTCTATTCGGGTGACGACGGTAAAGTACATGCCACGTGAAAGAGAGAGAAGCTAATAGTACATGCCACGTGAAAGAGAGAAGATAACCAAAAAAAAAAAAAGTACGTGCATCGCCACGGTCGTGCTGAGTAGGCAAGGTCAGTCGCACGTAACTTACCCCGTCGCGCACAGCGACACAGAGAGAGAGAGAGAGAGGGAGAGCGAGTTGTAGTCATGTGCGCGACGGAGTAAGTTGTGTGCGATACGAATGTGCAGGACGGAGTGAGTTATGTGCGGCACGGAACTGTTCGTTCCATCCTTGTGTGCGACGGAGGGAGTTGAGTGGAATTCCCCTGTGTGCGACGGAGTGAGTTGAGCGCGATTCCCCTTGTGTGCGACTGAGTGAGTTGAGTGTGATTCCCCATGTGTGCGACGGAATTCTGGAGGGACTGAGGGACTGAATTGCCCGTGCCTCCCCTCTGTGGCACCCGTATGTGCGACAGCGTGAGTGTGCGACAGCGTGAGTGGAGAGTGATTTCATGGATCCCCTTGTGTGCGACAGAGTGAGTTGAGTGGGATTCCGCTTGTGTGCGACGGAATTCTGGGTGACGGACTGAATTGTCTGTGCCTCCCCTGTGGCACCCCTGTGTGCGACAGCGAGAGTGGAGAGTGGATTCAGTTGTGTGATTCCCCTTGTGTGCGACAGCGTGAGTTGAGTGAGATTATTGCCCTTGTGTGCGACGGAGTAAGTTCTGGGTGAGGGACTGACTTCATTGATTGTGCCTCCACCGTGTGCGAGAGCGTGAGTGATTTCCCTGCGCGCCATGGAGTGCGGGTGTTAAAAAAAAAAAAAAAAACTTGTGCGCGACGAAGAGTTGCTTGCAAGCAACTTCTCTGCGTGCGTGCAACGGAGTGACATGGCTCCGCACACTCAGAGGAATGCCGCACGTCATGCCACACACAGGATGTGAGCGATGGAGTTGGATGGCTCCGCAAACTCAAGAGGAATGCCGCACATCATGCCACACACAGGATGTGAGCAATGACGTTGATGGCTCAAGGCAAAAGGTGAGAGCCGAAACACACACACACACACACACACACACAGATGCCGCACGCGTCACTCTGTCGCTCACAGAGAGAGCACGACACCGCACACACACACACACTGATCCAACTCCCTGTGTGCGACGGACCGCACACGCAGAAAGATCGTCTCACGTGTCAGATTGTCGCTGCGCTCAACGCCTCTCTCTCTCTCTCTCTCTCTCTCTCTCTCTCTCCGCCGTAAGTGTGACGGAGAGAGACGACGCCGCACACACAAAGAAAGAACGTCACTTGTAAGTTCGTCTCTCAGAGAGGAACAGCGTCTCTCTCTCTCTCTCTCTCTCTCTCTCTCTCTCTCTCACACACACACACACACAGAGGAACAGCGTCTCTCTCTCTCTCTCTCTCTCTCACACACACACACACACACACAGAGGAACAGCGTCTCTCTCTCTCTCTCTCTCTCTCTCTCTCTCCCCGCCATAAGTGTGACGGAGTGAGATGGCGCCGCACACACAAAGAAAGAACGTCGCACGTGTAAACTCGTCTCTCTCTCTCTCTCTCGCCCGCACAAAGACTGGAATGACGGAGAGAACGTCAGCGACAGTCCACACTCCCTTTCTTCTGCGTCAATTTCAATTCAATTCTTCTTCGTTTTTCTCTGCCACAGGAAAAATGAAAACAAAAAAAAAGCACCTCCTTATGCTGACTGCTTCTCCACATACGCCAGACGTTGGGGAAACCCAAAAACGAGAGGCGAAAAAAATAGAGAGATCGTCGCCACAGCTTTCACTTCGTGTTGGTGTGATTACTGTCTGCACAGCTTTCACTTTGTGTTGGTGTGATTACTGTGACACAGACAATCAAACAGAAGTGCCACAAGATCATTGTCACAAACTCACTCACCCTCATATAACTCGCCGGCGTGTTTAAATCTCGTCTTCCCCCTCCCCACACCTCGCGCGTTAACGCATAGCCGCGCCGCAACGATCCTCCCGCTGCGCGTCATCATCTCCCGCTCCCGCTCTCTCTCTCCTCCCTACGTCCGACAGATTTCAGACTCGGATCCGCCGTCGTTTCCTTCAGGGCTTTTGCCCCCCACACCACCTTTGCTTCTCCCTCCCTCCCTCCCGCCCGCCTCTCTCTCTCTCTCTCTCTCTCTCTCTCTCTCTCTCTCTCTCTCTCTCTCTCTCTCTCTCTCTCTCTCTCTCTCTCTGTGTGTGTGTGCGCTCGCGGAGGGTATTCCAATTCGCTTCCTTCTTCACCCGTTAGTCGGACCTTCCCTGCCCTCCACCGTTGCTTCGACTCTCTCTCTCTCTCTCTCTCTCTCTCTCTCTCTCTCTCTCTCGTCGCTCGCTCGCTCACTCTCAAACACACGCGCACACACACAATCAAGCGGAGGTGCTCAACTTTGCGTCCTTCTTGACCCGTCAGACGTACCTTCTCTCTCTCTCTCTCTCCCTCTCATACACACACACACACCTACGGGGAAACCTCCGCACGCGGGCAGACGGACAACGACTGACACGCGGGCGGGGAAAGTGAATGATTACTGCAGCGCGGAGCGCAATTGATTCAGAAGATAACACCAGAGCGCGCCGAAAACCCAACACAACTACTGAATTCCCAGCAATCCATTACAGATAAATACCAAAAAAAGAAGCAAGCGCGCAGGCCAAAGCAATTCATAAACGTCCCGACCGCGTTGGGATCAAGGCAGGAAGACGGCGCGGGGAGAGCGGCAGGAACACCGGAAGCAGCGGAGGTGAAAGAACGGGGAAAGAGAGACGAAAAAAACGGCGAGAGCCAGACATGCCCGCGCAAAGAGAGAGAGAGAGAGAGAGAGAGAGAGACGTCGATCTATTTTCTAGTTACTAAACGTTCACGTCATCGTGTTGTTTCCTGTGGCCTTACTGGTGTTAGGATTTTCGGGACGTACATAGTCGGGGGTACGTCCAGATTTGTTCAAGAAAGAGCAAAGGTATCATGGCATCACACTCACACCCATCAGTTTTTCCATTTTTCCATTCTTTGCCATTGTCCTTTCCTTCCTGTTTCCCTCCGTTTGAGTCCAGGTTCGAAGGACCACCTTTCCGTTTGAGTCCAGGTTCGTCTTTCCGTTTGAGTCCAGGTTCAAAGGACCATGCTTCCGTTTCTGTCCAGGTTCCAAGGACCATCTTTCCGTTTGAGTCCAGATTCTAAGGACCATCTTCCGTTTGCGTCCAGCTTCGAAGGACCATCCTTCCGTTTGAGTCCAGGTTCCAAGCACCATATTCCCATTAGAGTCCAGGTCCAAAGGACCATCTTTCCATTTGAGTCCAGGTTCAAAGGACCATCTTTCCGCTTGATCCAGGTTCCAAGGACCATCTTTTCGTTTCGTTTGAGTCCAGGTTCGAAGGACCATCTTTCCGTTTGAGTCCAGGCTCGAAGGGCCATCTTTCCATTTGAGTCCAGATTCGAGGGACCATCTTCCCCTTTTCAGTCCAGGTTGGAAGGACCATCCATTTGAGTCCAGGTTCGAAGGACATCTTTCCGTTCGAGTCCAGGTTCCAAGCACCATCTTTCCGTTTGAGTCCAGGTTCCAAGACCATCCTTTCGTTTGAGTCCACATTCGAAGGACCATCTTTCCATTTGAGTCCAGGTTCGAAGGACCATCTTTCCGTTCAAGTCCAGGTTCGAAGGACCATCTTTCCATTTGAGTCCAGGTTCGAAGGACCATCTTTCCGTTTGAGTCCATGTTGGAAGGACCATCTTTTCATTTCGTTTCAGACCAGTCCAGGTTCCAAGCACCATCTTTCCGTTTGAGTCCAGGTTCCAAGACCATCCTTTCGTTTGAGTCCACGTTCGAAGGACCATCTTTCCATTTGAGTCCAGGTTCAAAGGACAAGTTATCTTATATTCAAAAAAAATATTAATAAAGAACAAGGTAAACTTGAAATAAGTAAAATCTTTCCGTTTAAGTCCAGGTTCGAAGGACCATCTTTCCATTTGAGTTCAGGTTCGAAGGATCATCTTTCCGTTTGAGTCCATGTTCGAAGGACCATCTTTTCATTTCGTTTGAGTGCAGGTTTGAAGGACCATCTTTCTGTTTCAGTGTAGGTGCGAAGGACCATCTTTCCGTTTGAGTCCAAGTTCGAAGGACCATCTTTCCGTTTGAGTCCAGGTTCGAAGGACCATCTTTCCGTTTGAGTCCAGGTTCGACGGACCATCTTTCCGTTCGAGTCCACCGTGTGAGTCCAGGTTCGAAGGACCATCTTTGCGTTTGAGTCCAGGTTCAACGGGTCAGATCATTCGCTGTGGATCCAAGTGCAATGGTAAGACCATGAATTTACAGAGGTCCAAGTTCAATGGGGCCAAGTTAATTGGGCCCCATGAGTTCATGGAGGACCCCGTTCAATTGGGGTCATCAATTGATGGAAGGACCAGGTTCAATTAGGCAAGGTTATATGGGACCATGATTCAAGTTTCATGGACGACCAGGCGAAATGGGACCATAAGTTTACAAAGGGCCAGGTTTTCAGGGGACCAGGGAAGATGGAACCAAATAACATAGAAGCAAGTTGAACGGGACCGTCAATTTGCAAAGGACCAGGTTCAATGGGGCAAGGTTATATGGGACCATGAACTCAGGCTCATGGACCGTGCAGGGCCAGGTTTGAATGGAACCAAGTGAAGTGGGACTAGGTGAAATAGGACCAAGTAGGACAAGTCTAAATGTGACCGCCGGTCATCAATTCATGAAGGACCAGGTGGGATGGATCATGGTAAATGGGACCAGGGTAATGGGACTATAAATTCATAGCGGACCAGGTTGAGTCAGACCATATCCAGCAAAAATTACCTACAGTCAACAAGTCTATGGAGCCTCAAAGTACCTGGGTTACAATGAACTAGGAACTAGGTTGTATAGTCAAGTGAAAAAAAAAAAGGGAATATTTATGACACCTGTCCATTTATTTGCGGCGTGCTCCTCCAACGGCCGACTTACTCTGACGCGCCCAACAAAAAGGTAAATTTTCAAGTAAGACGAAAAATTTTAAAAGTGGAATGATATTTTTTAAGATGGAATAAGAATTTAAAATTTCGATGTAATTTTACTATCGAATGATTATTTAATTATGGGAATTTTTTATATTGCCCCTCTGGCAACGATTCAAGTTTATGAAAAAAACCCAGGTCGTTTGGGCTTGAAATACGTTCAAGATGCCCCTACAGCTACCAATGTCAAATTTCCCGTATGCCACTACCGGAAGTACCAGCAGAATAATTTTCCATGTATCCCTACGGGTACCGTGCAAGATTTTTGCATGCCCCTATGGCTATTGGTGGCACTTCGACGGACTCGGATCGTCGACAGGATGAGGAGCGTCTTCGAGTGGCAGGAAAAGGAACCCGATGAGGGAGGGGGAGCGAGAGGAGAAAAAAAAACGGGAGGAGGGGCGCGAGATATATTATTACGGTCGTACCTTCCCATATTATTATGGTCGTATATTCCAATGTTCTAGCAAAACATTGATGCTCATTTTGCACATTCTCGTTCGCGACCAGAATGTACAGAATAACTAGAACATGGGAAGATACGACCATATGATATATCTCCTCCTCCTCTCGCTCGTCTTTCCTTTCCTCATCGCTCTCCTCCCATCAGAGCGGTAGGAGGAGAAGCGCGATGAGGGGGGGGGGGGAACGAGAGGAGGAGGAACGAGAGGACCGTATTTGCCCATGTTCTAACGAAAGATTCATGCTCATTTTGCACATTCTAAGAATGAATCTTCCACTATAACAAGGGAAGATAAGATGAGCAGGAGGAGGAGGAGGAATCGCGCGAGGAGGGGGAGTTATGGTTATATCTTCCCATGTTCTAGCAAAACCCGATGAGGGCGGGAAGACGAGCATGAGGAGGGATATGACCTGTCTCTTATACACATCTAGATGTGTATAAGAGACAGTTCTAAGAATGAATCTTCCACTATAACAAGGGAAGATAAGATGAGCAGGAGGAGGAGGAGGAATCGCGCGAGGAGGGGGAGTTATGGTTATATCTTCCCATGTTCTAGCAAAACCCGATGAGGGCGGGAAGACGAGCATGAGGAGGGATATGACCCATGTTGTAGCCTAAGATTCACGCTCGCTTTAGAATGTGCAAAATCGACATGAATCTTTCGCTAGAACATGGGAATGGACATTTGTCCTCCTCCTCCTCCTCCTCGTTTTACCCTTCCTCATCGCACTCCTCCCATCGAATATGCAAAATGAGCATGAATCTTTCCCTAAAACATGGGAAGATACGACCATATCCCCCCCCCCCTCCCGTTCGGCCTCCTCCTCCCGCTCGTCCTTCCCCTCCTTATCGCTCTCCTCCCGTCGGAGTGGTAGGAGGAGGAGCGTGATGAGGAGGGGGAAGATGAGAGGCAGGAGGAGCAATGCAATGAGGAAAGAAAAGATGAGTGGGAGGAGGAGGAGGAACGAGAGGATGAGGAGATATGGTCGTATCTTCCCAAGTTCTAGCAAAACGCCATTAGGGAGGGAAAAACTTGCGGGAGGAGGAGGAGGAGCGTGAGGAGAGGCGGGCATGGTCGTATCTTCCCATGTTCTAGCAGAAGATTCATGCTCATTTTAGAATATGCAAAATCAGCATGAATCTTCCACTAGAAGATGGGAGGATATGGCCATATCTCCTCCTCCTCCAACTGTCGTACCAAATACCCTTATAAGGGGTATTTGACATACTTTTTGCAAATCACACACGGTGCAGCGTCGACTAAAGTTGATGACGTTCTGTGTAATCAGGACGCGACGTTGGCAAGGGCTCGGTGAAGTTGGATTGTGAAGACGGAGAGCGAGTAAGAAAAGCACTGACATGCATCAGGTAGAAATACAGTGTGGGTGGCAAAGCCCCATACCTTCGGGAAAAGGTTGAGTTTTGGCCTTGAAGGCTAGCGACTGCAAACGTTTAGCATGGTTGGTAGTGTATGCGGCAACAAAAGCATTGCCCCGAGCCTTCAAGACATGGACTCGGATGCTGGAATTCGACAGCAATGGGAGCGATCCATAGGCTGAAATGTGGTCACCGTGCATTTTGTAGGCCCGGTTGCGGTACCACTGCCATTTATAATGAGAGTTTTGTGTGTAATATCCAACCTTGGGCTTAACATTGTTGGTTACGTCATTGGAGTTCCACCATGGAGGTGCGGGGATTGAGGCCAGCTACTGGCGACGATGGAATTGCAAAGTAGGATTGAAGATGTCGAGGGGTTACGGATCCCCTAGGACTATCCCCTTTGGTTTTGCGGTTGGCCCCGGCAGCAAGCCCGACTGGCGGAACCAAGGAGGTGCCACAATCCCTCTCTCTCTCCCCTTTCGGTTCCTTTTTTCCCGGGTTTGGGACGGGGACGGTATCGGTTCCGAGACACGCAATGCAACCGATGGGCCTACCTCAGTTGGTACACCTAAACTGTTAAAATACAGACCTGAGTTCGAACTCCATTGGAGGCAAGGGAGTGGTGGCTTTACGACGTGAGTAAAATACCACTACTTTTAACCATTATTTTACTTATTTTGTGAAGTGGAGTCGAGGATTTGCCCTAGTTCTTGATCCAAGGTGCAAGCCCTAGTGGCATCTCCGATCCAAGCGAAAGACGTTGCCAAATGGGGTGTAATGGGAATGACACAGTTGCGGGTGCACTGTCCAACACCCAGGATTTGCAGTGAGAGGTTTGGTTGTGAGTATGCTCGTTAGGACCCGAAAGATGATGAACTATATGTGCGCACGACGAGCTACAGGAAACTCTGGTTAAGGATGACAACGCTATTGACGTGCACGTCGTTCATCGGAGTTGGGTATAGGAGCGAAAGGCTAATCGAGCCGTCTACTAGCTGGTCCCCCCCCCCCCCTCCTTGAAGTTTTCCTCAAGATAGTTAAAATTGTTGATTAGAGGCGATTGTGGGACCTCGTGCTGTGACGGGAGACGAACAGGGAAGAGCATGAAGAAGACGAAGATAGAGATGGCTACGAGGGAGAAGAAGCTTGTTCTCGTCCATTTTTAAAAAAAATTGGGCGAGCCAAAAGTCGAGCCCGGGTTTTCAGCCCAGGCGAGTTGATTGATAGTGTTGGTTTCCGGAATGAGTTAGTAGGATGAGAGTTAGGAGAAAACAAGTCGTGCGGAGATGTCGAACATGTGGGTCTGGTGGGGAGAAAGGGTCGTATCTCACCCCTCTTTGGATGGATTCGGATGAGGAAAGGGTCTAATCGGGGGTTTTGGGGCATTGTGAGTGTGATGATGATGTTTGATTGGGCTCTTAAGTCGCGGATTAGCAAGGAAGGTTGCGCGTGGGGAAGAAAGAAGGAGAGGGGGATGAATCTTGTCTGGTTCTACTCGCGAAAGATTCATTCTCGTTTTACACATTTGGTGAGTAGTGGAGTGTAGTCCCATATCACTTGCTCATGCTGTGTTCATCCTCATCATCGCTGCCATGGTAATCCCCTCCATCGTTGAAATCATTATGATCGTAGACTGGATTGTCTTGTTCATCGTGGCCTTCTACTGCATTCACGTGGCCTCCTTCCTTGCATCACGGTGTCGGCGCGAATACCCTTACAAGGGTATCCGCCCTGGTTTTTGCAAGTGACAGAAAAAAGAATGGGCTTGGTCAGTATAAGTCGGGCGAGGTGCAGCCCCGTCCGGGGCTCGTCCTGACTAAGGTTAGAGGGTATGTGGCCGTGTAGTTTTAAGGCGCACGTGTGATTTTTCTGATTGAGTGAGCAGCCGGCTTAGTCAACCGACCTGGACCACGCTACGGCCTTGTTTAGTGGACGAGAGCTCGCTTTTGGGTTGGCATGCGCAATCGACGGTGGGACTGGCACGCCAGTGGGCGCACGGGGCGGCCACGGCACGGTCCAAGCGGGCTCGCGCGGGTACCTGATGTTGGCATACCGGCAGCAGTAGGCAAGGAAGGCCTAGGCTGTGGCTCCCAGGCCGGGGCGCGGCGCGACACCACTTCATATTGAGGTCCGCGCTCATTTGTCCCAGGCTTGGGCTTAGCCCTATGGGTTACAGTGTTGGACTATTGCTACGGAGGTTTCAGGATCGAGGTCATCGGGCATCGGTGTGGCAGCGGCGGAGCATTATGGAAAAAGCTGAAGGGGTTGAGGGCCTGACGAGGCCATTCCCCCTTGGTTTTGCTAGTAGGCGCGGGCGACGGACCCGGCCTACGGGACCGGTGGGGGTACCGGCTGTTCCCGCCCCTGGTTTAGAATTTTTTTCGTTTTATATATGTTATTATATTATTTTCGTTCTTATTATTTTTGCGGTAGTGTGGTTGGGTGCTCGAGTCTTGAAGGGCCGCGGGTGTGACACTACTGTGGCTAGCCCTTCGGGGTATCCGTTAAAACAAGGTGGGGGGCTAGCGGGCCCGGGGTGCTTGTCACTGCGAAGGCATGTGGTATACGGTGGGGGTGCCTGTCTTAACCTGGCCTCGAAGGAGGGCCAGATCCGTGCACAGGCCCGCGAGGCTGGGTGAATCTAAAGCGTCGGGTTGCGAGGGGGCGCGGGGCGTGGCCACGACCGAGGTCCTTCAGGACATCCGCTAAAACTTGGAATGATACAGAGGAAATTAGCATGACCCCTGCGCAAGAGGGAAGTGAATCTGGCACTGAGTTGGGCCACATACTGGTAGATTGGGACGGGTATATACGGGGTAGGTGGAATTCGTGTTTCTTCGGTTTTGAAGTCGCTCGGTTGACTGTTTCTCGTATTCTCTTTCTCGGTCCGTGCGTTGCGTGACCAGGTCGAAGTGCGCTATTTCGAGTGTGGTGCGTTAGGTATGGCTAGGATATTGGGCGGACGTCAACATGGGCTGAAAGGCGGGAGATGGAGGAAACTGGAAGAGGGATAGGAGTCACAACCGCCCGTTCTGTGACGAAACTGGGCAGGGAAGGAGGCGCTTCGTTTTTTTTTTACCCCGGGCGACTTGTATAACGGTGTTAAGCACGGCGGTAGGGTAGTAGGAGGAGAGGGAAGAAGAAGAAAGACTGCGCGTGGATATGGTGAAATAGGAGTTGTGTACCACGCTGCTCGTCGAAGAGTTCGGGTGAAGAGAAGAGGTAGGTTGGGAGTGAAGGACGGGCGGGTTGGGAAACAACGGGCTACTACCGAGAGGATGGACCCGGGCGGAGGCAGGCGCCGGGTGCGTTCGGGGGCCGGGGTGGTGCGCCGCAGGTGGCGGGCCACAGAATGAGGCCGACGAGGTGGTGAGAGTAGGACGAACCGGGACGGGAGAACCGCACAGGTGCATACGAAGGAGGAACTAGCCATGGCAGGAGTGAGCATAGGCGGGAGGGCAGAAAAACGCTGAAACCTCCTGACTCCTAACGAACTCGAGCAAATGGAACGAAATTGGGGTCTTCCGACATTGCGAGTGCGGCGACGGAGTTGGATCTGGCGTCAGATGCACGGCTGGGTCAGTGTGGACAATGGGAGCTGCGCGAAAGCATGGCGGGAGGGGAGGTAAGGTGAGGGGGTAGGCCGGGATACCACACGATTCGTAACGGAATCGAGTACGGTAAGCCCCGGGATGGAGGGTTGATAGGACGATCTTGATGACTGTGTCAGCTTCGAGGGTAGGATGGTTAAAGTTAAAAGTTAGTGGAGGGAGGAGCGTGTGAGGTGAGAGAGGGCAAGTAAGAGAGAAGTGGAAAGGGTCGCACGTACCCGAACGACTTTCTGCGAGGGGTTCATTAGAGTCTTCTCGTCGTACCGGTCGAAGAGGTGCGAGCTCGGGCGGCGGGGTCGGAAGCTCACCTGTCGGCTAGCGAAGTCGGACAGGAACACCGGAAGGAGGGCAGCGGTGGGGCCGGGGATTTACCTGTCGCCAAGTGCGCTGCTCAACGGGCCGGCGAAAGCAGCCTCCTTCGGTGGGAAGAACGGACACGGGGGGAGGATCAAGTTAGCTAGGTGTTAAGAGGAGATTCATTCAGTTTTCCTTACTCGGTCGATACGTCGCCCGTCCACCAAGTCATCGGGAAAAGGAGCGAAGGGGTGACCGTAAAGGGGTAAAGCTTACCTGCAGGTGTGCACGCTGCCCATCCTATCAGTGACGGCGGGGAGAGGCCAGCCACGTGGGGACGAATCTAACTGTTGGACGGAGCCCAGTCATGCCCACTTGAGCGGACAGAAAGTTGGTAAGCTCCGTAGCTAGCCAGTAGGCTACTCGGTCGGGCAAAAGGGGTGATTTAAGGTTAACAGTTAGGAGTTATCACCGGCCAGCGGGCTATTTGGCCAGCGGAGTAAGAAGCTTCAGACCACGAGCAGGAATCTCACGCGGACATCGGTCAAGGGGGCTAGTACTGCTCCACTAAATCATTGGGGACTGAGCGACGACAACGGGCGAACGGGCAGGGCTCGAGAGCTGTGGGAGTAAGAGGAAGAGAGCCGCTTGCTGGCGGGTGTGGGGATCAGTTGGTGGAGCAAGGAGTGTAGGCTGCAGGCCAATCCGTTGGCTGGCGGGCTCGCAGAGGGGCAGGCTGTCTGCGACTGATTGAGCAGGCGGCTAGCAGCAGTCCTTGTAGGGCGGATTGAAGACCAGGTTACGGACTGCGGGTAGCAGACTACTGGTTGCAGCAGAACGTTGCACATCGCTGCTAACCGTGGTGAACGGGTGCTGGTGGTAACTGTTCCACGTTCTTGTGCGGCCGCGCGGAGTGACTTGGAGAGGTGTTGAGGCTTAGAGAGGTGGTCAGGGAGGACGCGTAAGAGGGGTTATTGTTGCGATCTGGAGGGCTGTCAAGGGTTCTACTTCGGCGGGTTGACTACGCTATGACCGAGCTGTTACGCTTGGTCATCATTACGGGGCCCTCAGGCGATCGAAGGTATCAAGGCCCTCTCCTGCGAGTCTGAGTACACCTCTCTTCGATCAGAGAGTCTTAAAGCTATTTACTTCTGCCCTTCTTCCTCTAAGTCTAGTCTGATTGGTTCTGAGAGGAAGGCGGCCGGCAAAATTGCAACCCGTAATCCGCGCCAAGGCCTTTGTGGGAGGTTGCCCTACCGATTGCGGGAGCTCTGCCGGAGCCTAGGCGAGGCTCTGGAGGCAGGGAATTGAGAGGTAATCATTCCTTCCCCTTTATATACCCTGATATAACCCCTACCTGTACATCTTGCTATGTTTGACTGAGTATTTTGTTGACAGGACCTAAGCCTGACTAAGTAAAGGAATGCATTTGCAATCTCAGTTTCAGTTTTGTTGATTGCCTGAAGGCAGACTGGGAACAAAAGGGGTTGCATCTGGGGGAAGGGTGGGTGAAAGGTGGTTTTGCCTAAGCGTGAGTGGGTCTTATGGGGTCAGACCAGTTCCATAAGATTGGACGGCCCGACCGCTGTGTTTTATTTTTGAATTGCATGGAGAGTCAGACCAGTTCCATAAGATTGGACGGTCTGATTGCTCTGAATTGTGAGGGTCTGACTGTGGCTAACTTTTCGGGGGTCAAACCTGTACCATAAGATTGGAGGGTTTGGTTGCCATGTTTGATTGGGGTTTGTTCTATATTTCTTTTGGTTCTCATCAAGGAGGTCTGAGCAAGTCCATAAGATTGGACGGCCCAACCCCCCTCTTGTTTTATTATGAGGGGATAATTCTTGCAGAGGGCAGGGCACGTCCATAAGATTGGACGACCTTGGACTCATGCTGTACATAGTTGGGTCAGAGAGAAACGAACCTGGCAGAGGATCAGACCAGTTCCATAAGATTGGACGGTCTAGCCCAATGCCTCGCACATGCTGGAACCCAAAAGGTTAAATTTTGGCTATATTTTATACTATCCTATGTATGAACAAGCTAGCTAGGCATGGGTTCCATAAGATTGGACGGCCTGACTATAGCTTATCATAAAATGAAGAGAGTATAATTAAGAGTATAATTGAAGGTAACCCTGGGCAGGCCGGGCCTTGTTCTAAGATGAACGGCTCAGTCCTATGCCCAACTTTTGAACATCAAGCTCAGAGAGGTATATATAAGTTGGATATTAAACAGTTCTGGCGACTAAGCCTTGTTCTAAGATGAACGGCCTAGTCGTATGCCCAAAAAGAAGAGAGAAGTAGTTGTGCCACCTGTTCATGTATACTCAATGGCTGAGTCAGACAAGTTCCATAAGATTGGACGGCTTGACTTTATGCCCTATGTAAGCTGGGTATAAGGGAATAAAGCATTGAGAAGTTACGAACTATTGTTTGTAAAAATTGACTTGGGGTGGCGAGAGTACTCACCTTTGTGGTTTGGCCTGCATGAGGCTGAGTGAGGCTACTACTTGATTTGAGTGTCAGGTTGACAGGTAGTTGCTTTAGAGGCTCGCCTCGTGCTAAAGCGATAGGAGTTAGGTCAATTCTTGCACTTTTCTGAGCTTTAGATCGACTCTCGCATTTTTTTGGATCTTTTGTTGTACTTGGCTTTGTATAAATTTTGGTAAGTCACTCTCTCTACGGGAAGCGCTGCCGAAATTTCTACAAGTCCGGGGAGTTAGTCAATTCTTGACCTTTCAAAGTTCAACCTGTCTAAGGTTCATGTATGGCTTAGTAAAAATCTGGAAAGTCTCTTTTCTAAAGCGAGTGCTTCCCAAATTTTTGCAAATTCAGGGAGTTAGACAAAATTGGACTTTGGAAAGTCAAAGATTATTTCTGTTTTCATATTCGGGCTGATATAAATCTTGAAAAGACACTTTTCCTACGGGAAGCGCTGCCAAAATTTTTTGATTTAGAGGAGTTAGATTATATTCTGACAAATAGCAATTCTGGTGACCCACCCTGAATGAATAGGGGAGATCCTGCCGTTAGTCTACCTTTGCTTGGCCACTGGCTTAGGGGTAGATTTTGATTTAGTTGGTAGGTAACTTGGGTGAGAATGTGTTATGGAGGGTCATTCCCCATATGCTGATGATTTAGCTTGGGCATTGACCTGTCTTATGGTACAGGCCTTTTTTGGACATTCGATTCAGGACTTGGACTAGTTCAGCTTGATCCTGCAAGGATCATCATCTGTTATCACTGATAACAGGTCGGTTGCCGATTCGTCGGCTCACGACTCAATTCCTACTCGCTCCCCATACTCAACCTAAAAGGCTTTAGCCCTGGTGATCTTTTTGTTTGTTAAGGGTTTTACTCGGACTTTTATTGAATGGCCGTTTAACAAAGGTACTGAGTATTTAATTGAGGTTGGCTGGCCGGAGATTGGGGTTTACATGGCTAAAGCGAGGGGTATGAATATAGGAACTAGCTGAAGTTGACTCCGCGTAGCTTGTGAACTCTTGTTTGACTTTTGATGTGATTGCAGGTATGTTCAAAGACTTAGGGTTTTGGTTGGGCTGCCTTGCGATCACATATATATGTATGGCTAGGACGAGGCTCACTATGACTGTGAGAAGTGATCGTTACATATTTATTCCCCTTGTGCATATGTATGTGCCAATGCATGTGTACCTACGTGTGGAACCAGCGTGGCCCGAAGTGCCCACGTCCTAAGGGTCCGTCGAAGGTTGGGGTGAATAAAAGGAAGGGGATATCCCTCGCCAATTCTTATTTCTTTTTCCTCGTTGCGATTTATCTTGGTGGAAAAGTTCCGGGTGGAAGGGTCAGCGTGTTGCTGGTGGTGCGCCAGACAACTCACCACCGCTCCAAACTCCCTCCTGCCCTAGGGGTCGTCTTGCCCCGCAGCCGTTGGGATACCTCAGGATGCTGAGGACGGAAAGGCCCTAAGGCCGGTCTTACGCGCGCTAAAGGGATTACCCTCATTGGCTCGCGCTTCAGCCAACGCCTGAGCGTCGAAAGGTGACCCCTTGGATCAGAGTAAGCCATTTGGGTGTGGGCACCACACAATGCGTCGTCATCGCGGTTACTCGCGTAGAACTGCATAGCGAGATAGTATGTGTAAGTCCAGCGCCCTCGCGATCTTATACAAAGTTCGCGCGTGGCACTCGTCGCATCCCGCACTAAAAGAGTTATGGGTCAGGCGGCGAGATCACGAGCGCGACACGGCCAGTAAACTTGGGGTCTTGGTAACGTGAAGTGGCACGTGGGCGGAGGACTAGCCCTTGTTAGCCTTTGGGAATCCGTGTACGGGCCTCATTAACCCGGACGCCGGGTACCCTATGGGTAGGATACCAGACCTCCTCCGCACGTGCGTCGTTTGGGCTTGTCCACCCCCTTTCCATTTTTGAGGGCCATCAACTAATGGGGGTTGGAGTGAGTCTCCTTTTTGCGTTTTCATAGTTGGACGTTATAGTCCGTGACGGCCGTCAAAGTCAAACCCCTTGATGTTCGACCGCCACGACAGCTTAAAGCTGTCTACTCAACCCCTCTGCACAGGGTGCAAAAGAGGGTGTGGTCTCCAACCGCGCACGGCGTTTCTCCGACGTCGAGAGATTAACCCTCAAGGCGTGTGTCAGCCGACACTTGAGTGTCGAATGCGACCCTCGAAGTTAACGAGGGACACACGATTATGGGCACGACATAGTACGTCATCATTGCGACTGCTTGCGTACGTTTATATTGCGAGTCGATATGAGTTAGCCCTGCGTCCGCGCGATTTTTATACTAAGTTTCGCGCGCGACGCCCATCCGATTTGCGCATCGGAAAGTTATGGGTTGGTTACCGTGGGACTAGGAACGTTGTCGCGTTGTTCGTGTTGTGTCGTTTGTGCAATGTGTGCGCGCGCGTATCTATTGTTTTTGTGTTCGTAGAGTGGTGTGCGCGTGATGTGTGGGATGCGTCCTAGTCGACCGACGTCGAGCCACGCTTGGGACTTCAACCCCCCAAGATGTCGGCCCGTGTGCGGGTCCGATAGGCGTATTACCGCGCGTACCCCCTATGCTACAGCGAACGAGAAACGCCCTCGGCTGGTCCACCTCTGCGATTGCAACCGGGTAACTTTCGTACTGTGGACTGGTGGCTCGGCGGGGATACGCCCACCGAAGGGAGGTGACAACTCCCGTAAGGTGGAGGTAAGTCGTGCCTCGCGTAGGCCCTATCCCGTCGTAGGGGCTCGCGAGAGGTATGGCTGGCGCACTCGGCCGGAGCGGCCTAAGGAAGCTCCATTTGTGTGTCTGTGAAGAGGTTGGTCCAACTCCTGCGTGACGCCGCCGAGAGGGTCCCGCGCTGCCACGTGCAGTGCCGGACCAATGCTCTCGACAACGGTTTTCATCTGCTTGGAGTAGTAGTCGTCATTAAAATCGTTCGAACTTGAGATGTTAAAGTCATAATACTGGTCACCTTCGAGATCGGACCATAATCGTCTTGTTCGTTGTCCTCTGCCCTCGTGTTGCTGCTCAGTACATTCGCAATCCTCTCCCTGTCGGATGTTTACCGGTCGCTTCGAACGAACCAGGCCACACTAACACCCAAATGAATTTTCACAGTGGGAGCTGGAGAGAGAGAGAGAGTACTTACCTTGGAGAAGTGAAGGTGCAAGACCATTTGAAAGTCGAGCTACAGTACTAGGCCGCACGAAGGCTCGAGATAGATAGCGGGTGTATCTTTCCTTTATCTTGCAAAAGAGTCATTCTCAATTTGCACATTTGGTAAGTAGAATCGAGGGGCATAGGTTCGGAGCCACGTTGCTCCGCATACTCATTATGCGCATCCAGCTCCTCGACATGATCCGACTATTCCTCATGGTCGTGGTGTTCTTCACTATGCCCGCCTCCTTCGTAATATCGTCGCATTCGCCATCTTTTTCAGGATCAAGGTCGTGTTTGTTATACATCATCGTGATCGTCTTCCCTCATGATCGGTGATCGCCCTCGGAATCTTCCCTCATGATCGGTGATTGCCCTCAGGATGTGCTCATGATCCTGTTCTTGTAGTAATGTATCTCTAAATACTTCGAATGTGGGTTTTTCATTTTGTGCACGCAGCGCTACCATGTTCGCCGAGTTCGTAGGAATCCAACCGTGTTTTTTGTCCAGGTGCATAAAGGAAGATGAAGGAGAGGCGGGGCATGGCAGAGAGGAGATTGCTTTCACCCGGTTCTCGGTAGGATCGAGCGAGCAAAGAGGCGATTTAAAGGTCATCGAAGTGGGCGAGCTCGATGGCGGGATGAGATACGAGTATGCGGGAGTGGGCAGAATGTAGGTGAAAAAAATGAGCAAAGAGGTGGTTGGGATTGAGTTGTGGGCACCCGTTTCTTGATGAAATCGGGGCGGGTTAGGTGCTTGTCGTGTCGCTCTTGAAAACCGTATCCAACGTGATCGTGTTTCGTCGTGTACGTGGTTCTCACTCAGATTGACTGAAGCTGGCCCTGCTAGCGGATAGTGCATTTAGATGTTGAGAACATTAGCACAAAGAGAGAGAGAGAGAGAGAGAGAGAGAGAGAGAGAGAGAGAGAGAGAGAGTTACCTGCACGTGCGCGTTGATGTCCTGGTGTGGAATGAGCAAATGCTTGTACGCAACCAATTTTTCAACGCATGCAGCGGACTGCGTTATGTTGTGTGGTCTGCTCCCACCTGGACACTCACATCGGCCAGAACAGGGAGTTGACCTGCCAATCAAGAAGCCTGACTTTGTTCCGTTTTGTTGAAGTTTTGTCGGGTTTCACCCACATTTTGAATAAAGCATCTGGGCATGTTCCATTCGAACGCAACCTTTTCTAAGTTGCGTAACCGTTGTATTGTCAACACTGGAAGAGTTGTGATGCAGAGATGTGATCAAACTCTACAAGGGGGTTGTTGATGCAACTTGGAGGACTGTCAGACGGTCATTGCTCGGGATTTTGGTCCCGACATGACCATTCTACTACATTTTAACCACAATTGCAAAACCCTCAGGCGACTGAACGTTTCAATGCTCTTTCACGAGAATCTGAGTGTACCTCCCTTGTATTTGAACGACTCGATCCTTCTCCCTCCACCCTTTAAACTCTCAGTCTACTTTTTTTAGTTATGAGAGGAAGGCGGCAGACGAAATTGGAAACCTGTAATCCTTGTCAAGGCCTCTGTGGAACGTTGCCCCACCGTTTGCGGGAACCCTACCGAAACTCGGAAGGAGTTTTGGAGTCAGGGTCATACAATCATTATTCTTTGTGTGTGTCACTATACCCTTACCATTATACCTCTCCACACTGTCTGTTTTATATGCATGCACCCACTATGGACTTCTGCTTTTATTAAGAACTTCATTCAGACCGAATAAAGGAAATGCATGTTTGAAATTTATCTATTTTACTGGTTGAAATCAGACAGAAGGGAATGAACTTGGGGGAAGGTAAAAAGGTAGTCTTGATTGCGTTGAATGGGTCCCCAAAAGTTTAGATAATGTGGCTTCCGTTTGGTCTGACTGCTTTTCCGTTTGGTCTGACAACTTTGTTTGATTATGTTCCTTCTGCAATAAGACAATGTGGCTTCAGTCATGTTTAATTACTATAATTAATCATGTTTAATCACTATAATACTTATTGATTCATCTATTTTGCAAACAAGTAATATGAATTTGATCAGATCTAACTGTTGTATTGTTTTGTCTTCTGACAATCAGACAATATGGTTTTGGTCTGGTCTGATTGTTAAACCTTCGTAATTGTTTTTCGTGTTGGTAAGGCAATGTGGTTTCGAATTGGCTTAGATCCTATGCTTTGTGATCTTATTCCTTACCCTAAGCAGACAATGTGACATTTATCATGTCTGGTGGTTGTTCTTTATGGTGATTTGTCTGTTGAAGACGTTTAAAAAGTTGGGTAATCTGGTCGAAATGGTTTGGCCCAACTGCTTGTTTTTTCCGAGGAAAGTTTGGACTGATGATTAAACAATGTGGCTTCACTTTAACTTAGTTTGAGGTCGCACACATAACGAGAAGTCTCAGAATAAGATTTTATATATGAATATATTATACTTCTAATATTGAACAAAGCAAGTAACACAATGTGGTTTCAGTTTGATCTGACTATAGCCTATCACAAGGAAGAAAGTACTTAATTAACAATATAATAAGTGTAAAGGCACACTTAACAATATAGCCTTGGTTTAACTAAGTCATAGTCTTCAAAATATTAAAGGTTCAAAGAAGTATTATAATATGGCCGCAAATTTTGGTTTAATTAACTGCCTAGTGAAGAGAAACGTAGTCGTGCCCTCTGTTTTGTGTATACAAAGACAAAGGTTATTTCTGATTTGTCTAATTAGGAGTTAATGAACTATTGATATGAAGAACAATTTGGGGAATTAATGAGAGCACTTATACATTTTGGTATGAACTTGCATGTGGTTGAATATTAACTCTGCTTATCCCGAATTAAATCTTTTAATAGGTCGTCACTTTAGTGCTCGCTATATGGTGGAGCGATGAAAGTTAGTTATGCTTTATGCATATTTTCTGATTTAAGAGCTAAAATTTATATGAATTGGGATATCACTTTCCGTATGGAAAAAACCTCTTAAATTGGTACAAGATCTAAGAAATTAAATTATTTTAAAGCTTTACATAATATAATAATGTAACTCATTTTTTTATTAGTATAAATTTAACAATCTATATTTTTTTAAGGAGATTGTGCCAAAAATTTTATTACTTCAAGGAGTATTACTTTATGCAAAGTTTGTCTATTTCACATTTATGAGTCAATAGAAATTTGAAATTACCTTTCTTATAAGCAAATGCTGCCCTAAGTTTTACTAGTTCAGGGAGTTTGACAATTTTGTCTTTGAAAAAGTTAAAAATTTTATCTCACTTCGAATTTCGATTGGTATAAACGTTTGAATATTATTTTCCTTAAGGAAGTGTTGCCCAATGTTTTACTAACTGTAAGGAATTAGATAAACGTGATATTTTGAAATAAAAAAATTCAAAGTTTTTCAAAATTAAACCATATATAAATTATGCTAAGACATTTTTGATATAAACTTGAAAATTATCTACCCATACGAAAAACTTCTACTTAATTTCTTAAGTATAAACCAATGGTAGCAAGATAGGATTATTATACACTCACTCTAGCATAACATGAACATTTGGTGTGTACTGTACTGTAGGTGGTTTCATTTAGATTGATTGAAGGTTTGATTATCTCAAGACTTATCCTATACGGGTCAACTTGTGTTATCTTTTAATAATATGTCAGTTCACGACACGACTTTACTTACACCTGTGTCTCGACTTGACGTCTTAGCCTCGTGATTTTCATATGTTTTTGTAAAGGACTTACTCATACGTTTTTTTAATGATCATTCTAAAGGACTCAATATCTTTTTTTTTTAAATGAAAAATCGTATAATGGTCGAGGCTTAAATGTGTAAGGCGTGGTGTGAGCTTCAGGAAATGATAACTTTGACAAAATTAATGTCTCGCAATGTGATCCTTTCGTGTGTGCATATGTTTTTATGCAGTTTAATGTTTGAAACTTGATGTGCAAACTAAACCTTAAAGACAGTGAAAATAACAATCATATGCCCCACGATCTACATACTTGATGGACTATCTTTTATTCCTTCTAGTTTATCCCGTGTTGCAAGTGATGTGTGAATGTAACAATATTTACTTATTTCTATTTACTAAATGAACCTTCTTGATTTTGTTTTTTATGTTTTAAAATTGAGCGTTGAGGTTCATGACGACTGTTAGAGTTAAAACCCGTTGACCTATTACAGGCCTCTAAAGATGGAGTCTTGCCCCCAAAGTTAAAAGGCGCTTGACAATCACAAAAGGACGAAGCCCGCCTAATGTTCTATCAACGGTTTGAAGAAGAGGGTACAATTCGCAATCGCCTTCACGATTGTCTAGCGCCAGAAGATTGTATCAGCTGACACTTGAGTGTCGAAAGTGACCCCCAAAATCATTGAGGACCGCGTGGTTGCGGTACCTCATAGTGCGCCATCATTCCGACTGCTTGCGTATTCATGCATGGCTAATCGATATAATAAAGTTGACGTCTCCACGCTATTTATTCAAAGACTCACTGGCATCGCCGCTTATTATGCCATCGACAGATTATGGGTTGAAAGTGAATAACGGACTAGACATGATTTTACGTATGAAGCGTTTTTACTTTTTTGAAGTGTATCATGTGCTTAAATTGGTCGTCTTAGTCAACCAATGTAGGATCGCATTCAAAATAAAAACGCCTTGCACGACGATTCACATATAGGTCCAATTAAGGCGTGCACCATATGCAAAGGAACGAAAAGGGGGAGCATGTTTCAGGCAACAAGGGTACGCCTCGTGGCGGTCCTCTTCATGTCACTCTGACGTGCGCATGTGTGTGTGTACGTGCTCGTATGTTTGCGTGTATGTGTATGCGAGCGTGTCTGTGCGTGCTTCTCCGCACTTTGGTTTATGACAGGTGAATACTAAAAGAGCACCAAAAAAAATGTATGCCCCTCACGAGGGCATACCGCGAAAAAACCGTTCATATGGACCAACAGTCCAGTATGAGCACGACGTAATGTTGTGCCCTCTGCTGATAGGGGTCTGAAGAAAAAATTTTAGTCCCCAGAGGCACGACAGGGTAAGCCGACTGTCAAAGAGGCACGTCACCAATAAACGAAAATCAGGGGTATCTCTAAGATTTTTCCCCAAAAAAAAAGAGGCCCGATAATTCAAAGATTAAAAACCTGTAAACTACGTTTGCACCCACTTTTTATCTGTTCTGGTATCTGCAAGGCCACCATGAACTTATAATCATATATTTCGAAATACTCAATGCTCAGTCGTCGGTAGATATATTTCATACATAAATTCACTTTGTATACGTTGTGATATCTGCAACGCCACAATGACCTTATAATAATAAATTTAAAAAATGCCCAAGGCTCAAACATTCGTACATATATTCATTCATACACCCACGTCTTATATGTTGTCCCTGTTGTGGTATTTGCAATGCCACCAGAAACATATAATCATAAATTTGAAAAAATGTTCAAGGCTCAAACAACGAAAACAATTCCTAGAATTAAATAGTCATTCTATAGTAAAATTTCAATTTCAATTTTAAATTTTAATTCCATCTTAAAAAATGTCATTCAAATTTTAAAATTTTTCATCTTACTTGCAAACTTTCATTCCAAGAATAGGATATTCCGTCTTATTTGGGCTGCATGCTAGAGATGGAATGAAAGTCAAGACAAGTTCATGAAATATTTTAATTGAATAGTCATTCTAAGTAAGGATTTTCAGTTATAAATAGGTTAATCCAATCTAAATTAGAAGATATTTGTTGTAGTGAAATAAAAATTTAATTAAAAGATTTCATAAACTCGTCCAAACTTTCATTCCATCTTGAACAAATAGATGTAGATGGAAGAGAAAACTCATATTTAAACGGGGACTTATAAAATAAAACTGAAAATTCTAGAATTGGACCCCAATGTTAATGTTTTTTCAACTTTCATTACTCATGGGCATTTTTCTGTTGAATGTCTATACATATATTTCATACATGCACTCACTTTCTATTTGTTGTGTTATATGAAAAACCGTCATGAACTTGTGATCATAAGTTTCAATAATGATAGATTAATATATATAAATAGATAAAAGAAAGCGAAAATGTTACGGGGCGGGGGTACACCAACAAACTCGTGTAATTTTAGTTCAAATAAACTTTCTATATGTGGCTTCTCTCTATGGACATACAATTAAATTCTTGTTGCCTGCAAGTTGTAGATCGTCGACTAATGATACCATAAAACTACGTAGCATCGTATTCGCGTTCGGAGGCGAACGCGACATGTTCGCCCGAACGCGAACAAGCGCCCAAAACCCCTGAACTCTAACATAAAAATTATTTAAAAAAAAAAAAAAAAAAATTCTCGAAAAAATCTGAAAAAATTACGTGTAAAATAATAATACAAGCAACTTCTGCCTAGGAGTCGTATTCTAATTCGTATGTAAAATAATAATAAAAGCAACTTTTGCCTTGGAGTCATGTTCAAATTCGTAGCCAATCATGAGTTATATATATATATCGTCACATATATATCGTCAAATAAAACTGCCCGGTAAACTGTAGGCAGAGAAGGAGATGAGGACAACAAACGAGGGGCTGTGACAAACTCTTTCGTCGGAGTTTCACCGACTCATCATATATATATATATTGTCACAAACAGAACTGCTCGATAAACCGTAGACAAATTTTTACGAAAAAAAAAAAAGTTCACCCGAACATGTTCGTGAGATGTTCGTCGACTGATGATACTATAAAACTACGTAGCATCGTGTTCACGTTCGGAGGCGATCGCGAACATGTTCGCCCGAACGCGAACAAGCGTTCAAAACCCTTAAACGCGAATATAACGATTAAAAAAAAAAAAAAAAAAAAAGTTTTCAAAAAAATCTGAAAAAATTACATGGTATGAAAAATAATAATACAAGCAACTTCTGCCTTCGAGTCGTGTTCTTATTCGTATGTAAAATAATAATAAAAGCAACTTTTGCCTTGGAGTCGTGTTCAAATCCGTAGCCAATCATGAGTTAAAAATTAAAAAAAAAATATATGTATATCGTCAAATAGAACTGCCAGGTAAACCGTAGGCAGATTTTTACGGAAAAAAAATATGTTCGCCCGAACATGTTCGTGAGCTGTTCGCGCAACCGCGCGGACACGTTCGCGCGAATATGAAGGGGCGCGAACACGTTCGCCGTGCTACGAAGCTATAAAACTAGTTGGCAAAATAAGAAGATACTGTAAAATAAAAAAAAAGTGTAACACACAGTTCGTCCACATAACCAACATAAGAAGTTAACTTTCATTTCAAGTACGACAACAGGAAAAATAAAATAAAGTGGGAGGACACCAACATCCCCTGTTATCATGTTCAATACTTATCTATTATTCATTAACTAAATTAAACGTTTTGAAAATCATTGACGAATATTTCCGCTTCACCACTCTCGACGTTGAGATTTCGATATTGATACTTTGGCCCACCACTGCTTGACTTGCTATTGAAATTATTAATTGAAAAATGTTATGTTGAAAGGAATTTTGCAAATCAAAGATCTTCAATATTCGTATCTCCCACCTCAAAATATTCTCAAGGAGCTTCTAGTTTTTTAAGTTGGTTACATGTTATAACCAAATACTCAAAATGTTATTATATGTCGTAAAAAAAAATAGAACCACAAAGTCATTTGCAACTGAGAAATCGAGATAAAATATGGCAAAAACCTAAAAATGAAACCTTTAAAAGTTAGAAAACTGTAGATTCATAGTTAATAACATGTTCTAATCCAGAACATAAACAAAGACAAAGGTAATTCATTGATACATTAATAATTACTAAAAACCATTATGAATTCTTTTTTTTTTTTACGGAGCTTTTGATGATCGATCTCTAAAAGCCAAAGCAATCAAACATAGTCGGAAAAAAGAAAAGGCCGTAGGCTCGCTAGCTAGAGAACGATTAATATTCCAATTGGTAAAGTTTTCAATACGCCGACAACTCTCAGCTTACCCTCGACTCTCTAATAAAATAAAATGCTGAAGCGATGCCCCCTGATTAAAAAAAAAAACATTGTACTATTCGTTGAGCAATTATATTTAATGTTGTAATAGCCAACATAAAGCATAAGGCTATGAGCAAAATTAAATATTTTTTTTATTGATGCCTCAATACGATAGTATGAATAAGGAGTTAACATAACATTAAAAAAAAAAGATGAATAGTCAGTCGTTGTACTTTGGGCTCCTCTGTTTATAAATTCGTATTATTTAAAAAAAAAATCCAAGTGATGGTTTACGTGAATAATATATCTTAAAAACTAATTTAAAATAATTCAGATGCATTAAAAATACATGAACGAAAAATACAAATTTACAGTAATCTTAAGTTCAAATAAAATAATAAACTTGTAAAAATATACTTAAATCCCCCCCCCAAAAAAAAAAAAAATTCTAAAATTATTCGTGGATAGTCTATCTTAGAAAATATTTTGAAATAATTCATAGGTATTGAAAATACATTAAAAAAAAATACAAATTTACAATAATCTCAAGTTCAAATAAAATAATGAACTTTTAAAAATATACTTTAAATATATATACATGTCCGCCAGCGGTACACAGCTCAGTCTCGAGATGCCTTCCTTGATCATATTAAAGTTGTGCACATGCACGAGGTGTCTCAGGTAACGGGGCTGCGACAAGCCCTGCATGC
>BFEA01000808.1:324311-340202 GCA_003427395.1 Chara braunii | reverse complement strand
AAAAAAAAAAAAAAAAAAAACCAAAACAAAACAAAACAAAACAAAACAAAACAAACAGTCGACCATGAAATAAGTATCGCGGCGATTCCACAAAATTTTCATTTTTGCCACTCTACCAGATGACGATCAACGAAAAAAATACCCAAACTTCTAAGAGTTTTTACACTCATAATAATGCTTCATAAAGTCTGAAATTTGAAAATCTTGTAAGTTTGGTCGTTGTTTTATCATGAAAAATATTTTAAAAATTAAAAAATAATCTAAACCCTAAAATAAATGCTCTACCGATTTATCTCATTTTCTAGTTTTCGCCGCATTACCACATAACACCCAACGAAAAAAGTACCTCAACTTCAACAACTTTTCACGATCACAAGAATGTGTCAAGAAATCTGAAAATTGAACTGTTAATATATTTGGTCGTGGTCTTTCCAAAAAACATATCTACAAAATTTACAAAAATCGTTTAGACTATGAGATGAATCGCAAACGGCAATTCGTTGGGTTTTTCATTTTTGATGTTCCCTTGGTCCCCCCCACTCTGCTATCGGTAACCCTCTTGAACTTGTGCTACTTGTCCCCCTGAATTTAGGCAAGCGGGAAGAGTGGTGATTTAAACCACAAAAATATTCACCCCCCTTTAAAATTTTGACTTTGCATATAGATAATCATTTTTCAACGAGTCAAAAACATAAGAGACTCATTTTTCAAAAAATTCAACCGCCAACCCTCATTATAATGCATCCGACAAGAAAATTTCTGCCTCACCAGTACAGGTCCAATTTGTATTAGACGTTCAATAAACTATAAGGTAAAAACACTCGTTTGCATCTTTGTCACCCTCCTTTGTCCATCCGCCTGAAATGCACGAAACCTTGTCTTAACATCATGCTAACCAATATATTTTTAGAGTAGTTGAAAACGATACTTATTGTCTTATCATTAATTCATAATAATAATCTCTATATTAATGTTTTTGGATGTTGCCATTATGATTTAACCAACAACATTATTTTTTTATTCATTAAAATATGTTATGTTTTTACTGTTGACCACCCATCTCGAGCGTGATAAACCCTGACATAGCACCATATGCGAAATTCAGCGACTTACTTGTGAACTTATTAACTTTTCATTAAATATATAACCTTTTTATTTTTCTTAATACTACTAATCAATACTCAATTGCATCTTTGTAGCCCTTCTTTGTCCATCCATCTCAAATGTACCAAACCTTCTCTTAACATCATGCTAACCAACACTTTTTTTCATCAGTTAGACACGATACTTATGATCTGGTCATTAATTCATAATAATAGTCTATTGATTGTTGTTCTTAGATGCTCCGATACTTATTTAACCATCAACATTTTTTTTTTAAAAATTAAAATATATTATGTTTTTACTGTTGATTACCCATCTCTAATATGATAAACCCCAACATAGCACCATGCGAAGTCCAGCGACTTACGTTTGAACTAATCACCTTTTGGTGAGTGTATAATGTTTTGATCCGATGCTTTCAAATATTATTAAACAGCTAATACTAGTGCCTCTGCACTAATGAACTTGCGACAAAAAAATGTTAAAATCAATTTGTCTTCCGCGATGGTGATATAATTTATAAAAAAAATTTCGGTTTCATAAAACACGCTTAATTCGCATTGATGGTTTTACGACCAACAAAGTGTGAGCCGTCGATTGTAGTTTTCCCCCTCCTCCAACCACTCAACTCTAATTTACCAAACATTTACCACTCAATCACGTAGTTCTACGATAAAGTTATTGTTTAAAACTTGATTCATAGTCGTCTTTTGGTTTGATGCTTCTATATATATCACCCCTTTCCTTCCAAAATAAAGTTGTAACTTTACACATTCAAACCGCATTTTCAATAACTTCAAAGTTTATTTTGTTGTTGCTACCATGATTTAATGATCCAACGATTCAACTAAGTTTTATTTGCACTGATAGGTTAAATATCGAAAAATAAAAATACTCAGTTATACTTTTTCCCCCTTTCTGAAACCACCCAATTGATCTCTAGTGCGACCAATTATTTTGTATTATTGTACGAATCATTTTATTACGTTAGACGGAAACTTATTGTTTAACGGTGATTCATAATAGTTCTTGACTTATACTTTTCAAATACTCTTACACCACTAATAGACCGGACCCTCTACACGTATAACCTTGCACATACAAACCATGTTTTTTACGAGTTTATATATCCGCTGTCACTAGAATGAGTTGATAGGATAATTCATGATGCAACACCACATTCTCAAGTATATTGAATGTTTGAATTGCAAGTACATGACCTTAATCACTACTTAAATTTTGAGGGTTCACACCTACTACCTTATAATGGTTTGGTACCCTACCCCCCCCCCTCAGGATAAAAACACTACGAATGGTTGAATAAAGTTTGACGTGAGTGTGAGTTCGTCATGCTCTACTTTATTGATAATTATTGATTGAAGTCCCTCGACTTTATGCTTCTTCATACCCTTGTGTTCTAGGGCCAACGAGGGTAACACTCCTTTGATATCTTGAGTGTAAATGATGATCCAATTTACTGTTTGTCTACACCACTTCAAAAAATAGGCAGATGCCTACGCAATTGACTTTTATAGATTGAGGGAAAAAAAAACTTTGTACCTTCCGTAAGTATAAATCCGTTGTAATATCATCGAAGCTGAACAATAAAAAAACAAAAAAACGATCATTCGGTTATTATAAATATTTTATGTAGTTTGTAAAAGCAACCAATAATTGACTGCTATTATACAATATATTTAGCATACTCTTCAACAAAAAAATTTCCTAGAATGAAATAAACCTTCTATAGTAAAAATACATTTTACATTTCAATTTTTTATTCAATCTTTAAAAATGTTATTCCAATTTTAAAATTTTCTTACTTGAAACTTGTATTCCAAAAGTGGGGTATCGCTTCTTATTTGAACTGCAAGCTAGAAACGAAATAAAAGTATGGACGAGTTCATGAAATATTTGAATTAAACTGTCATTTTATGCAAGAATTTTCAATCATAGACTAGGCTCAAAGTCGGGCCGCCTGGGTCCTGGGTGGGCAGCCTGTGCAAGGACCAGGGAAGGTCCCAGCAAAAAAAAAAAAAACCCCAAAAACAAACTATGTTATGCAGAAAAATAAACCGAACAACTTTTGCCTCATGGTTACATCGAAATTCTGCACTAAATTAAGAACAAAAAATAAAATTATTATTTTTGTTTTTAATTGCTTTTGGCCCGGCCGGGCAAATGACCCCGGACCACTCTGGTAGCCTATGAATAGGTTCATAAAAAAATAAAAAAAAAAAAAAAAATTATAGCAGAATAAATGTTTCATTAAAATATTTCATAAATTCGTCCAGACTTTTATTCCATCTTGAACAAATAGATGTAATTGGAAGGGAAAACTTCTATTTAAACAAGAACTTATCAAATATAACTGAAAATTTTAAAATGAAAGAACATTGAAAAGATAATTTCTAAATATAAAGGATTGTTTTTTATGGAATGTTTTTTCAACTTTCATTTCTCGTGGGAATTTTTATGTTGTTCTACAATGTACCTCTCTTTTTCTTTTTCGCTCGTCTTCATTACCTATCTCTTTGTACTACCATTTCCCCTACTCATCATGTTTAGTTGTGAACTCTCAACTATATACATAATTACACTTTGTTTATGATAATTTTCTACCGTTTTATACTTTCACTTCCTTTACTCATCATCCTTAGCTACTCTCTCTCATTTATATACCTACTGACACTTTGTTCATGATTTTTTTTTTTTCAATATAATATTTTATTATAATTGTATTTTTTATTGATTTTCACCTTTGTTACTAATTCTGATTTATACTAATGCCTTGTCCCCCTTCTTTATATTCTTTTACACTTGCTTTCTTCCCGTAAGCAATCTATATAATTTTTGAAAATTGTTCTTTTTACCCTTAGCCAACTCATCTCCGCTATCACATTCTCCACCCAAGTCGTAACCTTTTTTTCTTTTTCACATGTTTCACCATCAAAGAATGAAAAAATATCATGTTATATTTATAACCATAACACGTTATGTTGTATATATATATTAATTATCTTGTTATTTTATTTTTATTTTTCTCCATTTTTTTCTTTCTGTGTTTTAATCTTCCCCCCTCCCATCCCCCTTCTTATTTTGTCTGTATGCAAGTCATCAATTTTGCAGCATTTGTGTTGTCCATCCCTTTCTCTCACTTGTCCTCTCTGTCTTTTACCTTTCTATTTTTCTCGCATTTTCTTTAATGTGGAACTTCATGAGTCATTCAACAGAAAACAACTTTATCAACATTTTCTGTGATCCATTCTCGGTGACACTATCACAAAAAACTTTCATTGAACAAATCTTACATCTGCAACTCTCACTAGTTATGAAGAGAAATTGTAACTTACGATACTAACACTTGCAAACATTTCTATAGCAAAAAGTGCATCACCTCACTTTTAAGCTTAAACCACCAGTACGTGGCCTAACTATCGTTTCCGAGCCTCGAATCCCCTTGCGCACCAACTTTTGTCGAAGCGCCAGTGTACCGTTTCAATTTTTTTTGGCTGCCGCTTCCAGCCGTTGAGGTCTGGTACCACGAAGCCCGAACCTTGCGTAGCGTTAACGGCAACGGCCCGCAGCCGATGTATGTGTCAAGTACTGGTTGTTTAACGCGATTGATATGTTCCAAACAATGGTTCATATGCTCCAATCATTGTAAATGTGATATCGCAGATTGTGCTTTATAACGATTAATTGCATTTATCTCTTCGGATTTTCCATGAAGATTTTGAAGAGTCCGTTATTAAAAACAATTTAATTCTAGTCAAGGTTGCGGACGTTCGAGATGGGCCGAACGCCCGAACGTTCGACACCCCCTCTCTCAATACGTTTGACCGTTCGGCTGAACGCGAAAAAAAAAAAAAAAAAAACATTTCAAAAACTTTGAAAAAAATATATGTTATGCATAAGAATAAACTAAACAACATTTGCCTCAACGTTACATCCAAGTCATTTACCAAATTTAAAATAAAAATCAAATATTATAAATAAATAATAATAATAATTAAAAAAAATAAAACCAGAATGAAATTATTGAGCGGGCGAACACGTTTTTAACACCTGCATCTTTGACGATTTTTCATTTTTTTTTTGTTATTACAAATGCTTTGAAAATTTATATATGTGTATCTTACATAACAGAGAATCTACATGTAAAATTTAAAAAAATAATATTTTTTTTTATGCTTCGAAAAAAAATAAATAAATAGAAAGTGAAAAAAGAGAAAAAACAAATTGGTGAGTGGGCAACCAAGTTTTGACACCACCATCTTTGAGGATTTTTCATTTTTTTTTTGGCTGGACAAAATAACTTCAAAATTGAGAGGGAGATACCTTACGTCACAAATAACTCACAAAAAACAATTAAGAAAAAAAAAAATATTAGATGCCAAAATATTTTTTTGCAAGGTATGAACCTCTTCAAGTTCGGATCCCGTACAGGGATCCGAACGCCCGAACGTTTGGGGGTCGGCTTAGGGGCCTCCGTTCGTTCGGTTTGGCAAACCTGATTCTATTAATATTTTACTATTTATAGTTGAACACTTTTACGTAACCTCAATAGTTGAACAATCCACATGCATCACGTTGTCGAGAGGAGGAGGTTAACACAACCCTAGTTTTTCATATTTTTCGGGGTCATTATAACAAACGTCCCATACGTTTTAAGCCAAACTTGTCACCAGTCCATAAAGTAAAAAAACAAAAAAAAAAAAACCCTAAAGCAAAAATGTGTTTCCATGAAAAATTCACTCTTTTAAGTTTTCAAGATTTTCAACATTGACAAGTCTAAGTCAAAACGGTCGTCTCCAAGACTCTCAACAAAGACACACACAGACCTTGACAAAAAATAAAACAGGGCAAAAAAAAAAACTAAATAAAAATTTCGAAGTGCACTTTTTAGTAACGGGGGTGTTAACTTGGGGATGAAAAACGAGGGTCTTTGTTAACCACTTGTGCTTTTTGACACACGTGAATGCCTACTCTGGAGGTTGAACCATAAAAACCTTTATTCGCTCGAAAATCAATTCCATGACGGATTATGCAGAAGTTCGCGCAACTGTAGATAAATTTAATAGGGGACCCATTTTCGGTTTTAGGTTTCATAATTGCCCGCATTTTATATTTGAAAAGGTCAGCTCCGCCTTCTCCCACCGAATACTTAGTCCGATCGCTGCTCTGTTCATGCCTTATGATTTGAATTTTTTCTTAACTATAAAATATTCACTTCGAGACCTGAAAACCGGATGTTTTTCCCCACCATATCATACAACTAATACTTCCATGCGGCCAAAGAAGTCTTAAACAACATTGATTTTTCATTTTATAAAATACTGTCTACATTTATTTTTTCCCATACTCTTAATTTATTATTATTTTAAGATAAAATCATCTTCACATCAATGATCTCTAAAGAACTGCGTTCGTCCTAGATTATTTCGTTAAAACCACAGATGTTTTTCCCTACCATATCATGAAAGAAGGTTAACAACATTCGTATTTTTTATCACCACTTTAGGACACCCTTCACCAGTTTAGGATGCAGCCTGCCTAAACAAGTGGTTTTCAGGGTTTTCGGACCTTTCACCACTTCAAGGTCTGAAAATCGTGAATCGTTCTGAAGTGGTGAAAGCTCCAAAGATCGTGAAAACCACCTGTTTATGCAGGTTGCATCTTCAAGTGGTGAAGGGTGGTTTTCATGGTCTTCGAACCTTTCACCACTTCAGGACCATTCAAGATTTTCAGAGTGCCAAAAACTCTCACTTGACCTCTTGAGGACACTCTTCACCACTTCAGGATGCAACCTGCCTAAACAGGTGGTTTTCAGGGTTTTCGAACCTTTCATCACTTCAGCACCATTCAGGATTTTCAAACTGCCCAAAACTCTCACTTCAGAATTTTTTTTCTTGAATTTTCAGCTACCCGATAACCGGTTGTGCATATCATACAATTAATACTTTCATGCGACCAAAAAAGTCCTACACAACATTGATGTTCCATTTTATAAAAAATACTGTCTACATTTATTTTTCCTTGTATTCTTAATTCCTCCTTATCTTAAGATAAAATAAATCTTAGGATAAAATCATCTTCACATCAACGATCTACAAAAACTACTGCTAAAATTATCCTTTTGCTGCAAGTCATTCCGTCTTGTTATCCTGAATTTTGCTTTTTATTATTAGTTACAAGCATGTCAAAATGATTCTTACTAGGTTACACACATATCAACCGGTTCTTCCTGTTCCTTTATAAGTTCCAAACACATCATTTAGTTCTACATCTTGATTGAATTTTGATATTCTTGAGCTTCGCTACGTGCTTGTCTTATCGTGCGCTTAAAGTGTGTGTTACACCATCGGCGTCAGATCACATTGGTACTAGTGAACTCTTACAGTTAGTGAGAGCAACCTCCAAAAGAGGGTGCCCCCTTTAATGACTCTGATCCATTGGTGCGAAACAACACATGCTGAGAAATAGGTTTAACATCCGCTTCTATACATTGAAAAAGAGGAGCGATGATGTATGTGCTTTCGTGATTGTTTTTCACCATTACAACTGTTTTTTTTTCCACCTGGAATTGAAATGCAACGCTCAGATAAATTTTATATCAATCCCTCCTTATTCAACCTCTTGGTTTATGATCATTATTTTATTGAAAATCGAAAATTTATCACAATGTCTCCATGAACTTTACGCAAATAAAACTGGAACCACTACAAGCACGACCTCCCAATCAAATATAGGCTATTATCCCTGGCGATGATTAACTATGTAATTCAGTATTATACTCCTCAAGACATCGAAAAAAACATATTATAATTTTATTATTTCTATTTAAACTACAACTCCTCCCGCCGACCTACATTCGGGGGGAGCGATACATAAAAATTCCCATAGAAAATGAAAGTTGAAAAAACATTAAAAAAAAAAAAATCCTTCATATTTAAAAATTATCACTCTAACGTTCGTCCAATTATAAAATGTTCAGTTTTATTTGATAAAACCCCGTATAGAATTGAGTTTTCCCTTCCAGCTATATCTATTTGTTGAAGATGGAATGAAAGTTTTGATGAGTTTATAAAATGTCTTAATTAAAGTTTCATTCTACAACAACAAAAATCTTCTATTTTGAATTGGATTAACCTACAGGTAGCACAATGGAGAACCAAGGAAGTGACAAAAATAAAAAATGCGTTGAATTACCACTACGATTTCTCCTATAGCCAAAAAACAAAAAGTTTTAATAATTTTTTCTGGAAAGACGGTAGACAAATCTACATACTCTGTTATTTTCATATTTTTTTGACACATTTTTTTGATCGCGAAAAATCGTCGAAGTAAAGATACTTTTTCTGTTTCCCCGCATGTGGTAGAAAGACAAATATAAAAAATGAGATAAAGCATGACACCTTTTTCGCCGTTTCAACTTGTTTTAATTTTTGTAATATTTTTTTTGAAAATCTTATATTCAGATCTACAAGATCTCAATTTTTTAATTTTTTTCATTTTTTGTTCTCATCGCAACAATTCGCTAAAGTTGACGCTTGAAAATTGTAGGATTAAACCCCGCCTATAACTGCTGGTTGTCGGTCACCTAAAAACCCGGTCCGTAAGGTCATGAAGGCCGAATTCAGGTCAACGAAGGGAGTGGTGGTTTAAACAATACGTATTTTCTAGACCTTATTTTCTCGTGGCTTGAAACACCATGTGTGCCAAAAAAAGGAACCAACTTGAACATCAATTTAGTTAGTATTGCCATACATCTTGCATTGGTAGTTGACCCATGAAAATTGCAATGTGCATGTAACCTCGTAAAAAACAAACTGGTCGACAAATGGTTTAAGATCACAAATCTTCCTTTATGCGTCCAAACGCAATAACGAAATTTGAAAAGATTTTTTTTCGACTGTGTTCTAAGTGTTATAGCACACTCTGTATTTAAGAAACGGTTTTCAACCATATCCCCAACCACCGCGGATCTCGATGTTCTCTACTTGTAGAGAGTGTGGTTACGCACGGATAGGGATTTTTGTGAAGGTGGAAAGGTGACCGACAGACTTTTATGAAGGGGAGGTTTTCGTTCTCTTTACAAGACTACTTCCTTTATGAAAACTCTAAACTTTTCTTCTTCCTCTTTTTTTTTAAATTTTTTGAAGAAAACTTCACGTTGTTGGACCTTCATCCTAATGTTGGTGAACGAACAACTAGGAAAAAAAAACAACTATCCTAATTTCTTAAGCAAAAAATCCTTTTCAAAGCACAATTTTTTTTTTCAAAAAACAAAACACAATAAAAAATGATGCTTGCCAAAACAAAACACAACACGTTTTTTTAAAAATAGATTATTCGAACACTTCCTTAGGCATATTTAGTGAATTATGACGGATTTGAACGTCTCTGACGATAAATTGTACCACAACGCATACAAAAGAACTCGATTTTTAAAAAAGCGATAGCACGAAAACTAACTGATGCTTGCCAAAACAAAACCTTTCATTTTTGTTGTAGTTGAATAGATAATGATAACATGTTTTAGACATATTGAATGATCATGACGAATTTAAACGTTTATGGCATACTTGCGGCGCACTTAACTGGTGCGCCGTGCGCCATGCGCTCACGGGTGATATGTGCGCATGTGCACACCGCGCGCACTGAGCGTGTACTGGTAGTGAGCTGTAGTGCGTCCGGGTGACGCCCATGCCCGCGCACCTGCAGATGTGCCTTACTTTTTTTTTTTTTTTTTTTTTTGTGCGTGTGGGTGTGCGTGTGGATGTGTGTGTGTGTGTGTGTGTGTGCCCTTGATACAGGCGTGTTTGTCTGTTGTGCCTCGACATCATTCCCCTGACACTATCGGGCCGAACAAAATGCCTGTATGAACGAACATTATTGATTCTCGACAGAGGGCGTTTTGTTCAGCCCTATAGGCCGTTGCTTTTTCTTTTTTTTTTTCTTATTCGTTTTTGTCTTATTTTGGAAACGGTTACAGCCTCGCTTCACTGCTCTACACATGCACAAAAGACTAAAATACGGTGGTGTATGTTTCCATCCTGTAGCGGAAGATTCACTCTCATTTTGCACGTTTGGAGAGTGGTGGAGCGAGGGCCATACAACGGTAGCCTGGGGCCTTGCTCCACCATTCTCTAAATGTGCAATATGAGAGTGAATCTTCCGCTAGAACATGGAAAGATACACCGCCATATTTTTTGTCTTTTGTGCATGAGTAGTGGAGCGAGGCCCTTACATCGCACCYGRCTACAGYTGGACTTGCARCCCTCATGTGRCAKAGGGCCTCGCTGCACTACTCTCGAAATGTGCAAAACGAGAGTGAATCTTCCGCTAGAATATGGAAAGATACACCGCCGTGATTTTTGTCTGTTGTGCATGTCGAGAGTAGTGCAACGAGGCCCAGAGGCCCAACGGATTCTGGTGGCAAGTTCGACTACTCTTCAATTTGTGCAAAAATTAGAATGAATCTTTCACTAGAACATAGAAAGATACATTGCCACATTATTGGTTTTCAACTTATGACAGACATTTTTTTATTTTTTATTTTATTTTTTTTCTAGCGAAAGCACCAAGGAGACACAACTGTGAGTTCTGTCGTTTTCTATTAATGGAATGAGACAAAAGCAAGGGTTCCACAGATGCGTCCTCATCATAACCGTATTGGACCTATGAAAGGGCTCAGATACACTGAAGATAGTGTGGAGTTGTGTACAGTGAACATGACGATACACAGGTTTTGGGGCGGCGCGGCCCTGAAAAAAATTTGCGCGGGCAATGTCCAAATTTTGACTGGGCGTGGGAAGTTCGATTCACGCCCTCCCCAACTTTTCTTTTTTTTGGCTGACCTCGAATTTTGCCCATGCGGCGCACAGGGTGCGCGCGCCACGTGCGCAATGTGCAGTGCGCGGCACGTGCGCAAGTGGCGCTCACGGGATGCGCCGCAAGTATGGTCTATGGCATAAATTGCACCACAATATATCAACTCTCTATTGACTTCATCCAAACAGAATACATGATCATTATCCTATATCTTGACTGAAAGTTGTTGGCCCAAAAGCAGCAAAACTTGTCCATGTTCAACGATTAGGACTGTGCATTTTCTTCGCCACGTGACAACACTTGTGTAAGCATCAAATTTAATCAGGCAACGTGGACACACTCACACCAACATTTTCTGCTTGAACAAACATTGCACATAAGGTTTAGGGCCTCGCTACACGACTCTCCATTTTTAAAATTGAAGAGGTTTTCATTGATACTATCTCTAATTCATATCGGAACAAAACTGTGGATAACTGTGAGAAACCACGATAGAAAAGACGGTTGGAGCCCGCACAATTCGTTCCTTAAAGTCCTTTGAGGAACTCATGGTGCGACCCCGAATTTGCAGTGTGCCTTAAGTTTGGGTAGACATAATGCAAATGACACTTTGTCTTTTAACGCCATCACGACATTTGAATACAGTCACGGATTGGAGAGCTGCACCCAAAACAGTAAGGCCAATGATAAAGAAAAAAACATGCATTTGGAGAGTCCGACAAATCTCCACGCACTTCTCCAATTTCAAGGAGAGACAACCCTACTCTCAACAACTTAGCTTTTCTGTTCTAAAAAAAAAAAAAAAAGAGTTTTAACCCCGATTTTGACTCAAATATGCCTAGGAAAGTCCAACTATGTTCCTTACCTGAAATCCTTGGATATAATCTCCAACCTTGATCACCCCCTCTCTTAGTAATTACTGAAAATGAAATGCCCCAATCTAGTGGTGCGATGCAACACTTGCTAGGGCAAGGTCACACTAGCAAAGAGGATTGGAAAAGTTCCTTAATGCAGTTGTGTTTCATGCACAAATGCAAATGTAGTTTAATCTCGATTTTCCTCTTCTCCATGAAAACATTCAGATCCAAACATCCTATCCAAGTTCTCTTTGCTAGTGAGACCTCGACCTTGAAACCCAAGTCTCAACAACTTGAGACTGCAAAAAAAAAAGAAAAAAAACAAAAAGAAACTACACCCAACCAAGTGGAAGATTCTTTTCAGTAACTACTATTATTCCAAGACGGGTCATCATACTGTTCCAAGCATAACTCCAAATCCTACCGTCTTCCCATGAATAAAGCATACGGACATTATCGTTGTACCTCGACTGAAAGATGCTCCAAATATGGACCGTGACGAGTGACCATAATGCTCCATGCATTGTGCCACTCACTACCATCTTCCCTCAAATAAAACATACTAGCTAAGTGGGTAAAGCACCAATTGGACATGCGCATTGTGGTCTAAGGTTGCACGTTCAAAACTGTGCAGCCTTGTGCACATACACATGTGGACGTTGGCTGGCACACGGCTGTTCACCCCCCCCCTTTGGGTTGGTGCATGATAAGGACTACAGACGCTATGCTTGAACCACCCAAAAAGTTCAGTCCTTGGTTGTTTTATGTCGAGGTCTAGGCTATGAGAGGTTTAACTGATGTTCTTGGTCCATTGGTTGTTCCGATAATCGCATACTTGTCCCTTGGTCTAGTGCAACACATGAACAAACCAGTTGTCAGGGTAGCTTAGTCGCTTTAAACAAGGGGCTGTATGAATGAGGTTGAGGTTCGAATCTGACAGGCGGGGCAAATCATAGTTGCATAGAGATAATTGGGACGCGGACAATGATACTTTGGAGGGATGCTAAATCAGGCGAGTTGTTTACCTTGACGCTCTGCTTTTGGGGGGTCCAGGGCAGCAAGTGCGATAAATAAGGGGGTCCCATTCGTAAGGGGATTAGGTAGAAGAGTTCCGAGGTGAGGCCTTCCTGAGGGATAAATTGGAATAAGGCCAATCGATGATAAACGCAAAAAAAAACGGTTGTGGGCCCTAGTACAGACCAATGACCAAGACCACTGCTGTTTGGGATAAGAACTCTAGCATAGATCCTCCTGTAGGAACTCTCTTAGGCTAGATACCCTGCTTCCCGCGTTGACAAATAGCATACAACCAACAACGATCAGCATAACAATGGTACAATAACAGTAATGCGACTAGAGAGGGTTCTAGAGGGACGTCCATAGGTAGAGGGGCGGATAGGGGGGCGTAGATCTACTGATAACATGCTAAAACTTCTATGTCGCAATTGCAATAGCGGTACATACAACAAACAATACAACAAGTTAGGCGGGCATGGGAATGGGTCCACCTATGGGACTTGCAGAAGAACGTTTGTACCTAGCACTTCAAGTACGTGTGCGACTCGATTGCTTCAATCAACACCAGAGTGGGCTAGGTGGGGTTTTGCTTAGGCCACATGTGTACAACCGTTGTACGATCGCTCCCGTCAAAATGACGTGAAGGTGGACTTCGTACTTCGTACCTTCCCACGTGTTCTGACACGTAATGAGATTACTAGGCTCATATTCGAACCTCGGGATGTTTTTTGAACTTTATCTTCATCTCTTGTGATTGTGTTAATTGTGATCACTAGTCACTTTTCTCAGTAGTTTAGCTCATATTTATTTAATCTCATATATGTCCGAGGATCCTAATTCCTAATAGAATAGCAGCACGAGCTACATTCTCAGCAGTAGCTTAAGGAACATAATTGGTTGAGCAACGAGATCCTTTAAATCCCACTGAACTAGAAGAGAACCAAGATTTGGTATCTCCAAAAAAATCTGTTATGGTAATTATAGTGTTACCGAGTCAAAAATCTATCATCTTGAATCTTCTTATGTAGAAGAATCATCAATATTTGGTGGTCGATTGTATCGAAGCATTTGGACCTTCGACCTTCTATGTACCGAGCTCAAATATTCAAGATCGCGGGAAGGGATCTGGGTAAACGTTTAAGTGCGAAACCAGACAAAATTCCGCTTGGAATCACTGACTAAACTGTAGAAGATTGGGCTAGTACTAATCCACACAACTCCATACTTATCTTGAAATTAGGATTTAGTCATGATATGAAACTTCAAGCCCCGCCCTCGGTTCGTGTGTTTTGCTTAAAACCTACCCTAATTTGTTGTATTGGAATCGGTCGACAAAAGGTGCGCCAGGGACAAATAATGAAAGTGGGAGGTTGGGTGGGACATCTATAGACCATCTGGATAGCCACATGGCCGACCACTGATGTTTATTGTTATGTTTGCAATCGCCTCCCCCCCCCAAAAAAAAGGTTTTACCACGCCACAACTTATAGGTTAGGGAAGGGGAATGGCCCGTCCTCCAGGAACCCATTTGCAGGCGGGACAAGGAGAAAGCCACTAAAGTCATCATTGTAAAAAAAAAAAAAAAAACATTGCAGATACTTCTTTCTAGAGGTGGTAGGTTGCGTGAGTCTGTGGGACCTTTATAACCACGTGTCTAATTACTGCAGTTGATGGTTGTACGTCTAGCATCGAGCCTCTACAACCATTTGGGCATAAACCACCAGTACCTCGCCCAACAAAAAAAAAGGTCGTGATCGTTAATGCGCCACATCTTTTGGGTCGAGGAAGGGGAATACCCGGTACTGGGCAACACATACACAAAGCTAAGAGTGATGTCATTGTAAAAAAAAAATACTAAGAAACACTGCAGATACTTCTTTCTATAAAAAAACAAAAAGGAAGGAGAGAGAGAGAGAGAGAGAGAGAGAGAGAGAGAGAGAGAGAGAGAGAATTGGATAGGATGCCCGAGAGTTTATTGAGGTGGGTTGTCAGACAATGCACTCCGTACAACAAACTTGCCAGGACTTATCTCTCTCTCTCTCTCTCTCTCTCTCTCTCCTCCTCTCCCCACGTGCCACGAGAAATCTATAAAATGAGAACGAATCTTCCATGACAATGCAGAAAGATGATTCTTGTTTTGCAGATTTCAATAGAGCACCGCGTGTGGCCCGCTTCTCTCCAAATGTGCAAAATGAGAATGAATCTTTCGCAAGAACATGGGAAGATTCAATCTTGTTTTGCACATTCAAAGAGTACTTCCCCGCACACCCTCTCTCTCACTCTCTCTTTCCGCACAGAAAGGGCGAGATCCATTATTTACATTTATTGTCAGTTCTTTCTTCGTTTTTTTTTTTTTTTTTCCTTCGTTTTTTTTCTTTTAATTTTTTCACGACTGATTTAATGGCGCCTTTACTGCAGACCGGTTGCAGGAGGCTCGCCAGGCGCGACTCAGATTATCGAACGGTTCAGGGTCGGGCCTCAACATCCGATACGTACTGATGGTTTAGGGTTTAGGATTCGCGGGAAGATGATTCTCGTTTTGCACATTTCGACAGAGCAACACGCGTGGCCTGCTTCTCTCCAAATGTGCAAAATGAGAATGAATCTTCCGCAAGAACACATAAAGATTCATTCTCGTTCTGCACATTTGGAAAGTAACTCCCTGCACTCTCTCTCTCTCTCTCTCTCTCTCTTTCTGCACGGAGAGGGCGACATCCGTTGTTTACATTTTTCGTCTATTTTTTCTTCGTTTTGCTTTTTTTTTTTCTTTCATTTTTTTTTTTTTTTTTCCTCACGACTAATGCAATGGCGCCTGTACTGCAGACGGGTCGCAGGAGGCTCGACAGTTGCGGCTCAGTGTACTGTTCAGGGTTGGGCCTCAACATCCGGTAGGTACTGATGGTTTAAACAACAACAACAACAACAACAACATACAATCATGATTTTTTTTTTGTTTTTTACGTACGGCTAGGCTATCTGCCGGGCCGTCCGGGTCATCCTATTTTCTTGGACGGCCCAGCCGTGCAAGGGCCGCGGAAGGTCCTAGCATAAAAAACCCCCCCCCCAAAAAAAACCC
>BFEA01000808.1:302992-314334 GCA_003427395.1 Chara braunii | reverse complement strand
ACCAGGTTGCTATAGAGGTTGGGTCTCGACCCAGGTGGTTGCTGTCATCGGAGCGCTGGAGTGGAAACTTCCCAGTCGGCAACCAACCCAGTATTGTTCCCCGCAACCGAATCGGAAGTTCTCGTGGGGAGCTATGGCTCGAGTTGGTGGTATTCCACTGGTGCCAATCACAGACCGCACGCCGGCCAGGTGTGGCCTCATGGCTCCCACCTATTCTCGTATCGGAGGGGTCCCCTTCCTGGTACTATTCCAGCTCAACAAGCTAGTGGGTACCCTGACGAGCGATGACAGGACTACCTCCCTACCCTACCTCGTTTCAATTCTCCCAACGCACCCCCTATACCTACTATCCTACCTCAGTGATACGAGCAATCGGGACAATCACCCTACCCCTCATGGGCGACGTAGACCGAACAGTAGTTATAGGCACCTGGACTGGACAACTACCCCACCCAGCCCCGGTGGAAGCCTGAACGAGCAAACCTTGTTACTCAAGGACTTCGGGTGCCAGGCACAATCGGTATCACTATCAGTCCATACCGACGAACCGAATCACAGCCAAGTATTCGAGCAGACTCCCCGTAGCCTGGATCTGAGCCCCATGACGAACCCATGACAGAGATCGGTCTCCCCCACCTAACTCTATTGATATGTCAGTGTCTGTGTCGTAACATATCTGTACATGTATGCAGTGTATCACCGTAGGCTGTGCAATTTGCCCATAGGCCACAGGTGTACGCCCTAAGACGGTGTATAGGTGCACCCGTAGGCAGTGTAGGTACTGTTGAGGTTGGCCTTTCAGAAATATTTGGTCTTACTCATTATGTTCCTTCATCTGGATTCGAACTCGGGTGTGCATTTCAACAGTTCATGGGTGTACCCACTGAGCTAGGCTCGTGGGCGACGGTCACATTTCAGTGGTCAGCCATCCGGTTTGTGTTTTGATCCACCTGATACCTCCAGCCTCCCTACCTCACAACCATTCTCCCCTGGGCCAGCGCACCTCCTACTCCCCAGTCATGCCTCAGAACACGGACCATCACGCAATCACCTGGCCACGGTGGCACGGTGAGATTCTCGTTGTAGGCACGGCAGCTAAAAAGAGCCGACTGTAGTTGTAGGCACCAGAGCTACTAAACAGAGCCCTCTATGCTTTTTTTTTTTTTTTTTTTTTTTTTTGGCCCTCTATGCTACTCCGTGCATAGTGGAAGTGTAGTTGGCGGGCACCGCCACCTAGAGATAGACCACTGGATCCCCCGATTGGCATTTAGCAGAGTCTGCTGATGTTCATAGGGGAGGGGACTGAGGGGAGGCACAGGGATTGGTCCTGTTGGCATGGTCCCTGATGCTACCGGTTGTCCCCTAGCCGGTATCGCCCACCTGCAGGTAGGGAGCAGCCCCCGCATGTTCTCTCGTGAACACGGCTCTGGCTGCTACGGGGTTCCCCGTATGCCTACAATTAGTAGTGGTAGGTAGGTAGTGTGAGGTGAAATTGAGAGAAGAATATAGCTTTTAAAAAAAAGAAGTGCAGTTGGAAAAAAAATAAAAAAAAAGAAGTGTAGTTGAACGAGCTGGGTCACCTTAATAGGCTTTCTGTGAGTCGTCGTAGACTCTCAGCCGTCTTCACATTTGTTTCTCGGAATGACTCAGCGATTAGGACGGAGTGGATCCACGTCTGACACGGCCGCTACTCTTTCTCCTACCTTCTTCCTCCCACTAAAACCAACGGTCACGATAGCTGCAGTACTAGGGGGGAACCTTTCAGTCTTAATACATCTATAATGACTGTACATTGTATTCACAGGAAGAAGGTAGGTTCATGGAACGTCTTTACTGGATCACATCTCAACCCCAAGGACCCCTGACACACTCTTTTGGAAAACTCGAGGCGGCGGCATTTAGAGTTTGCTGCCGCATCAAGGATATCATTCCACTTGTGCCAGAAAGAGGATGCAACCCACCACCAAAAAAAAAAAAAAAAAAAAAAAAAAGGATGCAACCCGCCACTGCTGCGCGCGTCTATCGAAAAAAAAGAATGTGTCACTGTGCAGACGTGGAGGATCCATGCACTCCTAATACAATGAAAAGAAAAGCGTGGAGGCGGCATAATTTGGAATTTCGCCGTCTCATCCCTGATCAGGTATTTTCCATTCATACTACACCCGGGGGCCAAGTCCCACTAGCAACGCTGAGTTTCATCAGTGGCTGAATATGGACACGTTTGCAGAGATGTGCAAAAAATCCCGTCAAGTTTCCTCAACCGCACCTCTCCGCAAAAATGTCCAGATTCGGACATTCAGGAAAAACTCAACGCTGCTACAAAAAGGACCCTTCCCACTCGTGCCAAAAGGGGGGCCTAGCTCAGTTTGGGCGGTCGCCCGTAAAAAGATGGTAGAATAGAGGCCTAAAAAGTACCAGTGTCGCGGTCGCCCGCAAAATTAGACCACCAAATTAATGCTTGAGCCCCTTTTTCCCGAGGTTAAAAATGCCCTGTCCACCAAAAAACAACCATCGGCGGGGGGCTCCTTTTGGGTGGCGCTGTCAGCCATTTTGCTCGGGCAGCCCACCCCGAGAGTTGCGGCGTGCATCCGGCCGCATCGGAGAAAAAATGGCTGGGAAAAGTACTGGTCGTTTACGAAAGCCATTATAATTAGGGTTTAATTCCCGAGATGGAGTCTGAGAGATAGTTACCACACCAAGGGCAGGTACACAGTCTGGTGGTTTAAATGAAATGTATACGGATGCAGAATGGGATACGTTCATATAAACTATCAGTACGACCCCCCAGCCCTTGTTCTGCAAAACTTGCGGCCGTATACAACGAGTTTCGAACACACCTGCCTATCAGCCTGGCAGCCACCGATTTGGTTTCTGTGCGTAGCAATCACGAAAGGTTCAGCAATCTAGGGCCCACAATAGGTCGCCCCCACGGATAGACTGGAGCTGGTTTTCTTTTTTTCTCCTAGTAAAAAGGAAGGAAAAAAAAAAAAAAAAAAAAAGAAACAAAGGGTCTACTAGTTTGTTGGCAAGCGTACACAGCGGCTGTGCTTCATTTGCAGAACCTTTTTCTTTTCTTTTTTTTTTAACCACCAGTACTTGGCCCATAGATCGGCCGCAGGCGTTTCCCCTTAATGCGCTGTGACTGATGGGCTTCGGCCTACCGGACCGCAATGGCTGGAGGCGCCACCCAAAAGTAAGTCGAAACGGCGTGGCAGCGGCTCGGCACAACTTGGCGCGCAGGGCATATTCAGGCTCGGGATCAATAGCTGGGCCAAGTACTGGTGGTTTAAAGGAAAGATGGCTTTTATATTGCATAAGTTCATAATTGAGGCCAGGGACCTCACAATTCAACCCCGAGTAACATACTGGGGCCAATACCCAGCTTGGGCTATGCTGGAAACCCGGGTCCAGTGTCCCTTATAACCAAAGCCACCTTCAAAAGAAGAGGGGAAACTGAGACTAACAAAATGAAGTGAACTCTGGGACAGAAAATACTACCCACGAACGACGACACCTACTACTAAAAGCCCTAGGAGCCGAGCGATCCCTTCATCTCTTACTGCCCAAAGCACTGTAAAGAGCCTGAGTTGCCAAGGCGGGTTTCCACCCAGTGCCACCATGCACCCAATGGATGCACCTCAAGTCTGCTCTTCACCGCTTCTCTCTTTCGAAGCAACCAGTAGCGTTCCCACTGCCCCTCGTCACACTCCCACTGTTCACGATGGCACCACTACTAGTGACTGCATGGATTTCACTAGTGGCTCCGTGAATTTCACCGCAACCAGTAGTTCCGTGGATTTCACTCTGACTTCCCTCTTCTATTTTCTATTTGTGAACTACTACAGCAACCTTCACAGAACAATGACAAAACTATCAACAAAATTGGTTATATATATATACATCCTATCCCCTAAAGCACTAGTACCTTTGTCGGTTCAGAAAATAGTGGGCCTCCGACCTTTCAGGAGGCCGAAATGAAATGATGGCCGCCGATCAGATTTATCAACCTCTGCCATTGTCGGGCCCGACCTCCTAAAAGCTCGGGACTAGGCTAAAACTTGTCGAAACTGGACGGCAAAGGAACTAGTGGTTTAAGCAGCACTGGCCGCGGGGGGAGGTCCATGACGCGCTGTGCACCGGATTCGGGTCGAGGTTTTTGTGAGGGCGATGGATGAAGGTGATCGAGGGCGGGGGAGTGTGCAGAGGGGTGCGCGTACCGAAATGTTCACAGCACGCCATTAAATGATAGCGCGTGCCCCGGGTGCGGGGCACACAACTGGCGTTGATGCGGACAAACATCTTGGAGGCGAGCCATCCGATATGCAGGCGACTTTTTTTTGGTTTTGTTTTCCCCGGTTGACCGTCGTTTTGTGTCCTCCTCCTTTTTTCATTTCTCGCGCCTCTCGTTTTGTGTCCCCCCTTTTTGTGTTTTATGTTTTCTTTTCCTTCTTTTTTCATTTCTCGCCCGACTGTCATTTTGCGACCCCCGGTAGGCCGTCGTTGTTTTTGTGGACGAACATCTTGGAGGCGAGCCAACCGAAATGCGGTGTGAGGTCAGCCACTGCATTTGTTATGCCCACACCACCCGCGCTGTAGACACTTAGTATATATATAAAGCCCAACTAAATTCCTCACCTGTAATGGTTTTAAAGAGCCTGAGCTGGCGAGACGTGTTTCCCACCACACACCCAATGGATACACCTCAAGTTTGCTCTTGCCGGCTCTCTCTTTCCTCCTTTCCAGTAGCGTTGCCATTTTTCCTCGTCCCACTCTCACTGCTCAAGGTGGCACCGCTACTAGTGGCTCCAAGTTTCACCCTAAACCACACAAAAATTACTTCCTCTCTTGTTCGTAGGCTGCTGCAGCATCGTTAATCAATCATGGCATCCGCTCATTAGTCACCCAGTAGACAAATAAAAAATGTTAGCGACAATTATTTAGCACACTTTTAACCAGGTCACTGCATGACTATACTACTATGACCCATTACTATGTCATTACGTTCATACATGTTCCCAAATACGAAACACTATAAGTGATGTACGTAACAAAACAAAGGAAGAATTATACTGCCCAAGAAATTCAAGAGACAACGGCCTCAATCGGTACCCTAAAATACGACAAAGAAAACAAAGTTTCTACCAGCCTAGAAGGCAGCACGACCAAACTTTCTAGCAAAGTTCTATACTCTAAACCTCCTAAGTAGATATAGTCACAATAAAATTGCTAGGATGTCTGGACAAATACTACTCATACGATAGAGCAATTTTACCTTGAAATACGACAAAAAACAAAGTTTCGAACCGAGATTAAGCCAATCTGTCCTCATTGGATACCAAATGGAGCGCAAGCTGCTACCACAACTACCCAAGTGCAAAACGGTGAATATATATATCCAACAAAAATATCGACGAGTGCCGAACGGAGAATGTACCTTCCGCCAAAATGCGAGAAGATGCACCAACCATTTAAGAGAAAGCGGAGAATATATATATACATACATATATATATTCGCTCATTGATAACGCGGTTTACAGTACTTTTGTAAGGATGAAGCCGGCCGAAGACTCAAGACTTTCACTCCTTGGTACCGCGGTTTTGGTCACACACCTTCTGTGTCGAGTCGCATCCAAGTCTAGGGTCTGCCACCGCAGGCACGAGCCGTCGACGTATATTCACTCCAGCCACCTCCCGATCGTAAATCGGGTTGAAGTTGCGAATCTGAGAGTAGGACGGTAAAAAAAACGCTTCGTAGTTGACCTCCGGATCTTGTTGAATCACTTGCAATCCAATAGTCATCAATCCAGATGCTTCTTCAAGTAATCCGACAATTTGTTAAGTCGCCCCTTAGATGGGGCTATGCGGCTATGTCGGGTGAAAAAATCGTGAAACTTCACTGTGGTGAGAAAGTAACCCTTCCCTTGAGCCCAGGCTCGAAGGGAGAGACAGCTCCTTCGGTCTCAAGGTCCTAAGGATTTGCAAGGGAGAAAGGAGTGGAAAATGTGATTACTAGCTCGGGGCAAGAGCCGCCAAAGAAACTCCACACGAGAACGTTGAACGTCCCTGATCCACTCAAGGATCGAGATGCGAGGAGTGGTGTCACTCGTGATTAACGAGCAAGTACCAACTCTGACAATGATGAAGACAAAGAAAAAGGAACTAATCAGTGAGGCGTAGTCGTTCGACACACCTCAGAGTTATCATGTCCTCTCAGACGTGTGAATTAACATCAAATTAGGATTAATCACTGGAAGGAATTGCCGTAGAGCGATGCCAAGGGACCGCCTGCTGGAAAATGCTGAAACGATGATTAACGCTAATACACGCGCTAAACCAGCGAGCGCAATGACAGGTGGACTCGTGAGACGTCGCAGGACCAATTTTCACTACTATAATGTATGTAAATATGCATCTATGTCAAAATTGAATTTTACCCTCCCTTCCTGTTCCTCTTTTTGTTATGTTCTCATTTTCGTGTTCGGGACAATTTCCACGGTACCCCTAAACATTGTTGTTCTTCATCTGCTGCCCAACAATTCACATCCATTTGCTTGTCCGATGACCTTTCTCATGCAAATTCCCTGCACATGTTGCCACCTGCCTATGTTTACCCGTGCGTGCAGTTGTGCACATTTGTCCCTCGGACTCCGTCACGTCTCACAGTAGGTAGGGCCCACCCAAGTTCTTCCTATTCTCTGGTATATGGGGCCATGAGGTACTGGTGCAAAAATTTGACCTATTTCCAATGCTCGTGAAGACCTAGAGCCTCCCAGTGTCTGTGTCTATCTGCCTGTCCGTCCATCCGTGTGCGTCTCTCTCTCTCTCTCTATTGTCACATAGCTATTAACTAAAAAAACGCACTTTGCAAAAGAAAGGTCCTGAAAACAGAAAACAAGGACACATTGAAACCATTCAATTTCTCCTTCAACTTCTCATTCTTCTTTTACCTCCCCTTACATTGTCCATCACGTACAAGACTCGCCACGTTGATGAAGTTGAGCGCGAGCTGCCCCCATCCCCGTGTGCCATAACAGCCCACTTGTTCATTGTGCGAAAGAAGCAAAGTGAAGGCGGAGGGGATAAACACAGGGAAGAGAGATGGAGAGAAAACAAACAAAGAATGATAAAGGGACATAAGGGAAAGTAAGGGAACGTACGGAGTGTGGAGTGAAAATGAAGGCAAAAGAGGATAAAAAAAGGCTTAAGAATGAGTTTGTCCTTGACGACAGAGAGGATATACATTGTAAGGATGAGGTGGATGAACACATGGAAGACCTAAATAAGCATTCTCAATACAACAAAGCCACGGCAGCTGGCATTGAGCATGTCCACCATACACCCCCTAGACAAATGGTATGTCGATTGCAGGCCAAAATGAAGGAAGAACGGTCACCTGAAAAGACCATGCATACAGTATAGCGCCCATGACCGCAAAGTGGTCATATAGTGTTCCGATGCGGAGGGTGCCTGTAGTCAGGAACGAAGGGACCTACGTTGCCACTTGTACGCACCCTCGTACGAGTACGGACTCGTACTCTTGTACTCGTACGCTAGAGGCCCCGTACGAGTTTTTTTTTTTTTTTTTTTTTTTTTTTTTTTTTAAGCCGATATTGCTTTTATTTTTTTTTTCTCAGATTCTAAAAAGAATCAAAAGATGATGCTCAGCCAAATATTGCTTGTTTTGTGTTGTTGCATCACGTAGTTTTTTTTCGGATTTTTTTAATGACTTTTTGCTTTTTCGTACGGGGCCGTACAAGACGTACAGGTTCCCGCACAGGTTCTGTACTTTTCGTACGGGAAACCCCCGTACGTGTAGTCTATGCAACTTAGGGAGGGAAAATCCTCTGCGCACATGGATGCAAAAACTATGTTTTTGTAGTGATTGTGACAGAGACGATGGCAACTACAGCCGAGTGAAGCAATGTTTGTAGTCGTGCAAAGGAGAAGGTCGTAGAGTGTTGGTACATTGTCTTGTTGCAACACGGGGTTAGAGGAATGATCTTCGACACAAAAGAGATTGCAGACGGTTTGCTGTGGCAAGAAAACAACATCACTATGTAAGAAATGAGAGACATCATTCATGGCGTGGACTATGGTGTCGTTGTCCCAAAACTCCCAGGGGTCAGAGGCACGTACAGTGGCCATATGGCCAGGTCCGTGCACAATGCAGGCAGAGATGTGGGATGGAGCATCAAACCACTTACCTGCTCGAGCATTGTGTAGTACAAGTTGAACATCCCTCATTGATTCATTGCTACTTGCAAGACAACAATGGTAAATCCTCCTCCCCTAGTATAATTACAATCCTCTGGTTGAAGGGCGATTGCAAGGAAGTCTGGCGGTGTATAAAACGGCCAGTGGAGAATGTGAAAACAAATATTACTTGCTGACACACCACAAAGATTGGTGAGGTTCTCCAACTGTCGTGTTGGATGCTGACCAACAATTTGCAGATCACCTAGATGGTGGTGCAAGCCCAAACCATCTAAGACTTGGGTTGTTTTTTGGCCAGTCATTTGCAGATCACCCAAATGGCATGTGGTCTACGGGTGGCGGGGCAGAAATTTCCGGCTCATCCGAACAATGTTGGTCAGTCATTTGCAGACCCTCATGTGGTTTATGCCTTTGTGGGCTCAACTGCAATCCGAGCAGATCATGTTCCAATCCCTCAGCATTCGGGGCCGCATCCTAAAAAGGGACTATCCATGAAGTTTGGAGTATACTATGGGCAGAGACCACATCCTGTTGCACAAGTGGGTCACGGATCCCTAGCGCGAGGGGCATAAAACATGGTGTTGTGGCTGCCTGCAAACAACCAAACTGTATGCAGGACGCATAGGAGCGGACGTAACAGTTTGGAACAACGGAACCACAACAACGTGGAGCAGGCACAAAGAAAATTGGGGTAGACAAAGAATTTAAGCTGCTGATCCGTGGACAAGTGACGATGTCTCGCATGTCATCGACGATACACAATAAGAGGAGGGGCGGTGTTACAAACAGAAGAGGATGTCCCTGACAATGAAGGCAGAACAATAGCAACAATGGAAACTGGAGAATTTGTTTTCAAATGAAATCGTGACGAGGATGCGGGTGGCGAGAAGGAACGCAACCGTTTGCATCCAAGCACAAAAAGGGATGAAACGTGGATGGATTGGGCAAGATTTCGAAACATAGAACGTGAGTGTCGGAGAGACTGTGAGCTTCTTTGTGCTTAGTGTGCTGGAGCTTGGGCAGAGGAAGCTAGTACGGAGAATTCCAATCACAACAGCAAAGGAAGTTAGAAAAAAAAATATAGTACGGGGAATTCCAACCACAACAGAAGGAAGTTACAGAAGGAACTGGAGCAGAGGTAACTTCCGTAGCGGCTATGAAACACCCGCGGACGCGTCCGCGGGGCCGAGATCGGAGGGCGAACGTATTCACGACCGCCTCCGCGGCCTACCAGGTCCGCGCCGCGGACCCAATTTTACCAGATTTTTCCTGAATTAAATAATAGCTCCCCCCCCCCCCCCCCCCCCCCCAAAAAAAAAAGGGGTTGTAGGGAATTTTAAGTCCTACAACCCCATTTTTTTTTTTTTGGAATCCGCCCTATTCTCTGCCGCCTTTCCCCTGCCTACTGGCCCGCTCCGCACCTTCTCGCACTGTTGTACACGCGCAAGAAAGAGAGAGGGAAAGCAAGAGAGAAAAACGCATTTCACCCAACAGACTTCCTTCCTCGCACCTTCTTTGTCCTTGTCTCTCTTCCACCACCACGTCTTCTGCCTCCTCAAGATCTTCCTCCTCAATATTCTCCCTCGATCTTTTCTTTTTGGAGCGGCCTTATGATTAACTGCCCTGCACCAGGTATTTCATGCTATCGATATTTCTTTCCATATTTCACTCTTCCTCCCCAATCCCTACCCGCACCACACTGAGTCAGCTCTCTCTCTCTCTGACTCTCTCTGTCTCTCTCTCTCTCTCCCCCCTCCCACCCACATCCACACCCCTCGTCGTGTGCGTCTGTGTGCGACCTCATGTGCGAGAGCACACGCTCGCCCTTATTCACATTGAAAAAAAGTGGCGCTAAGCCTTATCGGAAATTGAGAAAGCCAAGAAAAACGGAATGCACTCTCTATATCGTCCCCAGATCAAGGAGCATGAAACGAGGGAGGACGGAGGGCCAAGGAAGGTAACGCCACCGGAGGAAGAAGGCGAGGGAGAAAAAGGGAAGGAGAAAGGGAGGAAGGAGGGAGGGCATATGGGGCAGGGGTGAGGGAGGGAGGAACGAGGGTCGAGGCAGGAATGGATGGGCCGAGGAAGGAGGGATGGTGATGGTGCCTCTGGTGCCTCTCTCTCTCTCTCTGTGGAGGGAGGAGAGAGGACGGGCCGAGAGAGAGAGAGAGCACTGTTTCACAATGAGCACGGATCCACAATTAGCACAAAGCACGAAAAGCACGTATCCACGAAAAACACGAAAAGCACGGATCAACAATGAGCACCTAGCACGAAAGAAAAGCACGGATCCCCAATGAGCGCGTATCCACGATGAACACCGAGTACCAGAAGCACAGATCGACGATCAGCACGCAATCATGCACCAAAGCACGGATCCACGATCAGCACGTGACGAAAAACATGGACCTACGATGAGCACCAAGCACCAAAGATGAGCACCAAGTACCAAAGATTTGCTCCCGTCGAGCACCGAGGGAGAGCACAGTCCGAGAGAGAGAGAGAGAGAGAGAGAGAGAGAGAGAGAGAGAGAGAGAGAGAGAGAGAGAGAGAGCATGATGAGCACCAAGTTCCCGTCGAGCACGAAAAACACGGATCGACGATGAGCACCACCCGTCGAGCACGAAAAGCACGATGAGCACCACTCGTCGAGCACGAAAAGCACAGATCACGATGAGCACCACCCATCGAGCACCAAAGGAGGGCACCAAGTTCCCACCGAGCGACAATCAGAGAGAGAGAGAGCACGAAGTTCCCGTCGAGCATGAAAAGTCCGAGAAGCAAAGGAGAGAACACGATGAGCACCAATGGAGAGAAGACGATGAACACCAATGAAGAGAAGATGATGAGCACGAAAAACACGTATCCAGCACCAAAACCACGGATCGAAGATGAGCACGAATCCAAGCACAGCACCAAGTCCCTGTCGAGCAGCAAAGGAGAGCAGAGAGAGAGAGAGAGAGAGAGCAATGAGCACCAAGGAGAGCACGTCGAGCACGAAAAGTCCGAGCACCAATGAAGACGAAACTTGGATCCACGATGAGCACCGACCATCAACAAATTCAACACCAAAGATCCACGATAAGCACTGACCACCGAAACCACAGATTAAAGATAAGCACGAATCC
>BFEA01000808.1:279961-295395 GCA_003427395.1 Chara braunii | reverse complement strand
TTCACTGTTTTTGCAACCACCACCATCAGATCATTTGTGATCTGATGGCTGGGAAGCTTGCTGCTGTGATTTCCGGTGGGAGGTCTCTGTTTCTTCTTTTTTTTTTGGCCTTTTTCCTGTTTTCTCAGCCCAGAAATTCGTAATGAACTTGTCTGGCCGATGCCACTCAGTGTCACACTGGATCGGCCACACTCCTATCCGACTGCTAATGGGACCTCGCCCCTGGAGTCACACTTTTAGTTCGGAATGAGCAAAAACATCAGTCCATTGGCAGGTATGTCGCGGCTAAGTTTGGAAAGGCAAAAAGAACATGGGGAAAAGCAAAAAAAACATGGGGCTATAATGCCCTCCCGGAGGCTGCAGTCTCACACGTTGTGTTCTTCAGTTTTCGTCTGCTTTCACGACCATAGCGTTGTTGCTTTTTTTTTCGTTTTTTTTTTTTTTTTTCCTCACTCTATAACGCCCTCCCGGAGGGCGCAGTCTCATACGTTCTCCAGATTCTGCATCCAGGTGCTTTCACGGCCATAGCTTTAACGACCATAGCGTTGTTGCTTTTTTTTTCTTTTTCTTTTTTTTTCTTTTTGGGGGGGGGGCGTGGCTTTTTTTTTTTTTTTTTTTTTTTTTTTTTTTTTTCATTTTGTGGCCAGGCCACGGCGGAGATGTCCAGGCCAATACCCGTGGCTGGGCTGCGGTGGAGATGTCTAGTCCACGCCCGTGGCTGGGCCATGGCCGAGATGTCTAGTCAACGCCCGTGGCGGGGCCACGGCCGAGATGTCTAGGCCACGCCCATGGCTGGGCCGCCTCGGAGATGTCTAGGCCACGCCCGAGATGTCTAGGCCATGCCCGAGATGTCTAGCCCATGCCCGTGGCTGGGCCGCAGCCAAGATGTCTAGGCCACACCCGTGGCATGGTCGACATGTCTAGGCCATGCCCGTGGCTGGGTCACGGCCAAGATGCCTAGGCCACACCTGTGGCTGGGCCACGGCCAAGATGTCTAGGCCTCGTGCGTGGTTTAGCCAAGGCCGAGATGTCTAGGCCATGCCTGTGGCTGGACAGAAGATCTCTAGGCCACGGTTGAGATGTCCAGGCCACTGCCGAGATGTCTAGGCCTCACATGGGAAAAAAAAAAAAAGACCGAAGAGCTATGGTCGTGAAAGTAGGTAGACACAGAATCTGGAGAAGTGGTGAGAGTGCACCCTCCTTGAGGGCGTTATTGCCCCGCGGTCATCACGGCAATGGGGAAAAAAAGCAACGATGAAAAAAAAAAAACAAGCAAGAGCAACAATGTTATGGGCATGAAAGCAGATGGATACAGAAGAACAGAATCTGGAGAACGTGTGAGACTGCGGCCTCCGGGAGGGGGTTATGGCCCCGTGTTTTTTTTTGCTGAGGCCCGTGTTTTTTTTACCTGTTCAAACTCAGCCGCGACACACCTGCCTACGGAGTGAATTCCGAACAGCACCTTGACTTCAACGTACTTGCCCCCCGAAAAGAAGAAGAAGAAGAGAGCTTCACTTGCTGGGAACCTGCTGGGAACTGGGCGGCGGGCGCATCGTCCCATATCACACGGGACCGGGCGCAGAGTCCCATGTCACAAAGTGCATTGAAGGCCCGGAAAGGACAACCTTCTATTTATTTATCAAATGGATAATTGAGCTCTCCCTCTACTGTGCCTCAATTTGCAAACATAGGGTGTGTGCCATGCTGGCACATGAAGCAAAAAACGAAACGAGTGCATCTTCCCACAGAAAATGAACAGGTTCATCCGTTTGTAATAAATAGTAACAAATGTATTTTGTCACCTCTAGTGGGCAGATGCACTCGTTTTATTTTCATTTGGTGTGCCTTGTGCGGAGGCCCATAGAAATGCGCTCAGTGGGCACACAAGATGAAAAATGAAACGAGTGCATCTCCCCACAGAAAATGAACAGGTTCATCCGTTTGCTATAAATAGTAACCTGCGTAGCATCGTGCTCGGGCTCGGTGAACAAACCCGAACGCTTGGTACCGAGCCCGAACGTGGCCCAAAATAGACCGAGGCCAAACATTTTTATTTTATTTATTTATTTTTTATATATAAAGGGGTTGGGGGGCCCTGGGGGGCATCGCTCATCACTCTTGAACATACACACATACACACACCACACACACACACACCGAGACACCCCACAGACACCCCACAGCCACCCCACAGACCCTCCACACACCACACACGCATTAGGACTCGCTCGGCAGCCCCCTAATTTGCGCTCGGCCGAACATGTTCGGTTCCCGCTCGGCCGAACGTCCAAACATGTTCGGCTGCTCGGTGGGGCGCCGAACATGTTCGATGTGCTACAAAGATAGTAACAAATGTATTTTGTCACCTTTAGTGGGAAAATGCACTCGTTTTGTTCTCGGATGGTATGGCATGCGGTTTCCAGCAGGTGAAGCTCCCCACCAAGAGATGGAGCCTCCACTATAAAGGGGTTCACTTTGGAAGGATGCTCACATCATCTCCTGAAGTGATCCCCTGTATGGAGTTAGGGAAAAACTGAAAAAGGGTTAACTTCAGTAGAGTCAGGGAAAAAAAGAAAAAGGGGTAAATTCAGTGGAGTCACAAAAAGAAGTTATAATTGCACTATATATGAGGCAAGATACAGTTTGCAATTATTGCACTTTGGGCACCGTACCTCGCCAGAAAGCCAGGTTGTATACATTGCCCAAACTGCATTTTGAAACTGTATCTTGGCCCATAGTGCAATTATAACTCATTTTCGTGATTCCCGCGTAATTCCCCCCCCCCCATAAAAAAAGAAAAAGGGAAAACTAGGGTACAGTCACGTATCGAACGTACACAAATGGGGCCTCTCCGTACGAAGCGTACAGGTACTATCTGTATGGGACCTGTATGGGACCTGTACGGGAACCTCTATGTCATCTCGTACGTTTTGTACGCCCCGTACGAAAAAAAAAAGGTCATCAAAAAAATCAACCGAAAGAAAAATGTTATGCACCAGCACAAAACAAGCAACATTTGGCTGTGCATCATCTGCAGATTCTTATTAGAATTCGAGAAAACAAATGAAAACAATACCGGATTAAAACAAAAAGCTCGTACAGGCCCCCTTAGCTAGCGTACGAGTAGCGTAGGAGTACAGGAGTATGAATCCGCACTACTCATATGGGGTGCGTACAGGTGGCAACACAGCAGTCACGGTTGTAGTCTGAAAATGCACTTCACGCACGATTTCACGAATGTCCAGAGAGCCTTGCTCAGCGCAAGAACTACGGCACCTTTTTTTTTTTTTAATAATCCTTTGATTTTTTTTTAAAATCCTTTGAAAGGGCCCAGTGCCCAAGGCAAATTACAAAATATATTGTGACAGGGACCGCCGGGTTCTCCTACTCCACCCGGAGGTGGGAGGCCCATCTCTGCACACTGAAGCGCCATACCCCATACTCTGCCTGACGCCAACCCAACATCTGAACTAACAAGAAAGGAAAAGAATACGTATCCTTTTCTTTTTTCCTCTCCAGTGCCTAAAACAGCATCTCCTCAGCAAACCAAAGGCCTAACTCCGCCAAAGACAATTCTATCTCCGGACTAACAAACCAATAGTAGTCAATATCCCAATCGATAAAGGCCTCTAAATCTATAAATTAATTACCCAAATCGACGTAAAGGGAGAATCTACTAATTAACACGACCCACCCCAATCGAAACCCCCACCAAAATTTGAAGAATTCGGTCAAATCCAACAGACCACTAAAAGCACATATCCCTAACAGTAATTCCAAAGGAACTTCGAGCATTCTCTTCTACTTAAATTTTCTATTCCATTTAAACCACCAGAACATCTGAACGAGGAGATCATTGGGCCTCTCCTGAAAAATAGGAGGCCGTGAACCGCCAATTGATTTTATCGACGGTACAATTTTAAGGAGAGGCTCAATCCGCTTTTTGGGATGTACTGGTGGTTTAAGAGTCTCAGGGGCTCGTTCGACACTCCTTGGGGCGTCCTCGGGGCCGAAGGAAGTTTCCTTGGGGGTTTTCAAGGAAATTCCCGCCATCATTCCACCTGTCCTCGGGAACGTTGCCCAAGGACATTTCCTTTGAACGATGTCACACAAGAAAAAAGAAAAGAAAAAAAAAATCAAATGTGTTTGAGGCCTTCAGCCAATAGGGTGCCGCCGCGATCCAGATTCTCGGTTGTAACGTCTCTCTACCCATGTGCCCGCTCCTCTCCGTGAAACGCGGATTCCTTTTGCCCAAGGGAATTTCGTTCGGAGTGTTTTCACTTTTTTTTTGCCGACTGCATCCCCAAGGATAGGTGGAACGAACAATTCCTCGGGAACTTTATGCGCCCAAGGAGTGTCGAACGAGCCCCTCATCCCACACTACTTACGAAACAAGAATCCGTAAAAGTAACGAAAAAGCTGGGCCCGGTCCGGGCGACCCATGAAAGAAAACGGGGACCCCACTCTACTGGCCTGGGCAGAGGTTTGATGTGGGTAGCTGCGCGTTTTGTTGGGCGGGTGGTCGTGAGGGACCGAAAATTGTCCGCTCCAAAAGGGCCAACTTTCCTACAGCCCCGCTGGTGCCTGCCGTGTCACACACCAAATGGACTCCAGAAACCACCCCAACCAAACGGACACAAACAAAAATAAATAAAAAAACGAAAAAAAACTGCCTTCTTTTTCGCTGCAGGGTAAGGGCCCGCTTCTCTTCCTTTTTCCATCAATCTTTTTTGGCGTCGATCATTCCCTGCCCGCCGATCATTCTCCAAATGCCTCGCCAGCAAAAAAAATGCCACGTCGTGCAAATCGATGCCAAACAAAAGACCCACAACAAAAAATGTAATGTTCTCCATGTCCCTCAATGACAGATTCCCAAACTAAGAGTCCCCCTCAGTGCCCTCACCTACCTCGGCCACAACTTCAGGGAGTACTTGTCGCTCAACTGAAGTCGTGAGTGCGCTCGACTTAGTAACCCCAAAGAAGAAAGAAACCGTGGAGCGACAACATTCCACGAAAATAAGTGGAACAAGACCCTTACTGAGAGCATACTCACACTCACACTTTCCAGAATGCATCTGACTGCAATTACGGCGAGACCAGGATGAATCTGACTGCAATCACGGCCAGAGCTTTGTGGAGAAAGTCCTCGTGTGCGTATATACTAGACACCATTCCATTCGATTCCATTCGATTCCATTCGATTCGTTTTCCATTCTTCCCCCCTTCCTTACTGACATGCCTTCGGCAATGGTCTCTAGGCCAAAAAAAAAAGACAAAAAGACATGCCCTCCAGCTCAGCGCAGGCTGAATGAAGTCAATTTGTGTTCTTCGAACATAAATGGTAGTGTGGCATAAACCTCACAAATTAAAATTAAGAAGATTCTTCCCAAAAAAGAAGAGTCTGCTGTAATCCCTTGGCCCGAACCCCCCCATTCGATTCGATTCCTTATGCGTTACTTCCCCCCMCCCCCCCTTCCAGCCGCCAACACTACCTGACGTCCCCTCCAGACACAAAAAAAAAAGAAAAAAAAAAGTCAAAAAAAAGACATGCCCTCCCGCTGCTGAATGAAGTCAATTTCTTTTCTTCCAACACGATGAAGTCTCTCGCTCCATACACCCTAAGGGCATACTCACACTGTGATCACAAATCCGCATTTTTTGAGGATTTGGGAAAGGCCCATTTGTGGTTTTGGGCCCGGTGCTGGTCATACCCCTTCATAATTGCTAATAGGACGGGGTCGTGAGTCGTGGCATTGTGGAGAGAAGGGTTATTTGAGGCCTCGATGGTCACACAGCACCAGTCGTAAATTCTGCCAACTTTTTTTTTTTTTTTTTCCCACTTGCGATCTGCACATCCCACTCCTCGACGGCCAGATTGTTAGGACACTTGGCCTTCCGTATAGGTCTTCGTCGCACGCTATAAAACAGACTGCCCGCAACCCAACTGGGGACATACCCTGTGAACATCCATGAGGAGCGGACTGTGCCGCTTCCAGCATATTGGCCGCACCACAACGGGAAAAAGCACCGGGGGGATGCGAAGAATAGTGGCGGTACCCAACCGGAAAAGTCACCAGGGGACGCTGAGCACAGAGATGACGATACTTCCCCTTGGGTGGAACAGCCCATTACAGTGCACATGAGTGGGATAAGGTTGGCAGACAACTCTCTTGGCTGTCTCCATTGAAGTTGAAGAGCAAGGACGTGAGGAAGGCGCACTCTGTAGTTGTTTCCCTCTTTCCATAGCACACCTTCATCCATGTATATCCGAGTCGAACTGACAACTACAAACTGTGCCATCTTCACGGCCATGCTCTGTGCATTTTGTGGAAGCCATGGTGTGTCCCTGTTTCCGCAGCACATCCACGATGATGCATCCGGATGTTACCTTTGCCAAAATTGAAAATACATCCAAGGGCACGGTTGAAAGATGGGCACGGTCGAAAGATGGGCACGTGGAACAACGGAGGCACAGGGGAGGTGAGCGGAAGAACAGCCGAGGCACGGGGAACAACTGCGGAGGCGGAGCGGAGGCACTGTGGAGGCAAGGGGAGGAAGTGCGAAGGTGGGTGCTGCGGAGGTCGTGGGGAGCATCGGAGGTGGGCAGAAGAACAGCGGAGGTGCAGCGGAGGCTGCGGGATGAACAGCTGTGGAAGGGCGGAAGGGCGGCACAGGCTCGATATGGAAAGAAACGAGCCCGCACACGTCAAAACAAAACTGGAGCTGCAGGCAAAGGACAAGTGGCAAAAGGACGACAACACACGCATCTGTGACCGGGCCATGCAGCATTCTCGAACCCCTAAACCCACAAAACTGGCCGGGCCCCGTACAATTGACAATCTCGGAAGAACTTTTGGAAATGATTTTTGCCAAATTTCCAAAGAAAATTCGAAAAAAAGTCAGTGCATTTGCGGTCACCTCCAGAGGCAACCGCAAAATCCCTTGCTCCGCGGCCTCCCAGGCCGCTGACAAATGGGCACACCAATAGTGCATTTGGTACTTTTGGCAAATCTGTGTGACCTGCCCTCTACCATTTTTTATACGAATTTGAGATTATAAGTCCCAGTGTGAGTGCGCCCTAAGGGGCCAGATCCCACTGGCAAAGAGGATTGGAAGAAGTGTCTGCATCTGGACATGTTCCACGCAGAGGTGCAGAAAAGTAGATCAATCACAATTTTCCGCACCTGTCCACAAACACGTCCACATTCAGACACGTACTACAATCCTCTTTGCCAGTGGGATCTCGCCCAGAGTTATAATTAAGAAGATGAGATGAGGAGTCTAAACACTCACCAGAAAAAAAGTGAGATAACATGGGGCGTCGTTAGGCACTCCTATTGAAATCCTCGGGCTATAGGAAAGATTCCTAATGGCTCAAAAGGAAATTTGGGCCCTTCGTTCCACCTGTCCTCGGGGACGTCGCCCAAGGACATTTCCTAAGGCTAAGATGATTTCAGAGAAAAAAAAGAAAAGAAACAAAAAAATAGTTTTGCTTCAGGCCTTCAGCCAATAGGGTGCCGCCACGATCCAGATCCTCGACTGTAACGTCTATCTACCCGTGTGCCCTCTCGTCTCCGTGAAACGCGGATTCCTTGTGCCCAAGGGACCTCACGATGTCCCTTGTGCACAAGGAAGAAATGGCTAGGGAAATTCCTATTGCCATAGGAATTTCCTTACGAGCGTTTTCACTATTTTTTTCAGATTGCATCCCCGAGTATAGGTGGAACGAACAATTCCTTGGGGATTTCGCGTCCCCGAGGAGTGTCTAATGACGCCCATAGACTCATACAGTAAGGTAGAACGTAGGTTGGAAGTTTGATGTTCGACTGCTTTTTATTTCCAGTTCCCCCCTAGAGATGCTATGCTTTTAATGGCAAACGCCAGAGACTCTGATCCGGCCGTGTTTCCGGCTCGTTGCACCAAAATCACCTATGATTTCTACAAAGATCTCTTTTCCTCGCATGTCGACAAGATAGATACACAGCACCACGACGAGCGTCTCAAGGAATTCTTGGAACCCTTAGACAAAAAAGTTAAGCTATGCTTTTATTTTGCAGGGACAACATTTTGTTGGATCCAAATTGCAGAGATAAAGGATAGACTTTTTTCAGAAAGAAGCTTGATCAAGGGAGAGGATTCTATAAGTTGAATTCCTCTCTTCTATCTCAATCTCAATTTAAGCACTATATTGGTGACGTATGAAAATTTTGGCATTCTACCAAAGGAGTTCAAGATTCATTTGTGACTTGGTTTAACAATGGGCTGACTTTTCTAACAAAAAAATGCAATGAATATTAGAAATTGCTTGCAAAGCAAAGATACTATCGAGAAATGAACATTCAAGAATAAATTCTTTGCAATGAACAGCATGATCGACCAGACTTGGTTCTGGATCAAATTGATATACAAGACCTCAAATCAGAACTCCTAACCTTTGCACAACATCATTGCCAAGGGTATTTAGTATGCGGTAAACTCACAAGACATCAGACCGAAGGTCAGATGGACATCACTTTCTTTGCAATGGCAAAGATAAGAGCTCGACGTAGTAATATAGAAGCTTTATATGACCCACTTAAAGCACCAACATTTACATCTGCCACATCAGCCAATAGTTTGAAAGTAGCCTGTGACTTCTTTCAGGAGTTGTTCTCCTCCTTTAAACAGCCAGGTCGAGAGGAAAAGGACGCCGGGGCAATAATAGACTTCCTCACACCTCTTACACAATGTGAAGAGGAAGACCTCTGGGATTGACGGACGAACAGAAAATCCACTTGGAAAGACCAATAACAAAGGAAGAAATTTAGACGGCTCTCATGCAAATGGAAGAGGATAAGACCCCTGGGATTGACGGACTTCCTAAAGAATTTTGGGAAACTATGTGACCCACATTCTCCTCTGATCTTATGGAATTTTATGAACATGTGCGTGAATCAGGTGAAATGGGGGATTTAGTGGGACAAGGGGTACTTACTCTCCTTTACAAAAAAGGTGATAAAACAAATATACGTAATTACAATCCAATAACTCTATTGACAGTAGTTTATAAAATGATTGCAAAGGCTATTGCAAATAGGATTATCCCGGTTATGACGGATATTATCCATCCCTCCCAAACAGGATTTATCCAGGGGCGTCATATCCAAGAGAACGTGCTATTAGTCAATGAAATGATCAGGCTTTCTCGACAGTCTAAGAGCAATGCAACCTTTATTTTTATTGATTTTTAGAAAGCATACGACCACGTAGATTGACGATTTTTAGATGCATGTCTCCGAAAACTTAATTTTGGGCCAGAATTCCGCCAATGGGTGCACATTTTGCACCACAATGCGACAACTCATGTACAAATCAATGGTCTCCTATCTCCGCAGATTATATTACAGAGATCAGTTAGACAGGGAGACCCTCTCGCCCCCTTCCTTTTTTTCATTATAATGGAGGCATTAGGAGCGAACCTCAGGGTTAATAAAAATATTGCTTGTTTACGCATAGCAGGTATTCCTGAGGAATATATTCCTATCACCTGTATGCTTGCAGATGACCTCACACTAATGGTAGAGGCCTCAGTTTCCAATATGGAAGAAATCAAGAAATTGATGGACAAATTCTCACAAGTGTCTGACATGGTGGTCAACTGGGGTAGTAAGACACAGGGATGGTGGCTGCATTCCAATGGAGACCGTCCACCAGAACAACCTAGAATTAAGTGGATGCTGCTAGAAGCCCCCATTCGTATTCTAGGTATTTCCATTTCTGCGCAAGGAAAACCAACAACTAATGATGACTGGATCTCCAGACCAGCCTTGGATAAGATGAATCAATGGAAAAACCAACATACATCACTTTTTGGCAGAGCACTCCTAATCAACAATGTGATACTAGCCTCAACCTGGTATAAGTCAACACTCTGGTCACCCAGTAAGAAATCCACAAGTGATCAAAAGACAACTTACCTCCTTCCTATGGAGAGGCGACCATGAGCTGGCTCGTGTCATTCCAAGAGTAGCATGGCACATATTAATTCAACCTAAATCCAAAGGAGGACTAGGCATTTTGGATCCATCATTACAAAATCAGGCTTTGGCCATACAATGGATCAAATGCTTGGTCCTTACCACAGACCTCCCATGGAGAGAACTAGTACTTGAGGAAATTCGACGTTTGGCACCCCAGACCACCAAAGACATCCACCCTCTCTCTTGGGTTGAGGACAGGTTTTGGAATCTTCCCAGAGCACACTCACTCACTCAGGCATTGGGCGATCGTGGGGCTGCTCGAAGGGATCTAGCCCTGGATGATTTCTAGGTCACTTTACTGCGCACTTGGCGCGAGCTACCCTACCAGACAAACCTTTCCCTACCCGATATGAGGAAATACTGCGTCAACCAATTTTTGGTAACAGATGGATGACAGATAGGAGGGGTTGTGTGTCTATCAGCTCGGATCCTCCTTGGGCAACCTGGGTTCAAAATGAAATCATGAGGACAAAAGACCTATGGGACCCAACCAAGAAGGATTGAAAATCAACTGAGCAACTTCGAAAGGAGTTAAGATATGCTCACCGTTTACAAGATAACTTAGATCATATTATTTTCTCCATACCACTGTCCTGGGTAGTAACACTAAAGAAGGGACCTACTCTTGTGGAGTCAGATTGGGTAGTTGCTTATTATCCGAATGGTTCTTGATCTATTGGGAACATAATATATGTTATGCCAAATGACGCCTTAGTAAATCTTTTTCAGATGCATAGGGATCACTCCCTCTCACGTTCCCAATCAGATAGTTCAGACTTTTTTCCCATCAGGGCACTCTATCAGATTCGGGTTCTAAGGGACTCATCCATGCAGCATTGGAGGGCCTATAATCCTAGATGCACCATACTAGAACTTGCACTCGACCCACAGGAATGGAAATGGCAAACCACAAAAACTGGTAGGCCAAGATCACTTATCTCCCTCACGATCAAAGCTACATATCGTATGTTACGACCACGGGTGGATGTTAAGGCGATTGTCAAAGATGGTTGGGCTAGACACCTAAATCTAGACGTTCAGACTTTCCGTCCAGTTTGCTGGTTCCAAAGGAGCGTCCAGCTAAATTTGCATCACTGCAATGGCAAATTATACATCGCTGCCTCCCGACTAATAATTGGTTGATAGATCACTCATCTCTTGAACAACGAGGACTAGCACTTCCATGGTGCCAGTCCTGTCACATGACATTCCCTAACCGCAAGATAAGAGAAAAAATTGAACATATGTTCTTACAGTGTCCTCGATCGGTACTCTTGTGGCGCATATGGGATTGTATTTGGAGGCAATTGACAGACTTTGATTGGCCTTGGGACTGGAGGGCTATCCTATTAGGAGCATGGGACCCCCCCTCATCCTCGAATTTTGTACATAATTTTTTCTCCCTCTCTCGCAAAGCTATAATATGGACACTCTGGTACAAACGTTGCGCACATGCTTTGGACGGAGTAAGGATAGAGGGTTTGGAAATTTCTGAAACAGTTAAACAGTTTATTCAAACTGAGATTCGAGCCCAATGGTGTAACACACAATCAAAGCTTCTAACATTCCAACAAAAGAAGGATATTCACAATACAATTCTACAATTCTCGAAAGACTGGCTGGGGGGGGATAATGGAGGGGGTTCGGGTCATGTGTCATGGCCAGGGGGAGAGGGCACTATTGCCCCCTTCAAGAGGGATTTTCAACTCACTTTTCATGAATGGATGATAATTCAACTAGGCAATCATTTGAGGTCCACATAAGACTTCTCAGATTTATTCCCGCCTTCAGCTATGGCAATAGTACACAACCAATGGTTTGGTCATGCAGCCTAGGTCAGGAATCAACAATGATTGTTATTGTAATTATTTTTTGAGCATAGACAGGCTAGAAATGTATGATTATATCTGGCAGTCCTCAACAGACTGAAGAGGCAGGTCTCAGCTCTATTGTCTCATGATTATATTCTTCAGCAAGACATTATTCTCATTGTATGAGGGACGCTGGACCCGCTTTCCAGCAGGTGCTGCTCCCCACCAATAGATTGGAGCCACAAACTAAGTTGCTAGGGATGATGGGTCATACCATCACGCCTAGCAAACTTCGTGGGTTTTTATTAAAAAAAAAAAAAAAAAAAAAGGACTTTGGGACACTGGACCTGGTTTCCAGCACGAGCCAAAACTGGTTGGTACCCCCAGAGTGAAAAATCCAGGTTGTTTGGGAGGATTCCCGGCCTTGTTTTTTTCCAACTGAGCAATTATACAAGTTTTGTTTCCTGTATATAAAAAGAGAAAATTTGGGAGATCTTCCCAAAAAACGCAACCCTCATCCGGCCCTAATCCCGCCCAAAACCCATTTTCTTGACCATTGATGTGAAAACTGTGGATTCGAAGCACGTCCTAAAAAAACTTCAAAGCTCAGTTCGTACCGACGTGCGTATCTCAGTTGGCCCTCCCACAAAAAAAAGGGTCACCCACAAAAAAAGGGGGCCACCCACAAAAAAAGGGGCACAAACTATGGAAATACAGACCTGAGTTCAAGTCCAAATGGAGTTGAAGAAGATGTGTACCATCTCTTTGAGTGGAATTCTTGAATTCGTGAGTTGCTCATCGTCATCGCCCTTTCCCCAAAAAAAAAAAAAAAAAAACTTCGAAGCCACAGCCATTTTGTTAGATAGTAAAATTGTGTTTTTGAGGTACCCTCCCAGAGGTATCTTGAACGATCTGGGAGGGAGCCAAAAAACAGGGGCCCCCTGTTTGTGGCTGTCACACTGCCAACCTACTGGAAGGCAGTTAATCGCCCATCACAGTCTAACGCGGGACGCCAAGCGCAAGTAGAGCTATCATCATGCTTCGGCGAATTCACTCCGATGACAAACTCTCATACAGCAAAACCGCAAAAGCACCTGATGCTGATAGAGCTCCAAGTCTGAAGACGAGACGCTCCGATCCCAGTTGCAAATAACATATAATTGGTACATGTAACGTATGACAACACGACACCCCCACTCCCGGCGCAATCTATGGTAGCGTTAGATAAAGGGCGTCGTTAGACACTCCTCAGCCCGTCCTCGGGAATCCTCGGGGATTTTTGAGGTTTTTTGAGGCTTCGTTCCACCTGTCCTCCGAGAATCGCCCCGGGGACGAGTCCTCGGGGCCCTCCTGCGGCCCACAAATGCTCGGTTTTATTAGGCTTCGTTCCACCTGTCCTCCGAGAATCGCCCGAAGGACGAGTCCTCGGGGCCCTCCTGCGGCCCGTTTGATGAGATTATACACGGCTGCGGGGGAAATGTCCGACCTCCGAGCTGGGATGTCCGGCAACGAGGCGCGGTGGTCCAGCAGGCGGATGGCGGCAAAACATCACGCCGTCACGGGCCCGAGAAATTAAAATCGCTAACGCGGGAATGGCCACGTTTGAAATTTGAAATTGCAGGTTGTGGGACGATGGCGAGGCGGCGCACAGGCGTGTCATCGACGGGGCAGTGCATGTTGCGCAGGGTTTGCGAATGGTTCGGGATGCCATCACGTTGCATACTTCTGGCGACGCACGGCCACGGTCAGCCGCGAGTTGTCGTCGCTCGGCACGTGGAGGCGTGCGACAGTTCCCCATGTGTAGTCAACGTGGCAGACCAAAGAGGGATATCGTCGTTGTCACTCGGCACGTGGAGGCACGCGGCAGCTCCGCACATCAGCGGCGAAGGGCGGACGCTTTGATCGGGTAGAACAACGTTCAGCAGTGGTGTCGGCACGCGAATATCAGGCGCGTCATCGTTACGGTCGCGAAGGTGAATGCAAGTGGGCAGCGGTGGACGTCCGTTTTCCGACCGGAAGGGCACGATGGAGGGTTGTGGCGGGGATGGCCGTGCCAAGTTGTCGACAACGGAGAAGACACCAGTCGCGGCGGCTGCGCTCACCGTGGTTATCCGAAGCCAAGTTGAGAGGGCAGTAAGGCACACGAAGGTGACACTTCCGAGGCGGCAGCAGAGGCTTCTGGTGTAGAGGGTGGTGGTCCGGTGGACGCCCCAGACTACATTAGCAATTCGGAGGCCGTGGTTCAATTGTGCGTCGCAATCGGGTGCGGTGTGCTTCCTCAGGGGACGCCACGTTGGTTGATGAAGTGAAGAACTTGCGACACTTGGGAGGATTTGCAAGTGTGTGATGACGCGACTGACGACTACTTACGGGAAAAGCTCAGCATGTCCAGGAGACTTTTCATGGAGATCAGCGAAGCGTGTTCACCTCATTTATGACAGGTCACGTTCTAGAGGGAGCCGCTTCAGCCGGAGCAGATCGTGGCGTGCACGCTGTATAGGTGGGCTACAGGAGAGACATACAACAGCAACACATCATCTTTTAGCAGAATCAAAGCTTCCTGAATTCTTGTCGTGCATTATGTGACATCTGCTCTGTTGAGGGTCTACGCGGACAAGATATCCAGGACCAGGCCGACGGGGGTGTGAAAACACGTCGTGCTCCAAGCGTTTTTGGAGAACTTGAAGGGCTTCCTTAATTTCCATAGCGCAGTTGACTGCACACAACACTACGTGGACAAAGCGGCAAACGTGCCCGACGAGTACTTCGACCGCAAGCACCGTTTCTCCATCATTGTGCAGGTGGTGGTGGGCCGGGATCTGGGTGTTCTTGACATGTTCGTTGGATATACAGGGAGCTGCCACAACATCAAGGTGATCCAGCTTTCAAGTGTGTCGAGGCACACGGAAGAGGGAACACTGTTGCGTGGGCCGCCTGTCACGCTTCCGGACGGGGTGAGGAAGAACGGATACATCCTGGGATACGCTCCTTCTGAATGGGTGGAGGGATCAATCGGCACCCCAACGATGAAAAGTTCGATACGAAGCAGAAGGTCGCAAGAAGGGTTGTGGAGAGGGCGTTCAGGAAGTTGAAGCGGATGTGGAGGTTGTTCATGTGGATGCACAAGACGAACCTCGAAACTATTGCAGCAGTTCACAACCGTGTGCATTCTCCGTAACATTCTCCTCCGCCTCGATGCTGGTATCGAGTTCGACGAGAAAGGTCGATGAGAACGGGGTGCGGCGCCGACTGGATTTGGGGATTCATCGTCCCCCGCAGCCAGTGAGTATGTCGACTTCCACGGAAGAGGTGTATGGGCTCCACAACGCTCTGGCGGAGCGAATGAAACACATGTGATCCATCCTGCTGCCTGTCACAAAGCAGCGTTGAAGACTTCCTTGATTTGTTTTTGTCGTCCTTCGCCATGTTTTGGAGGGTTTTCCGTAGCGAACAGCTTGTTTTCCGATCTTCGTTCTTGTAGTCGACGGTAGTGTGCTGCTCCTGTTCGTCTATCATTGGGTTTGATGCTCGCGATGACGAGGATTGTGGTTGTTTTGGTGACAAATTTCGCCACAGCGCTATTCCTGCCGCGTTTCCAAGGAAC
>BFEA01000808.1:268606-279741 GCA_003427395.1 Chara braunii | reverse complement strand
TTGGCATGTGCTTTGACATTCTTCTGTTTGCCATACACGAGCGCTTGTTAGAGCATTGTGTTCCTTGAGATTTAAAGGAATGTAATTTTGTTTTATATACGTGTGAGGTCTTCTTCCAAGTTCTCGTCGAATCTCGTGCGTCCGACTGTCTCCTTTCCTTCGACGAGCTTTGTTTTTGTCGTCTAGTACATGGAATGCCTGTCATGCATCTCGTCAACTCTTCTCTGGATTTGCTCATGAAATTCGTTGATGCATCGGTGCTTAACGAAGGAAGTGCACGCAGAAAAAAAAAAAGAAAAAAAAAAAAAAACTTAAGTCAGGAATTTTCGGTCCTTTCAGTAACAGCACCGTCACTCTTCCTTTTTTTTTTTTTGGTCGGTGATGTTCACGAAGCAGCGATCCGAAAGATGGCATGAAGGGTAAGCATACATGACAAGATGTGCACGAAACTGCGACGGCGCATGCGTCAAATGAGAATCCCACACACAAGATAAGAGAAGCGGTAGCGCGTGACCAATCATCGACATGCAAATATAAGTCGTTAACACACACATTCTTTAATAACATCCATTGATTTAGATTCCAATCTTGAAGCGGCCAACCCGAAGCCCTTCACTTCTTCCCAGCCTTTCGCGGCTCACCTCAATGACGAACTCTACCTTCCAGTTACATACAACGTGGTCGTGCTGTCGATTACGATCACACACCGGGCTGTGGAGCACATGCACCTCCCTGGTATTCCAAACGAAAAACCATTAAAAAAGTAAACGAAATAAAACTGGTGCGTGGCGGAGTGTCCATGTGGCCACCCCGTTGAATTGCGCACTGCCACCCAATGCATCTACGACGCGGTAACATGGGTACAACTACCCTATTAAAGGCGTCTTTTCTTTCACACATCGATCGACACCTCTACTGGACCGCCAATATGCCTTGCCCCGCCGAACCGCCAACGTCGCTGTATTGCCTGTGCACGTTCGGTGGGTGCATGTGGAGAGAACCATGTTAGCGGCACCGTCTGGTGACACCATCACGAATCTAAACAAACCCCCCACCCCACCACCGAACCTCCCACCCCTGTCTTGCCCCTCCGCAAGCCTCTGGCGTTCATGGTGCATATTTATTGGCTTGATGTGAAGTGTGCCACTCGATGCAAAATGCGCACCTTGCCACTGCCTCCCAAATGAACCCACGTGTCAACTGTCGTCCACTTCATCTTCATCCGCCTTGGGGCCGCTGCCGATCCAATCTTCTTTTGCGGCTTCCACTGCATTCTTTAGTGCCACGTTGTGATCGCACACCAACCCGCAATCAGCCCATGTCGGGATTCAATGCAGGTAATCTCCCAGCGTGAGGTGAGGCTTCCCTAGCGAATTCAACATGAGGTTGGCGGTGTCGAGTCTGTCAACGATGTATCGCCGCCAGTTGAAGATGTACGACCCCGCCGCTATAGGTGTGGGTTTGGCGATCATGGACGTGTAGAATGACACCTCGTAGTGTGAACGGTCGTCGTCGCCACCCATGCGCATGATCCTCGTGCACACGCTCAACAACACCCGATGACAATCTGTAAGCCGCGACAACCTGTCTTGTTTCAAACGACCGCTGTCCGGGAGAGTCGGGAGACCACTTTCGACCATTCCAATCCCTGGCAAACAGAGACGACGGTACCGTAGTTAACGATGATGTACGACTCTACATGAGCGAAGGCGTTCGACCTCAACGGTGACTTGAAGATCCAGCCGTGGATGGTGCACATCACCAATTTCTCCACGTTGCACGCACTGTGTAGAGCCGGATCACGTTGCGCAGGGTCCTCGATCTTGAAGCGCAGCACATCATTGGGCGGCATTATGAGCATGGATGGCGGTTCAGCTCTTGCATCTCCGTTTTTGATGGTGACGAAGTAGTCTGCATAGTCACCCACCGCCTCCCTCAAGGGTTTCCCGGGGCCTTGACCCTAAAAAGTGTCGCAATCAACCCACAACTTCAACCTCTCCATGAGATCGTTCCAGTTATGCATTCGCTTCTGCCTGTTGACAAGCGGTCGGTCGTCCTCATCATCACCCTCCCACCTTCCATCTCTTCTCCCATCATGGCAACGGACGTCATCGACCCTCCTCTCTTTCGAACCTTCCACGACTCCGCTTTCAGAGGTATGATGATCTTCCACCACTGTCTGACTACCGCCTGCCTCCACGCCCTTTCACGTGGACGGTGTTCGCACCGCCCCTGCAGTCCCCCTGTGTTGCGGCAGGACTGCCTAACGTGGCTGGCCCTTCGCAACCACTGCCCTGTCAACGCCACCGCCCCTTGCAACCAAGACAATCGCCACGCAACCGCCGCTCACCGTCGCCTCACCCGCCCCCCCAGCTTGCCAGAGCACGCATGCCTCGTTGATGACAATCCCTGGCGCCCTGTGGTTCCTGGGCGACGCTTAAGCAACCAGTTGTTCCATCGATACCCCATCCCACCCAAAACCTTATCACTTGCCTGTTGCCGTCCCTTCGATTCCACCACCGATGTTCCCTCTGATCGAACGTCATCATCGTTTTTCGAGCTCGCATCATCAACACGCTGCCTTTTTCGGCTTCGGCACATGGCCTCGACCTTTCCAGCCCTCCTCCCCCTTGGCAGGTCTGCTATCTCTCCTGCCCTTCCCCAATGCGCCCCGCGGTGGCATGTCGACAGAACTTGCTTCCTCTGCCATGTGGCCGATGAAAACTGCCATTGTGCGAAGCGAACTTGGACGAAGGGCACATGAACTCGTTCGAAGGGCGTCGGAAAGGAAGGACGTGGAGGACCTGCTTTACAGCGCACTGCCCTTGGAGGCGCGACAACGACAGCGACGTGAAAAGGTCCATCGAATACCGAAAGCAGATGGAAGGACTGCAACAGTGAAAGGCGCATAGACTCTCTTTTTGTACCATGCGTGGTGTCTCAGCGCCTCATGGACACGCCTCGCTGTCCAGAACAGTCCACCCCTTTGTGGACCGTCTACAGGCCATTTTCCCCCACCCGGTAGAGGTCATCCTTTGCATGCCCAACATTGCATGTCGGCGCATAGGAGGACCCCGCGCGGAGGTAGATAGGGCCCGCCACCCCAAAAAATACACCCACAACCCCCCGGTCCCCCCCCTTCCCCCCCCCCTCTTCCCCATCTCCACTTGACAAATAGTCCCAAAGGCCTATCCCCACCCGACTCTCAAGCAATCATCCATCCATTGGCATGGCCTCACCACCCGACCTCAGAGATGTATGGCCGACTAACGTTAAGATCACTCGTGGATCGCTTTCGCAATCTCCAAAGGGGCGTTGCAAATAATGAGGTTCACCTGGTCAGCCTTCTCCTAGTGGTCCTTTTGCACCTCCACCTCTCTTTAAGTTTCGAGAATGTCGCACTGCCTCGTGAGAACTGAGCACTGCCTCTTGCTCGCGTTGTCCACCGTCGTCGCCATCAGCTTCCCGTGCTTATCCATGACGTCGGCGATCGCTTCAAAGGTTTGTTGTCTAACATTCTTCTGTTTGCCACCCCCGCAACCACTACCACCGCTGAACGTGAAATCCCTCATCGATACCTGATCATCGTCCTGTCCATCCCCGCATCCCTCAATAGCCACGGATTCGTTCCGACCGCCACCTGCCCCTGGCATCTCAAACCCTCCAGCCACACCCGTGTCCGCGAGATTCGTCGGGTGGATAGTGTGATCAGCCTTCGACATAGCCTTCATCTCCGAATACACACGCTCCACCATCCAAAAGTCGAACCCGCACTCCTTCCTCTTCGCCAGCGTGAGTCTGAAGAAATTGTGCTTCCTGGATTCTCCTATGAATCTGTGCACAAATTTGAACTGTTGGTAAAGGTTGTCCCATTTCTTCCCTCGATCGACAACCTTCCTACGCATTAGAATCGTCACCCCCATCTTCACGAGCCTCTTCTCTACGTCGTCCCACTTCCACGACTTCATCCGCCCGTAGTTGTGACCCAGACCAGAGAGATGCAAATCCTAGTCTCTTTTCATTCGGACCAGAGTAATCATATGCTCCACGGTCGAAAAATCTCTGCTTTTCGCTCCCTCGTATCCTCCAAAGCCTTCTTGCCTTTCCTCCCCACGCGAAATTCCGTAGACTTGCTTGTAATCCTCGACCCGCCCCGCTTCCTCCCAACTGGATGAATCTCCATTTTGCCGTCGTCGTTCTCTTCGTCGTTCTTAATGTCGACGTTGTCCGCCGCACAATCTTCGCCCCCTCCACCATGGCAATCCACGAATATATGGTCGCCCCCAACATTCATCTTCGCCACCCCTCTCGTTATGTTGGACAAGGTCGCTTGACGCGATTGTCGCCGATGATCATCCTAAACCTGTCGTCCCATAACCTTTGTAGCAGACCAATCATCGTTCTCCCCTCGTCCGTCGATTGCATCGGTAGGCATTGTCGATCGACAGGCCGCCAATCCCGTTGTCTTCGTCCTCAAATTGGCCACACCTGAACTGCTCACTGCTCCCCGCTTTGGCGCAACCAATCTGCGTTCGTCGGCCGACTGACGATAACAACCGCCACGATTATCTTGAAGCCCCCCCCGCCGTCAGAGAAGGTGGTGCGTGGTTCCTGCCTGAAGTTGGGCTCACGGAGGCGGTGTGTGTGACGTCCTCACCGATGCCAGACCTTGGACCGAAGTTGAGATCGACGAGTCATGCGGCGTAGTCAGCCTGGGTCCGTCCCTGCAGATCAGTGTACATCGGCGTCGTTGCCTGTCTGAACAGATGGCTCCCCATCCAATCCTCCGTCGAACCGTTGCCCAAAGGAACCGTTGAGGATCGAGGGTCGTCGGCGTCGGCGTCACTCGGAGGCAATGGAATCTCGTTGGATGGTAGTGGTTGTACAGTGTCGGGTCGTACGGCCGCCTGCCACCCTCCACACCGGTGCAACGCTGACGTGAAGATCCCCCTACCCCTACCGCAAGCGTGGACTTCGTCTGAAGGTTGTCCATTTTCCTCGCCTTCTTCGACGCTCGCGGCGTCACTCTCCTTCCATGAACGCAGCCGAGGAAGAAGTTGTGGAAGAGCACAACGACAAGCGGTAGCACAGCGATGAGCAGCAGCAAATGCAGCTTGCGCTACAGGTCAGCCATGAACGACAAGGCAGCAAAGACAAAACACGCACTTGCTTTGTCCTAATCGCGGCGAGTAGGGACACAGTACAAGAGGGAAAACACCAACGGACTAAATCCCTGCAAGGACCGACATGGGGCGGACGACTGCAATGCTACGACCACAGACGTCCGATGCTCACCACAGCCCCACCGACGGGCCACCCGAACAACCAAGAGGGTCGCCCCGCAAATCACTGCCAACAGTAGACTGAGGAGGCTGTTGCAGGACTTTGTCGACAACGAGGGCCCGCAATGTCCGTCTTCCGGTCAGTGGACCAGGACTGGACAACCTTCGATCTCCAATTTCCCTTCCGGACTCGACAGCGTCACCGCGTGAATTGCAGATCCTCGGGCTCCAAAGGACCTCACGAGGTCCCTCAGAATTGACTCAATTGAGGACGATTTGGCTGGGAAATCCTCAAAGCCCGAGGATTTGTCCTCGAAGTGTTTTCACTTCTTTTTCGAAAATCGGCTCCGAGGACAGGTGGAACGACGACGAAATCCTTGGAGTCGTGTCCCTCAGGAGTGTCTAACGACGCCCAAATTCTATAGCTGCGATGCACAGCTATGGCCATCGCGGGAGGTAAGGAGACTCCTGGGCATGGTGACGTCAGGTAGGTTGCCTCACCCAGCAGCTCAGGGCCTCAGCGTGCGAAGTGCGGAGGTGGCAAGTTAGCGCTGCATTACCACAGCGCTAACGCGCCGCTGTCCAATTTATATATGCAGTCCAATTTTACGCAAGAGGAATTTAAAAGAAGCTCTAGACGAATTTAGAACTGACTCGAGAGAACCTCCAGAGGAATTAAACCACCAGTACTCGGCCCAACTATGGGTCGTGGAAAAGAAATAGAGTAGAAACGTTTCTAGTCGGATGAATTTGGGCGCTCCTGTAGTGGGGCCCATTCGTCTCCTACAATACTGGCTTGTTAACGGGCACAACATTAGGAAGTGGTGGTTTAAAAACTTTACCTTAAAATATCTATTTCCATGTTCTTTTTTTTCTCTCTTTATTTTTCTCTTTCCTTTCCTCTTTTTTCCCTTCTGTTTTTTCTTTTTTTAACAAGTGCCCAGTGCCCAAGGCTGAGAGCATAACAAGTCCAAAAAGGGAACATACAGATTGCCTTGCCCTACCAAGAGCTCATAGCCCTGTCCCTTCGTCGTCACTAACTACAGTGTTGTGAGGAGACTGCAACTTTCACGAGACTCTGAGAGGCTTTGAAAGTGCTGCGATGAACTTGTGGTGTGAAACATTCGAATCCAGTGCGACATCAACGGATCGAGGAAAATGTGGGAGGACACCAGGATGCGACTGCAAGACAACGAACAACTTCTGCACGAGGCTTAGAGGGAAAGGCACAACGTCGACGGATGGAGGAGAATGTGGGAGGACACCAGGATGCGACTAGAAGACAACAAACAACTTTTGCGCGAGACTTCGAGGGAGAGGGACGAGGCACGAGAGCGGTGTGACGAGGCAGAGACGGACCTGGAGGTTACAAGCGAACAGGCATGGACAGCTTGGTGGTTTATGAGGACATCGTCCACGGTGGATGCCGAGTGCGCGTTTGAGATGAAGGGATCCACGTTCGTTTCGAAAGTCTTTCTCTTTCAGATAAGATCATAAGGGAAACTGCAAAGAAGCGGGGATTTCGTCATCGCGGGCCAATGTGGACACGTGTCTCGCTTGTGAGGAAACTTCAGCCCGCACGGCGTATGGCAGACATGGAGCGAGAGAGAGTTGAACTGCAGATAATTTATGAGGTGCTCATGTGGACACGTGTCTCGCTTGTGAGGAAACTTCAGCCCGCACGGTGCATGGCATGGAGAGAGAGAGAGTTAAACTGCAGATATCTTACGAGGTGCTCAGCCTGCCCGCGCCTATTCGGGATGAAATGGACAAGGAGTTACGCGAGTTCAAGCCTCGATTGAAGTTTCCATCACCGCATGGCAGAGAATGCTCGTCTTCTCAACCCACACCGAACCTGAAGCCTGCAACAGGCCGGTGAGGTTAATCCCCTGCCGGTTGTGGCATCTTGACAGTTGAGGAGTCTCAGCATGGGCTGTGATGCCCACCGCACCTGTGACACCGAAAAGAGGGATAGGACCACGTGACGTTGGGACCTGTGCACCCACAGTGTCGTCCAGAAGGCGCTGCATTTCACTGGACGTGAAGCGGAAGTCAGCACCAGATGACGGACATGGAGGTGGGAGACATGAAGTGGGTCCCACTTGTGTTGGAGCTGCACTCCCTGTCCAGCTCGCAGGGGGGCAAACATCTTGGGATTTGGAGTACCCCCAATCCAGGATGCCAGAAAGTCCAATTTTGTCATAGGTCCCTAACATGTTGCAGGCTGGAGAACGTGGCGGGGCAGGGACTGGAATGCCTGCAGTCACACTAGGACTTTTTTACGTATTTCAGGAAGGAACTGCGGCCTGATACATCCAGGTATGGCTGTGAAGGCGATCAGATACATCTGAGATACCGCTAGTGTGAGTACACCCTGAGTCTGGACATGTCTGTGGAGAGGTGCAGAAAATCGAGATTGGTCTGCTTTTTCTGCATCTCTGCGTAGAGCACATCCAGATTCAGGTGCCCCGGGTCCAGCATCCCATTTTGGTAGTGGGACCTCAACCCGGGTCCAGCGTCCCATTTTTTAACAGACAAGGCTAAGCCTTTTGTTTTCTGCAGATCTGTGTTTTGCCCCTCGTACAGTGCTCGGGAATGTGGGGGGACAGCAGACGAGCGGGAGGCCAGGTTCGACATGGCGTCATCAAAAATTGAGGAAGGACAGACGAGAAACGGGACCCGCACAGACGACAACAAGACACGAGAGAGAATGAAAGGGTGGGCGATGACATGACACAATGGGCCACTAACAGTGACTGAGAGGCCGTCTTGCCTCCACCACCCTCTCCATGGATTGGCAGTCCCACAACCCCCGTTGCCCCTGACCCGCAGGACCCGGCATGCTGGCGTCCATTTCCACAAACATTTGACTTTCCTTTTCCGTCAACCCTGCAGGACAGCGTGAGGGCAAAGACTGACGGCGAGGATAACAAGTACAGCGTGGGGCGAAAAGATTTCGAGGTGCCATGGGGCGATGCTGCCTTAGGCCCTCCAACATGCGATTGACTTGTTTTGTAAGGTGTCTCAGGCCAGAGTCAATTGGGCTAAATCGTCCTTGCTGTTGCGGCCCAGAGCTGACACCACCCCGGGCACCCCCCATTGGGGAGTGCGGGTGGTCGTCCCGACCCAGCACGAGCATGTTGGATCGGCATTGCGCCCTTGGGTTGCCACAAACGGTTAACAGGTAGTACCCCCACTTTTCACCCCTAGGGTAACCTTCACAACCCTGAAAAGTGCAGTGGGGATCATGTTTTTTGGTTTTCTTATAAATGGGGGTGAAAATTTGGGGGTTGGTTAACCTTCTGTCTGGGTTGGCCATAAGGGTGTCAGTCTAAATGGCCGGGCTCTGGAGCCAAAACACTCTGTTTTTTTCCACAATATGGTATCAAAGAGCGGTTTTCCAGTCGAACCTGCGGCACTGCAAACTGTTCGTCATCTCGCTACAAATTATTTGTGGAAGGAGGAACGGTCGGACCGATCCTTCCTACCAAAAATGGCATGGGAAGTGGTTATACAACCCAAAAGGCTGGGAGGGTTGTCCATCATTCAAATTGGGGCTCTGCTCTCTAGATGGGTGCCGTGGGCAATACTGGCAGGACCTTTCGTCGGCTGGAAACAGCTGGCAGAATTCGCACTGTGCACAGGATGGGACTGGCAGGCGGTGCGTTGTTTGTGGATAGCAGTGCTTAGTACGCAAGAATCGGCCGGATTACCTCAGAAAATGTTTGCCCGAAGGCATATGGGCGGGGATAATGAAGGCATGGAGACGTTGTTGCCTCCGACTGTTTTGTCTGCCCTAGGTGGTGGATAGAATTTTGTCCCAGACACTCTTTAATAATCCGTGCAATGAATGCATCATCTCTTCCCGAGAAAGCGGTACTTAACCAGTGGGCTTGCAAGGTGACCGCTTCCCGTGTTTTGGGTTGGGTGCATTCGAGAATGCCTGGATCAGGCTGGATGTCAAGAGGGGCAGGAACGATCTCTGATATTTGGGAGTACCATCGAAAGAACTGGAGATCTGTTCAGGCATTGACCCCGATGCTTGCGGGCCTGTGGCACCAGGCTCAACATCTGCTGGCATTGCAGTAGGCCGTACCTCCAGCTTGGCAGCAGGTCCTCAAAGATGGCCCTGCTCTTACAGCTGGTGGATGGGACAAAAATCAAACCGACTGGGAGCCAACGAATGTGTGGGAAGTGAACGCATTGACGGTTGAAGGCCATGTCGATGCGTGTTGTTGGATTGCCTCGTCTTGTGCCGCTTCTTTAGGACCCCCCTTGATTCCCGCGACCGATTCCTTTCCCTTGCCCCTTTGTTCAGATTTGACCCCGGTTTTCGTGCTTGATTACCCAGATTCCGTGTGTCCTTTCTGTCTCTCGGTGCTCTCATATCGACTCCCCGTGGACCCTTAGTAGGGATTCAGGATGGGAGATGGTTTCGACCGATGCTGACAGAGGGCCCTTGTATCAGTACACTACTCGCCTGGGGTGCCGAATTTCAAGACCGCCGGTAGATGTGAACTGAACTGTGGCTAAGCGATCGGTGGCTACAACATGGATACAAGAAATGTCGGTTACTCGCTCAGCCTCGGCTTTTCAAAATATTGGAAACTGGTCATGGACCTGGTGGTGGTTGAGCAAGCAAGTTTCTTGTGGTTGATTGCCCATGTTGCTGTGCCAAGTTGCCAACGGCGTCTTGGAGTGCCGTGATAACTCCTAAAGCTTCGCCGGTCTGTGTTTTGTGCTGGGGCACTGCCGCACTAGGACAGAGGAACTCCTAAAGCTTCGCCTGCTAATAGGTAACGACATTCCGTGGGAGCCATATGCACGTATTCAAATTTCCGCCCTGGCCCCACAAACTGAAAACAACAGTCAAGTACACTCGTTCCAATGGCTGACCAACAACTATTGGTCTCTCCCAGCCCCCCCTCGCATTCGGCACAACAATTTGCCCACAGATACCGCCAAATGGGACCTCAGGACCGATCCCCTATGGATTTCGTTTCTAAAGCTCTGGAGAGAATGAGGCCCATATCAGAAACCGACACCACTGAGATGGGAGGAGATATGGAGACAGTCGTTGTTCGGCAACCGGTATATCAAGGACGGCATTGGTAACCCCTTCTCCCTGCACAACCATTCGCGGTGGCTCCCCTGGGCAAAGAAGGGAATGTACTCAGTCAGGGACTTGTGAAACAGCCAAACTAAGTCATGGTACACAGCACAGGAGCTCCGTCCTAGGTTGGCCCACCTTAGAAACATTGAGGAAGGCCTGCATGAACTGCAAGAGGCTATCCCGCTGGCCTGGATCTCTGTGCTGTTCGAAGGTCCAACGCTGATGCAAGGGGATTGGGTTACAAAGAATCAGGACTGGCCGCTCCCGATAGCTATCTATTTAGTGGAAAGAATGGATGCCCAATAGGTGGGACTGCAAGCCTATACACCACGCCTGCCAGGGCAAAGATGGTCGCAACTAACCCGGGATGAAGAGTTGGACAACGATGCACCCCCCGAGGGGCTGACGAGGGTGTGCGTGGTGGATGAACGGGGTAATGGCTGGGCAGTGTATGAACCTATCACCCCAATCAGCCAATTGCCCTTCGACCCGCGGGAATGGGAGTGGGACATGGGAGGGGGAAGAAAACTACAGATATGGCAGTATACGGTCAAAAATGGGTACAGGCAGGCCAGAAAGCAAACGCAGGTCTTCCCCCTGATCAAAGCAAGATGGGCCAGAGACTCTCCACTCAAAGCAGAGGAATTCCACAGCCTAAACTGGGGAACTCTCTCACACATAAGACCGACTAACCTCAGAGCCCTCCAGTGGCAAATTGTCCACCGTTGCTTGCCAACTCC
>BFEA01000808.1:226929-248309 GCA_003427395.1 Chara braunii | reverse complement strand
TTCAATGGTGTCATGTGCTGCCATAGTTTTCTTTTTGGTTTCTGTGTATCTCTTCATTTCTTTTTTTTTTCTTTTTTTTTTTGTGTCTCTTCAATCCGTTTGTCACGCATGTTTTCGTCTGGTGGTGTGGTGGGACGTCAAACATGGCTGTTGAAATCATTGATGAAAGCTGCTTAACGTAAGTTAAAGACGACAAATACATGCATAGGAGGCAATCATCCTTGAATCATTCCACCGAAGAGACGAGAGCAGCGGATACATGATAGAAAAAAAAGGTGCGCTAAAAGCGCGATGAATTTCTTGTGCAGCGAACTGCCATAATAAAAACACAATACACGTTGACTCCAACGACCGACACACTAAACAGCTGCACAAAACGCAATATACACGATTGGCATCAATCAAACCGCCGTTGTGCCACAGCCGACGCGCTATACATCTACGCAACCGACAACGATTCTGGCGAGTTCCGCCTCCAGCCCCACTCTAAACAGGTGCGCACTTCACAACGGTCCAACCACAACGAAGCCCATCACGACTAGTCACGTGTACATGCAGCCGCATTCACACAAGCATCCCCCCCCCAACCCCGCCCACCCTGCCCACCCCGCCGCCCCCTACGCGTCATCTTTTTCGTCGTCGTTGTTGTCATCATCGGGGGGGCCCGAACCCAACCAATCTAACTTCTTCGCATCCTCCGGCCCTGTTGTGCTCACGTCGTGCCTGAAACCAATGCCGTAGGGCGCCCATTGAGGGATGTAGTCGGGGTACTCTCCCAACGTGGCGTTCGCCTTCCCGAGCCTCTCTGTGACGACATTTACGGCGCGGACGACGAATCGTCGATGATCGAAGGAACGATGCATGGCCGCGACGAGTGTGGGTTTCGCCACGAGGCTCACAAAGTAGAAAGCTTCGTAGTGGCTGCGCGGATCATCTCCCGCTATGCGCATTATCCACATGGACGCCGCCAACAACAGCCTGAAGCAGTCAGCCACCCGACAAAGATGATCGTAGGAGATGAAATCCCCGTCGATGAGCGCACCCATTTGCACCGCCACGCGGAACGCATGCGCGACGCAGATTACAGTGGACTCCTGGTGCGCCGCCATGTCGTCGTCGTCCGATCTATCCTCGATATTCGCGTCGGCGAACCACAGTGGCAAGTCCATGGACAGATCTATCATGTGCGCGCAAACCGCCGGGCTGACGACGTTGCACCACTCCTCGATGTACCACATAGCACGCGCAATGTTCGTCGCTACGGACTCCAACGAGTACTGGAAAGCCACATTGTATCCCCTTGGGCGGTTCCCCGACTTGAATACCCAGTCGTGCAAGATGCGCAAAGCAATGTTCTCCACTTCCACCGCACGGGAGATCGCTTGTTGCAGCTGTGATTGGTCGGTGATCCTGGCTACCCTCGTGCTAGATTTGGGCTGTACGACGCTTCGAGGGATGGCAGGCGGTGGAAGTCCGCTGGCAATGGCGACAAAGCACTCTCTCGTTTCGTGAAGTCTTCGCCCCTCCCCCGTCGTCCAGAAAGCTTTGTCATCAACCCAAAGGACGGCACGATCGATGAGGTCTTTCGTCATCACTCCCCTCTGTACCCGGCTTGAACCGGCCTCGCAGCCCTCCCGATCAGTTTTCTTCTCGCCACGCGCATCCTCTCTCGTCGTCGCCACAACTGCTGCCTCCTCTCTCGCCGTCGCAACGGGGGGCCACAGTGCCTGAAGCACCCGCACCAGCAACACCTGTCGGCTCGCCCCCAACTTCGCGCACGTCGGCCATGACTTCCCCCCCCCAGCCGCGTTGGACGGACCCTCCGTCATCACCCGGGTTGCGCTGGCGTGGCTGAGACGGTGTGGCGGGCAGTCTACCCATGACTGGCCTTTCGTCTACCGCAGCACGTGCCACCACCGTCGTCGGTGGGGTCGCTATTGTACGAGTGCGCAGGTGACGTTTTTCCAAGGGCTCGTCATCATCGCCGCCAAGATCGACGATGGCAGCCTTCTCTGTCCGCCTTTCGCGGGCACGCAGTTGCTGCGCCTCGGGTGGAGGGGTTAGCATCCTCTTCGGAGCGCTGTGATCAGAGGAGCGTTGCCGACCGCTCTCCCATACTGCAGACGCGGTCGCCTCTGCCTGCTCTTCCTCCGTCGTGAAGTCTTCGTCGTAGTCCCCTCCCGCTGCTGCCGCCCAACCTTGCGCTCCACAAGGAGGCACCCTTGCGGACGCATCATCCAAACACACCCTCTTCGTCTTCGGGACATGCCGACGACCTCTTCCCTGCCCTTGGCTGTCGTCAGGGACTTCGTCGCGCTTCTTCCCACGGTGCTCCCTCACGTAGACATGCTTCATCGTGACCTCTGCAGACGAGCTTGGCGGTCCGATCGGATGAGCGGGAAATGCTTCGTCGACCGCCGTTTGCAGTCCCGCCGATCTGGCGAGAGAAATGTCTCCCGTGCTGCTGCGGCGTGACGCGGACGAATACTCGTACGACGCAGAAGAACTGTCCTCTGCGGGAAGAAGACGACGACGTACACGAGGTGGACAGAAGGACGACGACCCCGGCGAGAGTGCTCCGCTGAGAAAAGATTGGCGGCGAGAAGAATAGAAGAGCGACGGTGACAGTGTTCTGCGGCCACCAACGATTGACGACCGACGTCCACGTGCACGCTAGAAGGACGACGACTCCAGCGAAGATCGTCCACGTGACAAGATGGCTAGAATGGCGTCGGGCGGTCCTCCACGACACTGAAGATGTCCGCAGGGAGCAGGCGACATTTATCCGCGACGAGCAGGCAACATTTCTCCGCGGCGAGCAGGCTTGTACCACTCCCACGTCGTTGCAGTCGGTGTGCAGAAGGCACGACGGGCTTTTGTATTGGAGACACCCTCGTGAGGACGACATTCATGCGGGTTGGGAAGCGCACGACTGAAGTACTCTCTCGCAAATGGACCGCCCTTGACGTCGCTTCTATGTGGCGGGAAACGGCATCGTCGACGGTGGCACGTGCGACCGCCCTGCCTACACCTGGCATGTATTTTAGATCCTCCCCAAGCCGCGAAAAGACCCTTCGACGTCCCTAGCGACGCGCGTCAATGCACTCGCCAGGGACCAAAACTAAAGCAAAGCACCTTCTCCCCTGGCCACCCCATCGCGTCTACCCCTCCCAGCCACCGACCAAACCTCCCCCCCCCCCCCTTCCACTAGAAACCCCCTCGTCCACAATCCCGAAACCACACACACCCTTCCAGACGTTGCTGTCTGCTTGTCGATCTACGAAAAAGCAGACGATGCGTTGTCGTGGAAAAGCATGAGCAAAAAAAAAAAAAAACACATTACCCACACAACTGTGTGGACGACACCCGCACACACTCACTCACACACACACACATACACACACACACACACACACATACACACACACACACACACACACACACACACACACACACACACACACACACACACACACACCGTTCGCCTCGATAGAAGAATACGTAAACGAAAAAAAAAAAAAAAAACCAACTACGAACGCATTGACTGGACTTGAATGAGCCCTACATCGGCGACCGACCACGGATGGTGGCAACGATCTCCATAAGCGCGTGGCACATCATCCTCTGCGTCTCATCGGACGCCGCATAGTGCACTTTTTGGACTGCAACTTCCTGCTCGAGTATGTCGCATTGCCTCGTGAATATGCCGCATTGCCGCTTGCTAGACGATTCGATCGTCGACGACATCAGTTCCCCATGGCGGTCCATGACATCAGCGATCGACTCCAACGCCTGTTCACGCGCATTCTTCTGCTTCCCGCCTCCAACCCCACTGCCTGCGTTGTTGTCGGAGTCCCTCACAGAAGAACGTCCTTCAGGGAAGCCTTCACCACCGGACTCACTACCAACAGACTCCCCACCACCCACTCGCGCCTGGGCAGCTGCACCCCGTCCGGACTTCCGGTGTCGGCGACGTTGGGAGGGAAAATTGTGTGGTTGCCCACCATGCCTGCGTGGATCTCGTTGTACAACACCCTCTCCATTCGGAACTTGAAGTTGTGCTCCTTCCTTTCTTCATTCGATAGCCTGAAGAAATCTGGCTGGCCGCTCGCATTCAAAAACCTCTGTATCTTCTTGTAGTTTTGGAAGAGATTGTCCCACTTCTTCATGCAGTCGTTCGCGTCTCTAGGCCCCCCCACGTTCCCCATGCGCTTCGCAATGTTGTCCCACTTCCACTCCTTGGTCCGCATCCGACCGTAATTGTGACCCAGCCCGGCGAGGTGCATGTCTTGCTCCCGCTTGCATCTCACCAGGAGCATTTGGTCTTCCGGAGACCTGTACGTCGCAGACTTCCCACCGTCGTCGCTGGCGCCACCTTTGCCGCCACGGCCAACGGATCGACCACGAACAACACCTCGGCTGCGTCCTCTCCCCCTCCCACCCGTCTTCCTCGGAGGCCGAATACGAATGTCGTCGTCGTCGTCCCCTGCTTCCACGTCCTCCATCAATCGTTCGTCGGCGTCGTCACCGCCACCACCATCGTCGTCGCCGCCATCAATGTGTGCCCGCATGTTTGACACTCCTCATGTGATGTTCTCCACAGTGGGTCATGGACGCATCGGTGGTCTGCAGGCACCCTCGTCCCTGAGCTCGGGTTGGGTCAGCGTTGTGCGGTTCAACATCGAAGGACGTGCACCGCCGATGCGCAGGGACCCGGCTGCGACTCCATTGCGTGCGGGGCAGGTACTTCTCAATCGATCGACGGACGGTGCAGTCAATCCATGGTGCCGGGCTACTGCCGAAAGCTCGACCACGCTCGTAACGGATGCACCGCCACGAAGTGTGGACTGCTCTGTATGTTGACTTCCAGCATGTTGAACGCCACGTGGCAAAGGATCGGCGTCGACGATAGCGCCGCCAGATCACAACTCGAACTTGAGATCAACTCCTCCGTCATCGTCGTTTCCCAAGCCTTGGTGGAGCTGTGAGGTGAACTCGCCCCCTTCGTTGCTAGCCGACCCGCCTGCTCGCACCGTTTGCGACAACAACTGCGTCGACCAGCTGGCAAGAGGCAACGTTGGAAGTTCTTCTGTCTCCGGGTCCTCGTCCGACGGGGGCAGCGGCGTCTCCCAGGACTCGAGATGGCTGTACAAAGATGGGTCGTACCGCCGTGGAGGCTCCGCAGTCGGAGGTCGTCTTCCGCCCTGACCTGCACCAACACTTGCGCGTGCCTGCATGCCCGCCATCGGACGTTCCCCTGCCGCCCGTTTCGTCGATGCTCGCCTCTTGCGATGTTGTTTCCACGACAGTCACGACAAACACACGTGGAGGAAAACGACAATCAGGAACACGACGACATCGAGTTCCAACAGAGGCAATCTCCTCGGCACGCCAGCCATCAAATTCACCTCGGGAGCCACCCTCGCACGCAACTACTGCAGACGACTGTTCGGACATGTCGGGGGATAGGGCCGCTCGACCTTCATAGGCCGACAACCAGCAACGAAGACGACAAAGGCGCCTGCCTGCGATTCAAAAAATCGACCGTTGCCGCTCGCGCACCGCCTGAAGCGCCTCCGTATGTCATCCCGCGCACGTCGTCGTCCTCCTCCGCTACCCGCAACCGAGCCAACGGTCCACTACGGACGTCAGCCCGCCCACGGTCGCCCCCCCGCGCTCCACAATGTCAGCCAACGGCTACCGCTGGCGGCCGTTGCTGGCCTCGACCGCAGAAAACCTCCGATGTCCGACCACCCACCAGACGGACCGCTTCTGGACCAGCAACCCCGTGTCGACGGTGCCATGCGCACGACGCAACGACTCCGTGAAACGCGAAAATCCTAAATCCTTTAGGACACGTCCTAACGTCGTTTTCACATTTTCGATCTCAAAATTGGATTTAGGATTGCATGCAACCAAGATGCAATCCTAAAAACAGGCACTTTTAGGAGTGTCTAACGAGACCCTTAATCTGTGAGTTTTGGGAACTTCCATTGCCACCTGTACCTCTTCACCTTTACCAACAGGGCGTCAGATAGATGAGTTAAGGATTGGTACTATTATCTGTATGGTGGCCTGAACCGGCTGTATTTTCTGCCTATTCAACTCACATGTTATTCCCTATTCCGAACCAAGAGGTGGGGACTAGCACACTTAAGGGGAGTGGAAATGGGTCAGGGAATTCTGCGAGGGGTCTCAGGGGGATTGAGGGATCAATCAAGCACCTGTCTTCAAAAAACAGCTTGTAATTCCTTTTGATAACTCCTTCCTCTTCTGGTCAGTTCTCCTTAAAGCTTCTGTGCAGAACTAATCAAAGATAAAGGTAGACTACATGTATACAGTTTGTGTAGGTGCTGTTGATACCGCTTGACTAGTATTCAAGGTAACTCGCCGGACATCAATTATTTTATTTATTTTTAGAATCGGACAGACGCATGCTGCGGTAGGCCCCAAAGAGGACATTAGTGCAGACAGCACCTGCCTAGCCTATGAGCGAATCAGACGATGGGGAGGATAGATTTGACGAAAGGAGGCACACACGACGGGATACCGGAAAGATACCCGTTGTGTTCCAGGTTCTACTACCAGGAGACGAGAGAAGGCTTAGGGCCGAGACAAGAGCCCGCAATCTAGAGACTGCGAGACAGGCAGCAGCAGCGACTGAACGCTCGTTAGCAGCACCAACAACTAGTGCGGTAACAATGGCTACCTCTTCAGCCACTTCTGCTGCTGGTCAGAGTTTGGGTATGCCACCCAACTCGACCAGTTCACAATCCATCTCCAGTACAACAGGAGCTGACACTAGTCAGATGGCGGGTTCGCAATTCAGCTCGCCACCTCCACGCACCCGGGAGCAGATGAAGCTCCAACAAGTAGAGAGGATTCGCTTAAGGCTAGAGGAGGAACTCAGACAGGCTACTAAAAGAGAGAAAGAGATTAAAGACAAAAATGTCAGACTAGAGGGTAGGGAGGCAGACAAGGTTGCACTAGAGGGGTTAGATGATTCGACCCTTAGTAATAATGAAAAGATTCTTAAGGCGAGCATCCTGTCCATGCATGCATACATGGACAGTAAACTGGGTACCATCCAGGACACCTTGGACCAGATCCTGAATGCCATGAACAGGCCAGGAATCAGGCCAGCAGTCTTGTCGTCACTGCCATTCTCAGTGACGACAGGCCCCTATGCCGCTCAGTCTGGACCACCGCCAAGTGGTACATCAGTAGCAGCCCTATCTCAAACTGTTGCTTCTTCATCTTCCAGTCCAGCGACTGGTGCCACACCACAACCGCCACCTGTCTCGCCAGCGGGACATCAATTTCCTTGGTATCCCAAGACCCCTTTGAAACCACCTCCAACCTTCTCAGGAGACAAGAAGGACGAGGCTCTCGACACGTGGTTGAGAACGGTGTCAGTGTGGGTGAGGGCAAATAGGACATTGGTAGAGGAGGAAGTGATTACTGCTGCATCCTACTTAGAGGGTTCGGCAACTCGCTGGCTAAATGGATTGATAGCTTCAAAGGGGTTCGGCAGGAACATGGGTGATTGGGCGCAGACCCACACCCTAGAAAGCTTTATGAACTTAGTGGAAGCAAGGTGGCACAATCCTCAGCAGACACAATTGTCACTGATGGATTATTAAAGCTTAATGCTAGGAAGCACAAGTCAGTGCGCGAGCTTACCACAACTGTAGAGCGCCTCATCGTTGTCCCATGAGTGGAGTACAATCCACAGATCTTGTTGACCATGTTCTTGAGATGTCTTCCCACAAACATCAAGAACTTATTGGTCAGTGAGGCTCGTAGAGAGTATCACACCTTTGAGACATTCAGCAAGAAGACCCTAGACTTAGAGGCTACGTTGGGTAGTGCTCAAACCCCTTCTACGAACGGGAGAAAGAAGAAGACTCCACAATAATGGAAGAAGAAGGGTAGTTGATTGATGATGGTTGATTCCGAAGGGAATCAAACTGAAATCGATGATGTTTCTGAACTTGTGGAGGGTGCAGAGTTAGATGGCGAGGAGAGTGCTGAGGGTAGCAACCTCGCCGCAATAGTTAAGACTAAGGAAGCAGGCCGCAAAGGAGTCAGAGGCAGGCCGCTAACCCAAACAAGATAGCTGCTTGGGTTAGAGCAGGCTTGGAGCAGGAAGTGTGGCGAAATCGTTGGTCGCGAGGTGCTTGCATTAACTGTGGCGAGTACGGCCATACACAGTTTAAATGCAAGAACCTGAAGGTCTCGTAGAAGATCCCTCCTAAGGGTGGGTTCCCCTCTTTTCAGTTTGGGGCCTCTACGAGCTCCACTTAGGGCCGGTAGAAGATGTAGCTGCTTCTACTCTAGTTGAAGCAGGTGATGTGTTTCAAGACTTAGCCGAAGCTATTGACTCCTTAGTCACCCCGCAGATGCATCCGGACCTAACTATACTCTGTACGTTGGATGCGTCTGAAGCCTTAGAGGACCTTCAATGTGAGTGGTCGGCAAGGGACCCTCGTGAGTCCTGGGTGGTACTGAGTAGAGGTCCTAGAGGGGAGCACTTCGTTGTGGAAGTCGGTGTGAGTGGTCGCAAGTGCGGTGCCTTCATCGACATTGACTCCACCCGAAACTTCATAAGTTGCGACTGTCTTCACAGACTGTGCCTAAAGGACTGGGTGCAGCGCCTTAGTAGATCGGTAGCATCTACTTGGCCAACAAAGAGCGCATGATGGTAGAGGACTACATTAAAGATGTAGTCTGCACCTTATCCTACCAGGAGGAGAGATAAATCATAAAATATCATTCCTGGTGAGCGACGAGTTGCCCTTTGACATGTTGTTGGGCATGTACTACCTCGAGGTTGCTGAACCCCAGTTTGACTGCGACAAGAAGTCGTAAAGCACGAGTTGCCTAGTGGGAGAACCGTTAGACTGGCTAAGTACAAAGCCAAGAGGTTAATAAACTCCTATGGGTGCTTCTGCACATCAACTTTCTTTAATTATTATAACCAGAACCGAGAGGAAGAAATGTACTTAGTCTATGTCTCTGCGAAAGGGGAGGCCGTTAAAACACCCCCAGAGATAGAGATCATCGTCACTAAGTACCCTGATCTGTTCGAGGTGCCCTCAGGAGTCATAGACAGGGAGGTTGTCCATGCCATAGAGATCATTCCAGGTAGCAAGACACCTAAAGGGAGAATCTATAGAATGGCTTCGACCGAGTTGGACGAGCTTCGTCGGCAACTGAAAAAACTCACAGAAAATGGTTGGATATGGCTTAGCACTTCCCCTGTTGGCTTACCAGTCCTGTTTGTTCCATAGAAACGCATCGACGACCTATTGGATAGGGTGCAGGGATGTAAGTATTATACAAAGATAGACTTAAAATCTGACTACCATCAAATTGCCATTAGACTAGAGGACCAGCACAAAACCGCATTTCAGACCAGGTATGATTTGTACGAGTTTGTAGTGATGCCCTTTGGCCTTTGCAATGCGCCGAGTACATTCCAACACGCCATGAATAGGATCTTCCATGACTACTTAGATAAGTTCGTTGTCCTGTAGCTCGACGATATACTCATCTTTAGTATGACTGTCGATGAGCATGCTTAACATGTAGACAAAGTACTTTCTCTCCTCCGACAACACAAGTATAAGATAAACACAAAGAAATGCGAGTTCGGTCGCACTCGAATCTTGTACTTAGGTCATAAAGTATCCGCGGACGGAATTAGGCCCGAAGATGCGAAGGTGGCTAGCATTAGGGACTGGCCACGACCCCAGTCTGTGACTGAGGTCAGATCATTCTTGGGAATGTGTGGTTATTACCGCAATTTCGTAAAGAACTATAGTACGATCGCATCTCCTTTGACTGATCTAACTTGACTTGACACACCATGGGACTGGACCGACGAGTGTGAGGCAGCTTTCAAGCGTTTGAAGCATGCTCTCACGCACCATGAGGTTCTCATGGTACCTGACCCGCAAAGACCATTTGTAGTAACCACTGACGCAAGTCAATACGGCATTGGCGCAATGTTGGCTCAATAGGAAGGGAAAACGTTGAGACCGATCGAGTACATGAGCAAAAAGATGTCATCAAAGAAGTTGGCAAAGTCCACCTATGCCCCCTAGTAGCCCTGTTGGGCCTCTGCCCTGGGTCTTGGCTTGGACAGTCCAGGATAGTTAGTGAAGGGACGCTGGACCCGGTTTCCAGCATGCTATCTCATGATTCCTCACGACCCCCTTTTTTCTCAATAGTGTAAGGGACGCTGGACCCGGTTTCCAGCAGGTGCTGCTCCCCACCAATAGATGGAGCCTGCTTGGGGGTGCTAGAGGTGGCTGATTACACCAACACCTCTAGCATCACCAGGGGAGTGGTAAAAGAAAAAAAAAAAAAGGAACTCTACGCTCTCTACAAGGCACTTGTCCACTGGAGGCACTATTTGTTAGGAAGGTTCTTCTATTTAAAAACTGGCCATTAGACCCTCAAGTGGATCAAGACACGACCGGTTCTCTCAGATGCACTCAAACGTTGGATTGAAGTCATAGATGAGTATGACTTCAAACTAGACTATGTGAAGGGAGAGTACAACAAGGTTGCAGATGCGTTGTCTAGAATGGCAAATTACCTGGGTGCACTGATTTCTGAGTTTGGCCTATCTGAAGATGTGACTCGATCTATGGAGGAAGCCTACAAAGAAGATCCCATCACGATGGACATCATCAACAAACTTCAGGCTAAAGACAAGGCCACCATTGATGAGTTTGTGATGATGGATGGGTTGCTCTTTTGAGAAGCCAGGGTTTAAGAGATTAGTTGTTTCATCTAGGGAAGATTTGCGTAGTTTGTTTTTAGGAGAATGCCACGATGCAACGGGACATTTCGGCTATAAGAAGACTAGTGCTAACTTAGTACAACGATTTTGGTGGTCTAACATGCTGGACGATGCAAAGAAGTACGTACAGACCTGTCAGGTCTGTCAGCGGGACAGGCCGCGGACTCAAGCTCCGCTTGGGTTACTCAAGCCTCTACCCATTCCTGCTGGCCCAAGGCAGAGTATCTCCATGGACTTCATGGATACTCTCGTGACCAGCAAGAATGGCAAGAGGCACATCTTCGTCATAGTGGATAGATTCACCAAGTACGTTAGACTAATCGCCATGCCAGAGACTACCAGGACTGAGCAGGTCATCAAGTTGTTCACGGACAACTGGGTGCGTGACTTTGAACTTCCAAAAACGATCGTCAGTAACAAAGATGTACGTTTCACAAGCGAGATGTGGAAGAAGGCCGCTGAACAGATGGGCAACCAACGTCAGATGACTTCTGGGAACCATCCCGAAGCAAATGGGCAGGCTGAACAGATGAACCGAGTGGTGCAGCATCTGCTGAGGCATTACATCAAGCCCAATCAGGATGACTGAGATGAGAAATTACCTCTCATCGCCAGCCTGTACAACAACGCTGTACACAACACCACCGGTGTCAGTCCTAATCAACTGCATCTGGGGTGGAAGCCTAGATCTGCTCTAGACTTCCTCCTGCCTGAAAACCGAACTGCTGCAACTCCTGGAACCATTGAATTTGGTGTCCAATATTAGAAACTATTGCAGCAGACTGTCGAACACATCAAGAAATCTCGGGAGGTCATGATTGCTTCTGAGAACAAGCGTCGTCGACAGTCCACATTTCAGGTAGGGGAACGTGTCTGGGTCAAGGCTAGTGAGCTGGGACAGGAGTTTGGTATCTCTAGGAAACTAATGCCTCAGTATTTCGGTCCCTGGGAAGTTCTAGACATTGTGGGGAATGATTTGGATGGTCCCTCGTACGTCATTCGTATCCCTGGTCACTTACACACTTACCCTGTTTTCCACGCCTCCAAGCTTGCACCTTTCGCTGAGACAGCACAGTTCCCATCATGGAGATCTATGCTGCCCCCAACCATGGATGACCACGTGGACGTCGACGACATCCTGGATCACAGAGACACACCTGTTCCCAAGCCACCTGGCAGGGGAAGACCTCCCAAACCTGCGAGGGAATACATAGTACATTTCAGTCATCATACAGATCCCGAAGGAAGATCAATGGATTTCAAGGGAGGAACTTGTCAATACAGCTCCTCAGGTCGTGGCAGATTATGAGAAGAAACTGAAGGGGAAGGCACCAGCATGAAGCATCTCAGCGGACTTTCGAAGCTAAGGGGGATGGAATGTGAGGAACAAGCCCTCAAGGGGCCCTATCAGACATCACATTGTTCTGGGTTAAGGCCCCCAGCAAGCCAAGTGCCCACCCTAAGTGAAGGCGGGCCTGAATATTCGTCAAAGGCAAAATTCGACATTTCCATATGTGGGTATTCAGGCTCTCGCAGCACGCCAGTTGGTTGGGAAGACACGTGAGCCTCACATTGCTGCGTCATACAGTTGGCCCAGGCTTTGACAGTTGCTACACAAAGCAAGGCCGATACATTGGGAAGTAGGCCTTCGGCCTTTGCAAAAGCAGTAGTTCCAACGCAACTGCCGGTGAGCCCTGCACAGATGCAGCAAACAGCCCAAGTCCGGAGACTCAGGTCGTGCCTAACTGCAAAGGGCCCAGGCCCTCAACTGTAGTCTCGGGCCTGGGCGCAGGGTCTGGGTCCCAACCGGAAGCTACTGGAAGCTTCCAGCCAGGCCACACGCAGCATCCAGGAGGCTGCCACTTCCACAAAATGAAGGAGGCAGCCCAGGCCAGGCATTCTGGCCAGCGCTGGCAATGCGGAAGTGCTGCTGCGCTCTTGCTTGATGCTGCGCTGCTGCCAAGGGCGCTGACGGGGCGCGAGAGGTGTTGTGGGGCGCTGCAGGGCAGTGGGGCGCGGGCGGCCATAGCCGGGCTGCTGGGCGCCAGGGGGTACAGCGGATGATCAGGTGGTCTTCAGGGAAGGAGGCGCTGTGTTGGGTAATCAAGGTCTGAGTGAGGGTGACGAAATACGTACCTGGTACATGAAGAGAGGTCGGCGATGGTGTTGGCAGTCATGTATATTGGTCTACGAGAGTCGAAGTGATCCTGTTGCGTGAACCGGCTGTGGGTAGGCTAGTCAGGTAGAGTAGGCTGGGCGCTGAGCACCAGACAGGAGAGAGCGACTTTGGATACTGTGTTGGTGTGGCCTACGGGCTTGGACATTGGCTCATTACTTCATTGTATTGCTCTATATGGATGGTTTTCTCGGTGCAATTGTACTCTCTGCTTGGGACATGACTACTTGGTGAGCTGTGTGATTTCGCAACTTGGTTTTTTGTGTATCGCTCGCACTCATATTCCTTGCAAAATGCTCCCAAAAGGAAAAAAAGATATGTGAGTCACCAAGTGACCTACCTTCTTGGCCTGAATACTATGTGCGGTCATTATTGCTGTGTATTTAGACTGAATGGCACCCCAGATACAGCTATAATGACCGTACGTTGTCTTGGGGGGGGAAAGAAGGTAGCTCAGTTGGTATTCTTGAAATACAGACCCCGGTTCGAGTTCCACTGGAGGTAGATGGGTGAGATGACAGATAATTCCAAACTCCAAATTTAAAGAAGATGAATCATAAATAGGGAAAAAAAAAAAAAGAAGAAGATGAGACATAAATAGGAGAATAGTGTAAGGTACTATGGGCCTTGTTCAACACCACTTGAACCCAAGGGTTGAAGGAAAATTCTTCCTTCGACCCCACCCTAACCTGGCCAAAGAGTTGTTTCTATTTTCCGGCTCTCTACTGCTAGCCCTCGAAACTCAAGTGCCGCCGGGGCAAATTTGCACTTGAGCTCAAGGTACCTCTCCGGGGAGCCTCGAGCTCAAGTGCCAGCGGATACCGCCAACACTCCAAGTGGGGCTTTTTTTTGTTTTTCTTTTTTTTCCAATAGGCGATCCCGGTCGAGGATTGGTCAAGCTGTAGAGTTCGGTTTCAAGTGCGGCTGTTTGAAGTATTTTGTGAAGTGCACATGGAACCAAGATTGCAGTAAGTATTTTTTAATCACGATTTTCGGGTTAGGGCTCACTTGAGACTCTAGGGTTCTCTAGTGGTGTCGAACGAGGCCCTTTATAATGGTTTATAGGCTGTTTTGTCTGTACTGTGACTTCTGTTTTCACGTGTGGAATGCAATTGGTGGGCCCTCGGACCTGGCCGGTGATGCCTACTCCAGGGGGTCCCTGCCTGCCCTTTTGAGAGGGACGCCGGGCCCGGTTCCCAGCTTTGTAAAAAAAAAAAAAAAAAAAAAAAAAGCATTTTATGAAGAAAAAAAAAAGAAAAAAAGAAGATGTGTCACCAAATCATGGCCTAGTACCCAAGAGTATTCTAATCTAAGAAACTACAACCGTTACGATTCATGTGCATCGACGGCGCTCCTGTGTCGTTTCAGGCCACACGTGATCCAGTTCTTCTTTTTTTTTTTTTTTTTTTTTTGTGATCCACACGGGATCCAGTTCTTCTCATGGGGCTGTTCAACCAACAAGGCTACCTTGTTCCCCCGAATACAATGTACGGCTAGGCTACCAGAGTGACCCGGGTCCACTTGCCCGGCCGGGCCAAAAAGATATAAAAAAATAAAAAATATTTTTTAATTTACATTTTTATTTTAAATTTGGTTAAGATTTTCGATGTGACCCTGAGGCAAACGTTGTTCAGTTTATTTTTCTGGGTAACATAGTTTTTGTTTGGATTTTTTGGATTTCTGTTTTTTTTTTTTTTTTTGGGTGGGACCTTCCCTGGTCCTTGCACGGCCGGACCACCCGGGAAAATAGGGTGACCTGGGCGGCCCGGCAGGCGGCCTAGGCGTACGGTCATTATAGCTGTATTCGAGGCATCTTTCTGTCTAGATACAGCTATGATGACCGTACGTTGTATTCGGGGGAAAAAGGTAGTGGGACGAGGCCGCAGTGTGACGCCCAACCTCACGCGCGGCGCGACTTCCTGATCGGAGTGAGGGTGGGCCTGGAAGTGCGAAAAGGGGGTGTGCCAAGGATTTTAGGAAAGTGGGGGTGGAGTCCCAGGTCGGAACTGAGATCTCTTGTGACAAGTTTCAGGGGTACAAATGCAAGAGGGCAGGTGCGGGTCGAAGTCCTGTTTTGCGCTTCGGAGGGTGGAGCTACCGCCTTCGTTGGTTCCGTTGTTTGGGTCGGACTCGTATCTGGTGTACCGCCAGGACGCTATGACTATCTCGCTGGCTGATCACCTGTCGACGTCTAATGTCGCAGGTCTCGGAATCCGACGTGGCCGGTCTCAGCCGAAGGCTGTGCGCCCGTCGTTCTTCCTCCGAGTGAATTCGTCGGATGAAGCCGGAGGTTCGGTAATCGTGGTTTTGTAAGCACTCCAATCACGGGGGTTTGGGCTAGTAGGGAGCGATTGCGCGCCAGGGGACAATGGTTAGGGAGTGAAAGGGCAGGCTGTGGTGATAGGGAGAGAATTCGGTTCCCAGAATGATGATTTCAGGTTTCACGACAACGTGGCACGTGTACGAGCTAGGGCAGCCGGGGAGATGGGGGATACGTCCCAAGGGCTGATCAATATCCCACTCACAAATACGTTTGTTCCCTGTTAAGTAGGGAAATTACGGAGATTCTGCCCTTGAGCGTGAGGACAAGCACGCGTGCTCCCAATATTCCCGGAATTCCCGATCCCTCAGATTCTCGTGGTCAGTTATACGAAAGGGGATTTCGATATTCATACTATGGGATGGGCAGAAATTCAGACATTCGGGTAGTGGGTCGAGTAAAGGTTCTGCAGACATGCGTGTAAGTAACGACCTTCCGCGACCGTGCTTACACGTGCGTGCACAAGACCTGTTCGTCAGTCGGGTGGGTAAAAGCCAACAACTCTCAACTGGTACGCACCGGCTTGTTAACCCAAAGGTGGGCAATCCTATCGTGAGACAAACATCTAATCATCTAGCATACTCATCTAGTCATACTCAGACAGGAAAACATCAACCATCAAGGAATCTAGCTTCGAACACACACGCACCATAGCAAGAAGAAGGAGTTGGCAATCATCCATACATCAAATCTTCGGCCGTTGGTTAGAGCTCACACAATCATTCGATCGTTGGTCATTAACCAATCCGGGTGGCCAGCTCATATAGAGGGACGAATAAAGTGGGGGAAACAATCACACATCAGTCCTCAGGGACAAAACAAAGGAAAAATCCGAGATGCCGATAAAAAAGCAAAGGCGACTTGCGCTTGATACCAAAAGTATTCAGAGGAATATAAGAAAGGCACCATTCCAACACATCCCGTCTCTCTCTCTCTTACAACCTCCTAATGCGGCCAGTCGATCACCACTCACCCACACAGAGTTATCACCCTCACCCCACTTAGTCCAAGTATGCAAGTCAGGTTGGCCCTTGCACCACAATCTGTCGTGGCCCCACGTCAACCTCGCATACCCAGCACCAGCCCGTCGGATTGCCCAACTCTCTACTCACCTTCCAACACTTGCTCGTTAGCCGATCCTCTAGACCGCGCTAACTCCAAAATTCATAGAGAACGAGTAAATTGCGGTTGCGGAATTTATCGCATGCATGCTTGCGCGACATACTCGGGATTGTGCCGGAGTGGGAAAAAAGGAGGAGGAAGGAAGTGCCTACGACAGCATGGCCAGGTCGTGGCGTGGGGGACGTAGCCACACTCCACACATCGATCCGGTCATGCAAGCGTTTAGGCCAATATGACAGGGGGAGAAGTATGCGCGTACAGGGGCGCCACAAAAGATATCAAGATCGAGAGGATTAAAGTTGCAATCACACCCGCCAAAACAAAAATTACAGTTACGCGCAAGATTAAGGGGCGGAAAAGTGAGAGCACAGATCCCGACACGGCAAAGCTTGTGGAAGCAAGAAGCGCCGCGCAACAAAATCGTGATGTACCTAAATTCCTAGCCTAAATCCTAACTACAAAAAGAAATTCCGAGAGAAGAAAATTTCGAGAGCCGGCGGGGGCTCGACATCAATTGAAAATTCAAAACGATTTTCCCATGTGACGATCTCCCCAAAATTTCCATTTTCCACAACAGAACAAAAAAGAAACTATGACAACAATTATCCTTCGTGCTCGCTAAGGCGCAAACTATGACAACAATTATCCTTCGTGCTCGCTAAGGCGCGATCAACTACTAACCATCATGGGACTATCCCGACCTCGATTCCGAAAAACAAGAAAAGCAAGGGCACCCATGCAATTCAACGGGCCATCCTGATTCGACCCCCGAAGTACCCTTGTGCAAAAAGTCGTGCGGTTGCAGAAAGCAGTTTGTCACATACGTTACACCTGGGGGGTTCCAATCTTGAGCAAACTCTTGCTTGCTCTCCCATCATCCCCAATCTCGCAAGAAACATCGGCGATCGACGTGGAGATGACACGCTTATCATAACATATCAGTGTGGAAGTCATCAAACTGCCAATCGACATTCGTGAGCTCCTAACCTAGAGGTTGTCGGGGAAAGGTAGCCTTATGACAGATGGATGAAGTGGAGGGTGAGCTTGTGGGAGAGGTGGTAGAAAGCGACGAAGTTCTAGATCTCCAGTAGGGAGCCGAGTGTACTAGACGATGCGATGGATGTGGTGGAACCGATGGTCTTGATGGGGGAGCGAGGCGAGGTAGTCTGGGTAAAGGGTGCAGAGAGTGCGGGGAGTCGCAGCGCGTAAGTTCTCATAATGTTTGCATGTGGGGATAGTACCTACGATTATACAATAGACTTCTATATTATTGAACTCCTGCCACGCCGGGCTAAAGAGAAGGATGTAGAGGGGGAAGGAGGTTACGAGAGAGCGAGTGGTGGCGTGTGGGAAGACGGTGGCGATGAGGTGGGTGAAGTAGAGTTGGTGGAAGAGGGAAGGTGGGAAAGGATGCTAGTTAGTAGGAAACGGGGGCGGCCCGCGAGCTGATGAGGGGTAAGGTAATCAAGGGGACGGGGGGATAACGACCGGGGACGAAGCCCGGGCGCTCACATTTCCACGTATGTGAACGATGGGCCGTGGTGCAGAGGATTGAGTCGGCGAAGAACTTCTACTGCGTCTACTTCGTGATCCCTCTGCGGTGGTGACACCATCTCCTCCAAGTTCCTTCTACGGCGGCTCTGTATTGCATGCCGGATCACCTTGTAACGACCACGTTGTGGGTCCGTCCGATTCTTCCACTGGATGCTTTCCTTTTGCCCTCTCTCGCCTCTTTTGCGTCGCGGCTTCGTCCTCTTCCTTGCTCTGTTCGCTGGGGCTGCTTGATTCGTCCGACTCACTCCCTCCCAGCTCACTCTCATCTGACTCATTGTAATCGGGGTCGTCAGATTCCGCCCCTGAGTTTTCTTCTTCTTCTTCTTCTTCACTCGCCTCTTCTCTCTCCTCCTCCACCTCTTCTTCGTCTACTTCTTCTTCTACCTCCACCCTTCGAATGATCGGATCCCACAAGGTGAGATCGGTCACGTCGATGACCAGATAGTGGCTCGAGGAGGGGTAGTAGCAGTTGTTCTCGTTGAGCTCCGTACACGTGGACCACAACAGATGCGGTACCAATGTACGGGTAAGCGTGGCCAGCGTGGGCCGCTCGTCACAACGCGAAAGGATGTCTAGAGGCAGGTCGTCCAAGAGTTGTGCCGGGAACACCAGGACTTCACTTGTGATTGGCTTCAGATGGTCGTCCCTCACCTTTCCGAACAGGATCCCCAACAGCTCCCCCTCCGTATCCGCTCTCCACGCTTGGACTATCAACAACTCCACCTCGTCGTTGGGGACTTCGCCTTCTTCATCCTTGTTGGTCGGCTCAGCCAATGGAACACCACCTCGAGGATACTGAAACTAAGCGTGACGTACACGTCCCACCACTCTGTCCACTTGCCAACGTCAAGGATCAACATGTTTAACTGCCTGACCCGAAAGGATAGAGGGGCGTCAGTAGAGGACTGCCAGAAAGTGGGGAGGTTGGAGTGAAGCCCAAAAGTCGAGAGGCGATACCGGTTCATTGGGGACGCACAAAGGGAAGGAGCTCTGGGATGAAGACCTCTGATGCAACGGGAGAAAGTTGGAGCTGGCTGAGATCGACGTCGTTAGTGGATTCGATCTTATCGCCAGGCTGCGCTAACAACTCAATCCAAGCGGTTGTGAGATCCCGCGCCTAGAGTCACAACTGTTGGAGGATGTCTGTGTGGGACGATGGATGCAACATCGTAAGATCACTGATGAAGGTGACGATCTTTGAGTCCCCCCCGAAGGCGGCCATGCGTGGCCTAGGCCGCGGCTGCGGCCATGAAAAAAAAAAAAAAAAAACAAGAATTCAAAAAACTCTGAAAAAACAATATGTTATGTAGAAAAATATATTGAACAACGTTTGCCTTGGGGTCATATCCAAAAACGTTACTGAATTTAAAATAAAAAAACACATAAGTTTCATAAGTTTTTCTTGGAAAAAAAAAGGAAACAGCTTTTGCCTCAGGAAAATTAGTTTTGAATTTTTAAAATTCAAAGACGAAGTCAAAAAATAAAATACAAAATGTGCAATTTAGATCTCGAAAAGACTTACAACCCCATATTTTTTGTTTTTGTTTTTGAGATTTTTTTGAAGTCTAAAAAAATCACTGAAAGTGGCAGTCGCACCCAACCGCGGCCGGAGCCGCGGCGGCCGTGTTCACGGCCGCCCTCTGAGCTCGACCCCGTGGACGCATCCGCGGGTGTTTCGTAGGTGACGATTACTGACATGTGGCTGACGCCTGGTGGATACAGCTGCAGAAAAGCCGATACCTCGACCAACACTCGTGCTTGATCGTTGATCCGTGCAAATCGAAATTATCGCGCCTCGTGGATGGTCGCCGTGCGGAAGAATGTCGCGAATCGGAGCAGATCGGGACTCAACCGTGGTCACTGCACATGCCAAATTGATGAGATATGGCCCCCACGTCTCATTCAACGCTTGCTAATGACCTGCTCTGTAGAAAAACTGATGGCGATGGGGGAGAAGGTGGAAACGAAGGTTGAGAAGGAGAATGAGTGTATTCAAGTTCGAGATCGTTTTCTTTAAGTTCCTCCTCAGAATTGAGGGACGGCGTAGACGATTGGAGAGAAGAAGAAGGTGATAAGGGACAAAGATAGGACACATGTCGAATGATTGGTGGAGCCAATTGGCTTCGTGAGACCTCCGGTGCAGGCCACACCGTGTTCACTCTACTAGGACCGAGCTCGACTACGTGGAATCGCTCGAAGAATCGTGCCGCTAACTTGCCCTGGTGATCACATTTCCTTACCTACACTATGTCCCCATATTTTTACAGGGGCCGAGGTCTAGCGTTCCTATTCCGGGCCTCATAGCTCCGGACTTGTCGTCCGTGGGCCATTTCGATCATGCACTGTCTTTTTCAGGCTAACCGGTTTCGGACAAAATACCCTTACAAGGGTATTGGGCATGCTTTTGCATTTGACACGGTGACGACGTCGGCTACCACGACGGAGCCGGTCTGGAATGGAAAGGGTGTGCACGCTTTAGCGTGACACTTGAAACGATTTCCTCGGCCATTGAGGCCGGGGCGAATCGGTGAGAAAATTTTGAAAATATGCGCGCGCATTATTATGACGCTCTGTGATGGTTAAGATTAGTAGTAATGTCCTCGACTGAAAAGGTCGAGGGGTTGACTGGGATAATACCGTGTCGGGTAGATCTACAACACACTGAGACTTAATCATCGGTAAGTTAGTCAGGATAAACCCTGGCCATACGGCGGAGGCGATTGTTAATGTGTGATCGACGTGATTGCAATAGCACTCGGAATGCTAACTGTTGTCTTTTACTGCTTGGCGGCCTGGTCCCTACACGTCTGTCGAGGCTTGAGTGGTACCGGCCGACCTGCTACTTGCTTGTTTTCTACCGTTGCCTCGATAGTTGCAGGCCTAACTGCCGCTTGAGTATTTTCCCCGCCTCGACTCTCGATGTCGCCACGACTGGTAAGTACCGGCTCTTGAGGCCTTCCGGTCAACCGGGTACTCCTGTTGGTCACACATACACACTCAAGCCAACATGCATTCAGATGGGCACGCAGATCAGCAAGCGTGCACACGCACAGACTTAGAGACGAGCATAGGCCACTAGTCGGGTTGAGCCACTACTTTATACATACCAAAGCAGCTCCACTTATACTCGAAGTGGAAGCTAACTCAGTAGGTTTCAGTACTGTTTGAGTTGCGGAGGATTTGGGGATCAAGACCTACCGCCCTTTGAGCTAGCTCCCTTTTGAAGGGGAGCTCTACTTTTGTTTACCCGGTCTCAGACAGCCGAGGTTCGAATACGCGAATTGATTATCAAAAATTTTAATGTAGTTGCCCCGTTAAAAGGGTGGCTCGATAGTTGGCACGTGCAGATAGTTAGTGGTTAGATTCTTTTTTTTTTTTTTTTTTTTTTTTTTTTT
>BFEA01000808.1:203071-220175 GCA_003427395.1 Chara braunii | reverse complement strand
AGAAGCCTGCCTTACCACCGTCATAATATATACTAGGCGATAAGAGGAACGAGGCTCTAAAAAGTCTGCCTTATCGCCATATTAATAATATATACCAGGTGATAAGAGTGAGCGAGGCTCCGAAAAGTCTGCCTTATCAACGTACTAATATATAATAGGCGATAAGAGGAGCGAGGCTCTAAGAAGCCTACCTTATCGCCATATTAATAATAATATACTAGGTGGTAAGAGTGAGCGAGGCTCCCAGAAGCCTGCCTTATCACCATAATAAAATATACTAGGCGATAAGAAAAGCGAGGCTCTAAGAAGTCTGCCTTATGACCATATTAATAATATATACTAGGTTATAAGAGTGAGCGAGATCCCGAGAAACCTGCCTTATCATCGTACCAATATATACTAGGCAATAAGAGGAGCGAGGCTCTAAGAAGCCTACCTTATCGTCATATTAATAATAATATACTAGGTGGTAAGCGTGAGCGAGACTCCCAGAAGTATGCCTTATCACCATAATAAAATATACTAGGCGATAAGAAAAGCGAGGCTCTAAGAAGTCTGCCTTATCGCTATAATAATAGTAATACTAGGTGATAAGAGTGGGCGAGGCTCCAAGAAACCTGCCTTATCACCATAATAAAATATAATAGGCGATAAGAGGAGCGAGGCTATAAGAAGTCTGCCTTATCGCCATAATAATTGTATTACTGGGTGATAAGAGAGAGCGAGGCTCCGAGAAGTCTGTCTTATCACCATAATATTAATAAAAATTAGTGTGGTAAGAGGAACGAGGCTCTGAGAAGCCTGTTTTACCACCACCTACTCTCAAAGCCTGATACTAACAAAAGTTTGAATGTATTCAGAACGATCTACCACCGGATATCTGCTGCCATATAATTGATTCAGTCCATTGCTAACTTGCTAACTTCTGGTTCTAGTAAGGAAGGATACGTGAGATCTTGACCCAGAGAGACTTATCACGCTTTAAAATTATGACTTGATCTTTATCAATTGATTCCTCTGAATTGAATAGATGGTATTGCTTGTGAATACAAGAGACATGGGGCTTGTAATTTACCTATTAAAAAAGAGAACTAAGTAGAACCGCTGGGACGAAGACGCTGGGAATGAACTCTGTTCGTCGCCTGGACCGACCGGGCAGTGGACTGACAGTTAGATCATGATAGAAGTTAGGCAGTAGGTCGACGGTGAGCACCGAATTCTGGATCACAAGTCTAGAAGAGATCTTCTAGAACCCAACATCGGAAAAAAAATGTTAAGATTCTTTCGGATTGTGCTGTGTCTACAGGTTCATCACTCTTGGAGAGACTACGGCAGAAAAACCATAAGGAACCGCAATTCTATGATAACAGGTCAGTAAAACTCCGACTGAACTCTTACATGGCTTGATACCCACACCTAAGACAAGACCTAAGAAGGAAACCGATAGATCTTTTCCCTATATCTATGCCCGAATTGTCCAAATCATACTCGGAGATCTTTGAAAATGTGAAGGGCATGGTAAAAGGTGTCAGGATTAGGAAGGAATGTTGTTTTGAAGGTTTTGGTGTGTGTAGGACTTGCTATGAATGAGTTAAAGGTTGACGCTTGTAGCACATTCTATGTCTGCATCTCTATGCGTGTATGTGATTTTCTTGCATCTGCACAGGTGTTGGGCATTGCACTGTCTTCTGAATTTGAGACCGTCTAGGAGATTCGGACATGGGGCACAACAATTGTGAAAGTGAGGTCTACCGTTCGTTCAACTCCCCTGACTTACATACATACTTTATATATATATCTGTGAATGAGATCGTAAGCTGATCGGAGCTTAGAAAGTCATGTGTCCAGGATTCTTTGAGAATGAGAGATTACAAAGCGGCTTGACTCTGACTTTCTCATGAGGTCAACAAAGGAGACATAGAGTTTTATCCTAGTTAACTATGCGTGGAAGACTGTCCGGAAAGTCGACGTGGTTAGATAGTCGGTCGGAGGAAGTTAGCACCTCGGGGCACTATATACGGGTCAGTCTTAAGGCGTTCTACCGCGCGTATGCCTATGCTACAGCGATCGAGAAAACGCCCTCGGCTGGCCTACCTCTGCGATGACATGTAAAAGCCTTTGCACGTTGGTCGGTAACTCAGCAGGGATACACGTACCTAAGGGATGGTGACAACTCCCGCGGGTGGAGGTATGTTGTACCTCGCGGGATCCCTATACTGTCGTACGGAGTCACGAGAAGTATAGCACACGCGCACGGTTGGAGCGGTGTTTCGTTGAGGTGACAAAAAGACTCCTGCGTGACACGACCGTGAGGTCCGACACAAAATTTACTTTGCCTCTGGGTGTGGGACCGACGCGCGCGACACCGGGGGAGGGTCTTTCCCATCAATTCTAAGTGGCGCCGAACCTTATCCTTGACCATCGCCCTCGTGGTTCGTCGCGCAAGGGTCATCTCGTCGTTCAGGCTCGGTAGAGCTACACAAGTCAAACTATTGGTCCATAACTGAAAAGGGGTAAGGTCGGTGGACTCATGGGGTGTCCCTCAATGGATAGCTAGGATGTGGTCTGATATTGGGTCAAGGCCTCATGTCCCTAGCCGCGATGTTTCGCTGCAAAGATGTCTTAATGACCTGGTTCACAATCTCTACCAGTCTGTTCAATTGCAACATATGGGGAGCCGTATTGCGAATGGAGACGTCATGTACGACTAGGCTCCTCAAGACTTCTCCTCGGAATTCTGCCCCGTTGTCTGTTAGGATTTCCTCGGTGTCTTGATGCATTCCGGGTAAGTGGTTGACATACCGCACAATCTCCGTCGTCTGCCGCGTTTTGCATGGGTAGGCCTCGATCCATTTCGAGAAATGATCCACGAATACCAAAAGAACTGAATATCCGCAGTTATTTCGTCCAGGGGGCTCGACAATATCCGTCGTATCCATGCTAACCCTTTGGAACGATCGTTTGACTACAGTGGGCACTATTGACCTAGGCGGCTGAACCGACGCCTTGTTTGTCACGCAGACTGGACAATTTTTAACGTTGAAGTCTCGGATGTTGGGCCAATACCATCCATTTTTGTCAATTGTTGACTCCGTGATCTTGACAGCAAAGTGGGCGGCCATTTCCTTATGTGTTGACTTAACCCAGTCGTACCTCATGAACGGATGAGGCACTGACATCTAAATCCCACTATGGCCAGTCTTTTGTTTCTCTAGCCGTCTGTTGTTCCATAGGTAATCCGGTGTCCTCTCGTTGGCCCGCCTCCGATCTTCCTTTGTGAATTCTCGGAGGGAGTTCTCGAACATTATAGCTATCAAAACGACGTTTGTCCATACCTCGGCACGTCAAAACCTGCGTGTCTTTTCAAACCCTTCGGACGTGGCTTCGAGGAATTGAGCCTCCGTTGGGATATTGTCGGTTTGACACAAAGGACATAACCAGACTTTATCCGTGTTCCTGTATTGGACACAGGAGCCATGGGCCCGAGAGACACATCATTCAAAATCTACCCACTCGCCATACCCTTGCCCACTAGGACGCATAGGAACCGAATGGAGTCGAGTTATTGCTCGCAAAAATAACAAAATTTTTCAAGCAAGGAGAAAAAAAAAGACGATGAGAGGGGAGAAAGGGGGCCTCTAGAATTACCTTCTCCACCCATCGCCATCGTGTCCTCGTATCACTTCCTGGAGGTTCGGGGGAGAATGGCCACCTCTCCGTACGATGGTCCCTTGATTGGTTCCGGCTCCTTCCACGGAGTGATCTCTTCTCTGCCTTGCTTGGCCGATGCGGTCGTGTCAATCCGTCAGCATTCCCATGCTTCTCTGTCTTCCGATGGATGATGTCGAAGTCATATTCCTGTAGCCGGACGACCCATCATCCAATCATATGTCCGTATAGTTAGTGAGCTTCTTGAGAGTCAACAGGGGCTCATGATCCGTGACGAGGAGAAACTTATGTCCATACAGATCCGGATGAAAGTGTTGAATTCCCCAAACGACCGGGTAGCATTCTCCCTGAGGGGCTGAATCATTCCTTTGCTCATGGGGTACAGTTCGCGAGGCGTACTCGATCACGGAGATCACCTCAGGATGCCAGTTCGTGATGAGTATGAATTGCTTCTCAAGATCGGGCCGAATCAAAGTAGGCGTGGAGGGCCTTTGGCCACCTTGCTTGACCAATGCGGTTGTGCCAATCCGCCAGCATTCCCATGCTTCTCTGTCTTCCAATGGATGATTTCGAAGTCATATTCCTGTAGCCGGACGACCCATCATCCAATCATACGTCCATATAGTTAGTGAGCCTCTTGAGAGTCAACAGGGGCTCATGATCCGTGACGAGGAGAAACTTATGTCCCTACAGATACGGATGAAAGTGCTGAATTCCCCAAACGACCGCGTAGCATTCTCCCTTAGAGGCTCCTTCGCTCGTGGGGTACAGTTCGTGAGGCGAACTCAATGACGGAGATCGCCTCAGGCTGCCAGTCCGTAATGAGTATGAATTGCTTCTCAAGATTGGGCCAAATCAAAGTAGGCGTGGAGGGTCGGAGGCCAAAGACTCCTTCAAGGTGACAAAGGCCTATTCGCACTCCGCGTTCCACTTCAGCGGTTGGTCCTTCCGTAGGAGGTTTGTCAGAGTTCGAGCGATTGCCGCAAACCCTTTGATAAATCGACAGTAATACGAGGCCAGCCCCAGACAGGCTCGAACCTGCATCAGTGACGTAGGTGTGGGGGCGTTTCGAACCGCCTCAACCCTTCTGGAATCTGGTCTCAAAACCCCTGAGGTCACCACGTACCCTAGGAACGAGATCTCTGAGAGGAAGAACTCGCTTTTCTTCAATGCAATCTTGAATCCAGCATCCCGTAATGCCGCAAGTGTCCATTCGATGTGTTGAGCGTGTCTGTGAAATGATTCAGAATACACCAGGATATCGTCCATGTACACAATGATGCAAAAATTGATCATTCCCTGGGTCAGCTTGGTATTGTTGGCAAAATTCTGAAATGTGACATTCATTGCTCTCTGGAAAGTAGCTGCTGCATTGCATATTCCCATAGGGCAATGAATCCACTGCCAAGTGTCATCGAACAATATAAACGCCGTTTTCGACCAATTCTCCTTCTTAACCAGGATATGATGAAACTCGTGGCGAATATCAAATTTACTGAATAATTAGCACATCCAAACGTATCCAACAGGTCATCAATCCGGGGAACGGGGTACACATCTTCTATGTATCACCCGCGGCCGCGGCCACGGGGTCAAACTCGGAGGGCAGCCGTGATCACGGCTGCTGCGGCTCCGACCATGGTTGGGTGTGACCGCGTCTTTCAGGAATTTTTTTAGACTTTAAAAAAAAATCAAAAAACAAAACAAAACATATGCGGTTGTAAATCTTTTTTAGATCTAAATTGTGCAAATTTTTATTTTATTTTTTGACTTCGTTTTTGAATTTTCAAAATTAAAAAATTATTTTTCCAAGACAAAAGCCGTTTTTTTTTCTTTTTTTAAGGAACACTTTGAAACTTATCTGTTTTTTTATTTTAAATTCAGTGACGTTTTTGATATGACCACAAGGGAAAAGTTGCTCGGTATTTTTTTCTGCATAACATTTTTTTTCAGATTTTTTTTTTTTTTTGCTGGGACCTTCTTCAGCCCTTGCATGGCCGGGCTCCCCGAGCATACAAGATGACCTTGGCGGCCCAGCTGGTAGCCTAGGAAACCGTAGATTTTTTATTATTTTTTATTTTTAGGTAAAATTTTTTTTTTTTTTTTTTTTTTTTTTTTTTTTTTTTTAGATTTTTTTTTTTTTTTTTTTTTTTTTTTTTTCATGGCTACGGGGCCGCGGTGTAGGTCGCAGCTGTGGCCTAGTCGCGCATGGCCGCCTCCGGGGGGGATTCATAGTACATCTTTGATTGTGATGGGTCAGTCCAACCATTAGCTTTGAATTCTCCGATTCGGGGCAACATTGTTCTCTGTTTCGCGAGGGAGTATCGGTATGGTTTGCAGTAGATTGGTGGGTGCGTTCCGGTTTGGATTTCATGCTGAATAACTAACGACAACCCGATATCTGTGTCCTTGACACTAATCGCCCCTTGATATTCGGTTAGGATGTCCGCAATTAGTCGGTGAGTTTCATCGGGCACGTACTGGGACACATGTAGTTCATAAAGTTGTCCGTGTATGTTAATCGTCACTTGTTTTGTGCCCACTTTACTTAGTCTACTGTTTCCAAGTGGGGAAGCTGAAATAAAGGAGTCGCTCGAATGCCAAGAGAACACCGTGGTAACCATTTGATTGTCTTCTTCCCGGATTGCCACGCGTTCTTCAGGTGTTACGCCGTCGTCAATGTCCTGCAAGCTTATGGGTTTCTCAAATGATCTCGAGTTCGTAAGGGTTGCCTCGCCCAGGGGGTTCCAAAGCTTCGCTCTCAGCGTCCTGTCACAACAATAGGACCTTCTTCCCTGTAGAGAGCAAGGAAAGAGGTAGTTCTGTAATATCGCAGAATGCTTTCTTGTCATTGTATCTTAAGAGAAGCGGGGTGTTGGGCTCGTATAAGGTCCGAGGGGGTTCCAAATCGGTCCTTTGGGATACATGTACCAGCGGTTCCCCTAGGATTAGAAACCGCGTTCGTTGGAGGTTTTTTTCTGTAAGGACGAATGTTTCTGTTGCTTTCTGCCAGACTGGGTAGTGAATCAGTTGATGCGCAACGTCTTAGATTACTGGGTCCACTTCGTCCTCGCTGTCAGAGAGGCTAATCGACAGCTCAGGTCCTTTTCCCCTTTGGTCCGTTTCTTTTAGGGTTCCCTCCAGGTGATCACAATTAGTTCCCCGACCCTGGGGAGAATTTTCTGGCTCGTAGGTAGCGTAGCCCAGAGAGTTAAACGCATCGGGATAACGTACGGTTTCCCGCCCGTATTCCAAAGGATAATCGACCGCCTCTCGAAATCCACGTTGACTTGTAGCGTTGTGAGGGCTGGTAATCCCTGGAGGACGTTGTATGTGTTTATGCCCAATACTACGACATCCCCTAGAGTGTGGACCTTTCCTAATCGAAACGCAACGTTTGTCATCCCTCCCACCACCTTGATCTTTTCTTCGTCAGCGGAGACAAGGTGATCTCCTTCCGCTAACGGGATCAGATCTTTTCTTCTCCCTGCCCGTTCCACGACCCTCAGAGAGATGGTTAGGACTGCGGCCCTCGAGTCGATAATAGCATTGTGTGGAATTCCCCAGACTTCTATATCGCATTCCGCAGATTTCCACGGAACGACCTTAATGTGTAGAAAATGATCGTCTTTTTGGATTAGTCCTAACCGTATCGGTGTTCGAGGTACTGTGGACATCAGGCTTGTCTTCACGGCCAGGGGCTTTCCCTTTAGTGGCTGCTAACTTGGTGAGAGCAAACCGCTTCCGATTCGCTTTTGGAGTGTTGCAGCATGCGTTCGTTCGCTTGCTCCGATATGGATAGCAAGTGCCCGATGGGCAGGGGAATTCGGTGATCCACGGCTCGGACAATGTTCAGAACATCAATTTCTCCCGTAACAAAGGCGGGACCACCCGACTCCATTTCTCCAGAAGACGGTCTCCACTGATTTATTTTACGTTGTTCGTTCATGGGCCGGATGGTTCTGATAATTCCCAATCCCGGGTAACCTAGTGAGATATATTGATTGAGCGGTATTAGTTCCGCGGCCTCCTCGGTAGTGACTATCGCACTCCCCCCTCCCTCTATCTCCTCCACCATTGTGCCCACCCTTCCTCATCCGTTGGCCACAGGTGCTGCTGCCACCGGGGCTGCTCCCACCCGGACTTGCATCGGACGGTTGGGGCAGTCTCGGGCTATGTGGCCGGGCTGGTGACACGTGTAAAAGACACCCAGATTAGCCGTCACACCGCCCACAGCTTGGGCGGGGGCTGCTTCTTGTGCCATACGTGTCGCTCTAACGACGATTGGAACCATCAATCTCATCAAGGATTCTACCAGGGCATTATGCTCACGCTATTCTTTCTTGCTTTCTTGTATGAGGCTGACTAGTATTTGAGTTAGTTTCAGTATTGCGTTTGATTCGCTTGGCTTCGTAGAGGTATCTGGGGGAGGCGTAGGGGTGACCATCACAGGCAGTCTCGTGGTTGTGTCCTGGATCGATCTCTTAACTCCAACTTGTCTTAGATAAGTGACGGGGCCGGAGTCGAAGCCTATGTTCTCAAATTTGTTTTGGAGTGCGGCCAACTCGGCTTTCGCTATGGCCAATTCTGAGGAATCCTCTTCCTTAGCGTGGTCTTCCCCTTCTAGGAAGCTAGCGACAAACTTTCGCTCCATTTCCTTCACGATGTCCATGATTTGCTGCATGGTGTGATTGATTGGGGAGAACGGCTTTCACAATTTCTCCCTCATTGCACGGCTACGAAACCCATCGATAAACAAATCCCTCCCAACCTCCTCTCCCCTCTCCGACTTAACAAACAACCTATAAAACCTACAATGATATTCAGTGACGGATTCGAGGGGCTTCTTAAAGTGATCTTTAATCATAAAGAAGGCCTGTTCAGAGTGGATATAGTGAAATGGGTTAAGGAAGTCCCTCTCAAAGGTCGGGAGATCTACTGAAGCGTAAGTGTCCGACCAGATGATGGGCGGGATCGAAAAGGTACAGACCGGGCAGGGTCGCAGGTGCGCGAGATTGAAGGGCCGGAGCCCTGCCAGCATTTGGTGTCGGATGGGCGTTCATATTGGACGCCTGCCGATCTGCCGATCTACTCCTAGCTACTATAGGGTCGCGTCGTGGCGCGTTCCTCTGCTCACGCCATCCAACGTTCGCCAGATCGCTCTTCTCAACGTACTCTCTTGGCCGTTCCGGGGTTTGCCACATGTCGGCTCCAATACTAACCTCACGCGCGGCGCGACTTCCTTATCGGAGTGAGGGTGGGCCTGGAAGTGCGAAAAGGGGGTGTGCCAAGGATTTTAGGAAAGTGGGGGTGGAGTCCCACTGACTCCCAGGTCGGAACTGAGATCTCCAGTGACAAGTTTCAGGGGTACGAATGCAAGAGGGCAGGTGCGAGTCGAAGTCCTGTTTTGCGCTTCGGAGGGCGGAGCTACTGCCTTCATTGGTTCCGTTGTCTGGGTCGGCCTCGTATCTGGTGTACCGCCAGGAGACTATGACTATCTCGCTGGCTGATCACCTGTCAGTGTCTAACGCCGCAGGTCTCGGAATCCGACGTGGCCGGTCTCAGCCGAAGGCTGTGCACCCATCGTTCTTCCTCTGAGCGAATTCGTCGGATGAAGTTTGAGGTTCGGTAATCGTGGTCTTGTAGGCACTCCGAGCACGGGGGTTGGGGCCAGTAGGGAGCGATTGCACGTCAGGGGATGATGGTTTGGGAGTGAAAGGGCATGATGCTGTAATAGGGAGGGAATTCGGTTCCCTGAATGATGATTCCGGGTCCCGAGACGACATGGCACGTGTAAGAGCTAGGGCAACCTGGGAGATGGGGGATACGTCCCAAGGCTTGATCAGTATCCCACTCACAAATGCATTCGTTCCCTGTTAAGTAGGGAAATTGCGGAGATTTCGCCCTTGAGCGTGTGGTGAAGCACGCGTGCTCCCAATATTCCCGGAATTCCCGATCCCTTAGACACTCGCGGTTAGTGATACGAAAGGGAATTTCGATATTCAAACTGCAGGATGGGCAAAAATTTAAACATTCAGGAAGTGGGTCGCATACAGGTTTTGCAGACACGCGTGTAAGTAACGACCTTCCATGGTCGTGTTTACACATGCATGCACAAGACCTATCCGTCGGTCGGGTGGGTAAAGGCCAACAACTCTCAAACGGTACGCACCGGCTTGTTAAGCCAAAGGTGGGCAATCCTATCGTGCGGTAAACATCGAATCATCTAGCATGCTCATCTCGTCATACTCAGACAGAAAAACATCAACCATCCAGCCATCTAGCTTCGAACACACACACAATTCACAAGAAGAAGGAGTTGGCAATCATCCATACATCAAATCTTCGGTCGTTGGTCAGAGCGTACACAATCATTCGATTGTAGGTGATTAACCAATCCGGGTCGCCAGTTCATATAGAGGGAGGAAGAAAGTGGGGGAAACAATCACACATCAGCCCTCAGGGATAAAACAAAGGAAAAATTTGAGATGCCGATAAAAAAGCAAGGGCGACTTGCGCCAGTTACCAAAATTATTCAGACGAATAAAAGAAAGGCACCATTCCAACACATCCCATCTCTCTCTCTCTCTCTCTCTCTCTCTCTCTCTCTCTCTCTCTCTCTCTTACAACCTTCCGATGGAGGTAGTCTGTCGCCACACACCCACACAGAGTTGTCACCCCGCTTAGTCCAAGTATGCAAGCCAGGTTCGCCTGTGTGCCATAGTTCGTTGCGGGCCCACGTCAACCCTGCATACCCAGCACCAGCCCGCCGGATCGCTCAACTCTGTACTGACCTTCGCATACTTGTTCGTTAGTCGATCCTCTCGACCACGCTAACTCCAAAATTCATAGAGAGCGAGTTAATTCCCCTTGCAAAATTTATAGCATGCATGCTTGCGCGAAATACTCGGGATTGTGCCCGAGTGGGAAGAAAGGAGGAGGAAGGAAGTGCCTACGATTGCATGGTCAGGCCACGGCATGGGGGACATAGCCACATTCTACACATCGATCCGGTCATGCAAGCATTCAGGCCAATAAGACAGAAGGAAAAGTATGCACGTACAGGGGCGCCACAAAAGATATCAAGAACGAGAGGATTACAGTTGCAATCATGCCCGCCAAAACAAAAAATTATTGTTACACGCAAGATTAAGGCGCGGAAAAGTTAGAGCACAAATCCTGACGCGGCATAGTGTGCGCAAGCAAGAAGCGTCGTGCAACAAAAGCGCGATGTATCTAAATTCCTAACCTAAATCCTAATTATAAAAAGAAATTCCGAGAGAAGAAAATTCCGAGAGCCCGCGGGGGCTCGACATCAGTTGAAAATTCGAAAAGGTTTTTCCGCGCGACGATCGCGCCAAAACTCCCATTTGCCCCAACAGAACAAGGAAGAAGTTGTGACAACAGTCATCCTTCGCACTCGCTAAGGCGCGATCAACTACTAACCGTTATGGGACTATCCCGACCTCGATTCCGAAAAACAAGGAAAGCAAGGGCACCCATGCAATCCAATGGGCCATCCCAATTCGATCCCCGAAGTAGCCTTGCGCAGAAAGTTGCACGGTTGCAGAAAGCAATTCGTCACAAGGCCCCGGTCCCCTGGTAATCAAGGGTTATTTTGTACTCTTATGTTTGATTCCCATCAGGACTTGAGAACTCAGGTGGGAGGTTCCACTAGGAAAGAGGATTGGATAAGCTCCTGAATCGGGACGTGTTTTATGCCAAGATGCAGAAAAGCAGTTCAATCTCGACTTTCTGCACACCTCCTGGACCACAATTTACGTCCAGCGTTTGATCCAATCCTCTTTACTAGTGGGACCTCACCCCATGTTTGCTCCTACACAGTTGTATGCTAAGCCTTGTGCCTTTTAGCCACATGGCCTATGCAGGAAATCAATTCACTAATACAACAACTATACAACGTCACATTTATCATCCATCATCAGAAGAGTACAACCCCATAAAAAAAGGGGGGTTAACTAGGGCGCAGCCACGATTTCAATTTAAAATCCACTTTCACCATCCCTCAAATACAATACATCCCCACCTGACCCAAAAGCTCAAACTGAAACCGTGACTGCACCCTAGTCCCCCCCCCCCCAAAAAAAAAGTATGGCACCATAATTGGATGAAAGTGAAAATAAAATTGGATACACACATTCAATATCTCACAGAACAACATAAAAATAAAAAAGGAATGCATGTTGCCCCCCACCCCAACCTTGGGGGTCAAGGATGACGTGGGGGCGGCTAACGCAAAGACGGAGTATATTGCCCGTAGCTGCCCCTCCCTTTTCATCGGCCCCCACCCTCCAATGGAGGGTTGGAGGGAGACAACAAAGCTATGTTCGCAGGGGTCCCCTCTGTGCAAGTAAGGCCTTTTTTTTTTTTTTTTTTTTTTTKTAAGTCCAAGGKGTTGTAGAGGCCAGTTACTAGGTTCACATTGATTGCCAGAAGAGATGAGGCTACCTCCCATCCCATACTCGCGTCTATACTCCTAGCGCACCCCCTATTCCATTTTTTTTTTTTTTTTTTTTTCCTCCCGGCTATCCTACCTCAGTGTGACCAGCGCTCAGGACCATTACCCTACCATCGAGGGGAAGTTGCACCTAACAGCAGTGACAGGCACCACTGCCGCACCAGGGCTAGTGACCCAGCCCTGGTGTATAAGTAAACCTTAGGAGTAGTGGTAGATAGGTAGGTGGTGAAGGTGAATTGAAAGAATTTGAAAGATTATGAAAGATTTGAGAGACGAATATAGCGTACTTTTGGGGGAGAAAGAAAGAGAAAAAGAATGAGGGCATACTCACACTAGGACTTTTTTACTTGTTTATGGATGTAACTGCGGTCCGATGCATCCAAGTCCTGCCATAGATGTGATCGGATACATTTGAGATACCCCGCAACATATGATGGACAAAGGATACAATGTCATCCCAAACCAGTGGTGAAGCTGACTGACAGAGGAGGAGACGAACGAGATGTGCTAGCGCTAGCACCCTGATGTGGGCGGACCGGTAAGGCCCGGTCCCTCCGGCTAGACTAGCGCCTGGAGAGGGGATCTCCTCGGCTGCTAGGTCTGTGCGCACGTCGTCCGCTGGCATCGGATGGGGGTAGGAAAGTCGATAGTCGATGTCCCCTTAGTCGATTGAGTTGCCCGGTCCGCAGTTTCAGTCAAGAAGGGGGTATGTCGCCCCTCAGGCGGGAGGTGGATTGTTCAGGGTTTTGTTTGTCCGATCTGTTTGTGCCGTGTTTGACGATTGCTTGCTGGGGTTTGATGAGGGGGATTTTCATCACAGATATGCAGGAGGCCAATCCTTCCCTTTCGCGGGGAGGTAATCAATGCCTCTGCTATTATGCTTTTCGTTAGGAAGATACTTCATGGGCAGTAGGTCAATCCTTCCCCTGTGTCAGGAAGTAATCAATGTCTCTGCTATGTTCGGAGATATAGGTGAGGTACAAATATATATACAGACTCCTATTGAATGTGCACTATGACATCTCCACACATTATTGTATACGGATGCTGGAGTCCGACCTGATTTCCAGCTCACCCACATCACATCAGTGCTAGGGTTTCGTTTTTTGGTTTGATCGACAGGAGTGGGCCCAATGTCTTCGCTCGTTATGCAGATACGGTAGAGTAAAGCACTAGTACCTTTGTCGGTTCGAAAATACTCGGCCTCCGAACTTTCAGGAGGCCGAAACGAAACGACGACCGCCGATCAGATTGATCAACGTCAGGCTCGGCCTCCTGAAAGTTCGGGAGCTGGCTAGTACTTGTCAAAACCAGACGCCAAAGGTACTAGTAGATAGGAGTGGATAGGGTTCTCCCTTCATGAACACAAATCACACCTGGTCTAGTGTTAGGTTTTCGGCTCTTATCTTCTCTCCAAAGTGAGGTTTCTGGACTAATTGAGAAGTTTGTAATGAAAGATAAAAGAGATGAAGTGAATTTGATAGATGTGTTGTACAATAAAGACAAAACGTGGAAGCTTCTCAAAAGAAACTCAAATTTGGACTTACAAACCTTTAATGTCAATGGTCTTGCCTCAGCAAAAAGAAACAAAAGGCAAACCATATTAGAAATGCCAAAAGGTGTGGGAGGTAAGGAATGACCAGATGTAATCTGTATCTAAGAGAATCACCTGATGAATACAGCGACACACACCCACAACCACAATGAAATATGGCCCCATACAACATTCTGAGCACATGCCCCCAGACCAGGGAGTGCGGGAGTAGCTATTTGGATACCACCGACATCCAAGATCCAGGTGCTTAGTTGGGAGACGGATCGGCAGGAAGGAAGATGGATATATATCTTGGATATGCTAGAGTCAGACGTGGTAAGCATAATCAATGTATATGGTCCTAATAAAGCGGTTGAGCGCCATGCATTCTTTGATGCTATCCAACAACGCCTCCAAGTGGGAATCCCAGTCATAATGGTTGGGGACTTCAATGCGGCAACGGATCGTAATGTGGACAGATGGTCTATCCCCTCCCCCTGCCCAACCTATATAGAAACAGATGAACGAATAATAGTTAATCTATGTCATACTTCCAATTTGTTTGACTCTTTTAGGAGACTTAATCCTATGTCCAAGACTTTCTCATGCTTTAGAAAGAATCGATCTAACAAAACTACAAAATCCAGAATCGATTTCATCTTAGTGTCAGAGGAATTGCAAGGTGCAGTACAGTTTGCCTGCATCCTCCCGCGCAGTCCCTTCCCGGGTCTGGATCACTCCATGGGGATGGCAATCTTCACTTTTCATAAGAAGCCAGATCAAGAAAGAGGTTACTACAAACTTAACACAGCTCACCCCTCGAATCCCATTTTTCGGCAGTACTTAAATGATGTATGTGATTTTCGAAGAGAACAAAGATTCAACATTAATAATGACATTAATTGGTTCAATAACGGTTTAGTCTTCCGCCAAAAACGCAATGCATATTCTAAAGCCCTAGCCAAACTTAGATATCATCAGAAATTTGATATCCAAAACAAACTTCATGACTTACAAAAACAAGAAACTAATTCGTCTGATCAAGGAGACCTGGGATCCTTAGCAGAAGAAATACAAAAATTAGATGACCAACTTATGAAATATATGGAATACAGATGTCAAGGTACTAGAATCAGAGGGAAACTAAAAAAACACCAAATGGAGGGAGTCATGGGTGCAAGTTTTTTTTCCATGGCTAGAGCAAGAACAGGTCGAACCATAATTGAGGCACTAGTTGATCCCTTCAACAGAAATGAGCCTCTAGCCACCTCTACTGCAACTACTACAAAAATTGCCAGGGATTTTTATAAAGATCTCTTTTTCTCACAAACTGCTTCAATCCCCAAAGCTCAAAGAGCCATAGAAATTGATGAATTCTTACTCCCCCTAAAAAAAGGAATCACGGACACTCAGAGAAAAATACTCGACATGCCACTCTCTAAGGAGGAAATTTGGAAAACCCTAATTCTCATGGAAGAGGAGAAAACGTCAGAAATAGATGGTATTCCTAAAAAATTCTGGGAGACCATGTGAGACTCCCTTTCGCAAGATCTTTTGGACTATTATAAAAATGTTTGGAATACAGGAGACATGGGGGAGATAGTTAATCAAGGTGTCATAACACTTTTATACAAAAAGAGGATAAATTCAATATAAGAAATTATAGTCCCATCACCCTTCTTACGGTAGTATATAAATTAATGGCTAAAGGTCTAGTAGACAGAATGCTAAAAGTCATTGCAGATATCATTCATCCAACACAAACAAAATTCATCACGGGCAGAAATATCCAAGACAACATCCTGCTCATTAATGAACTAATTAAAGTCCCATGGCAGTCTAAACACAATGCAACATTTATCTTCATAGACTTCGAAAAAGCCTATGATCATGTGGACTGGTTCTTCTTGGACCAGTGCCTTGAAAAAATTAATTTTGGACATTGTTTTAGAAAATGGGTAGAGATATTGCACCAAAAAGCAACCACAAGAGTAATGGTTAATGATAATTTGGCTCCCCAATAAACCTTCAGAGATCTGTAAGACAAGGAGACTCTTTAGCTCTTTTTTTGTTCATGATAGTCATGGAAGCCCTTGCCGCCAATTTGAACTGTCACAAGGATATCAAAAAGATCCAGATATCTTCTATTCCAGAAGAGGCGATTCCTGTTTGTTCACAGTTTGCATATGATCTTATCTCTAATGGTAGATGCCACACAAGAAAATATGGAGGCAATCCACAGACTAATGAACAACCTTCATAGACTATCTGATAGGAGGGTCAACTGGGGGGAGAAAACCTTAGGCTGGTGGATTCACCACCAAGGGGTAAGACCTCGAGAACTCCCCCGTATCAAATGGTTTCCCAAAGATATTCCCATTAGAGTCATGGGCATCTTCCTATCTGCAGAAGGTAACCTAAGAGTCATAATGAGAAAATCTCACAGATTGCTCCAACAAAACTTGAGTTAAGAAAAAATAAACACACCTCGATTATGGGACGTTCTTTGATAATCAATAATGTAATATTAGCCCCGACCTGGTACAAATCAGCCATATGGGCCCTAAGTGACTCAACTATTCGTCTCTACAACAGCAATTGAGAACCTTTCTATGAAGAGGCAATCATGATTGCAAAAACATCATCAGCAGAGTAGCCTGGTTGGCTTCAATTCAACCCAAATCTAGAGGAGGGCTAGGCATCATAGATCCAACTATATAAGTCATGAATCTTTCAATACAGTGGATCAAGAGACTTTTATTCAACCCGCAAACTCCGTGGAGCGCCCGAGCATGGGAGCAACTTAGGAGATTGGCTCCCTCCACTGATGCCTCAATGAATCCGGCAATGTGGTTAGAAAACAGGGCATGACCTATCCCCAGAGGTGGCTCGAGGAACAAAATTGCTCAGGATCCTACAGATAAGGAGGCAACTAAACAAGATATTAATAAGGATCCATTCTGGATTACTATCATGAAAACATGGAGGAAGCTTCCCTTGCCGGACAATCATCCTCCCCAAAGATGGGAGGAGGTTTCCCGATAGCCTATCTTCAGCAATGTATGGATAAGGGACTCCCAAGGCTATATGCTACACTGTAATGAAAACCTATGGAAAACATGGATCAGGAAGGGCGTCACAAGAATAAAAGACATTTGGGACATAGATGCCAAAGATTGGTTGACTCCTTCCAACTTACAATTCAAACTCAGACATTGTCATCATGTGGAGGAATACTTGAAAAAGATTATTGATATAATTCCACTTGAGTGGGTTCGTATTCTTAAACCACCAGTACCTCGCTCAGCTATCGTCCGCGGGCACTCCCGTATACGCGTCGCAGTCCTAAGGGGGGTCGGCCAAGGGAAGGCCCGGTCGCTGCGCGAAGGCCGGGCTCCGCTTCCCTAGGAACGACACACTTA
>BFEA01000808.1:92232-112317 GCA_003427395.1 Chara braunii | reverse complement strand
GAGAGAGAGAGAGAGAGAGAGAGAGAGAGAGAGAGAGAGAGAGAGAGAGAGAGAGAGAGAGAAGGACACGTGTCAAGTCATGGTGGGGGCGTTACGCTCGGGTCTAAGTTCCTCTCGCTGTCCCTGTCTGTGCCCTGCTGAGCGAGCTTCCCCCCCCCTTTCCCCTCCCCCTCCCCCTCACCACATCCCTTCACGTCAGTTGTTGGACCGACGAACGCACACTCCGGTGGCATGTTCCTTCCTACCTCCTTTTGAGCGACTTCTCTGCCCTGTTCACTTGGAGGCACACCGCCTCCCTCTCCTCCTGGGGCTTGCTGATCGCCAGGCCCGCTCTTTTCAGGTCCCGATTGCGACCGCGGAATCTCTGCGGACGACACCCCCATGCCCGCCGCGTCGCCGCCCTCCTCCCCCATAATGTCCTTGCTAGCGCTCTCAAGGATCTCCGTGTGCTCGGTCGTCATAGCTCCGAGATCTAGCGGAGGCTCCTCCTTCTTCATCGGCCTGGCGTCCCGATCCCGACCCGCGCGGTCATCAGTCATTATACGTCCGAGATCTAGAGGAGGCTCCTCCTTCTTCATCGGGACGTCCCGATGCTCCACCGATCCCGAAAGCACAGCCTCGCTATACCTCTCTCCAAACCCTTCGTCAGCGGACCTTGTCGCGTACGCTTCGCCGTACGCCTCGCTCATATCGTCCTCGAATGCCTGGCGATGGCTGCTCTTACCCCCCTCCTCCTCCTGCTGCTGCTGGTGCTGCTGCTGGTCCGTCATATCTCCCCCGGCCGGGATCTCGAAAGCAATGACCTCCTGTACCTCCTCAACGACCTCACCTCCGACCTGAACGAACTGCTCAAGGTCGTACCTCACACCAGCCACAGGCCCCTCCCTCCCCCCTCCGTCCTCCTCCTCCTCCTTCTCCTCTTCCTTCCCGCCTTCCGCTCCCTCCCCTTCTCTCGACTGTTCTTCGTTTCTTGTCCCGATCCCTTCGTCACGCGGAGCCTTCGCCCCGTCGAGCTCACTCACCAACGCTTCCCTTGCGACCGTCCACTCTTCTTCGCTTGTCCAAGTCCCGACCCCACGCGGAGGCCTCGATTCCTCAAGCCGGGCTGCCACCTCCTCTTCCCTCGGGATCGCGACGTCTAATGAGTGAACACGCTCAGCCGCCTCGGCAAATCCCAGATCTACACACCTGTCGCCTTCGACGTTGACGTCCTCGGGTTGTCCAGAACCGCTCCCGCCGTACGCGTTGACTTTGACTTCCTCGGATTCCGCTGGACCTTTCCCGCCGCCCGCTTTGACTCTCTTCTTGTTGGGATCCCGGCCCTGATGCTCGACTTTTGCCGATCCAATCAAGCGCCAGAAACTCCACGAGCGCCCGCCACGTGGACACGGCGCCGCCCGTCCACCAGCGGAATCCGAGAATGCCGAAGTCAACGCGTTGACGAACGAAGAAGACGAAGACGAAGAAGAAGAAGATGAACAAGAAGAGGCGGCGAAGCTCCTCGTCTCAGATCCCAACACCAGCAGATGTCCACCTGTTCCGACGATGAAAGTGCGTGGGAAATGTGTTCGTCTCGTATCCCGACAGCACCATGCCGCAGCCGCTGGCCCGAAGATGAGCGTAGCACTCGCGGTGCAAGACGAGCCCAGGAGATGACCTGCGCGGTCAAACCGACTGCGCTCACTTCCGGTCAACTGCTGGACACCGCCGCTGGAAGACGACGACCATAGCCAGGCGCGTGCGACCGACGCGCGGACGTGGCTCTGCGCCTTGCGCCGCTGCGGTGAAGTTGGCGGCGGCGGACACCGAGGAGGAGGAGGAACTGCGCTCAGCAGTGCCACGTGCGCTGACGTCGCGATAGCGCCGTGGAGCCCCTCAGACTGAATGCAATCCCGATCTGTAGACGTCCTTCTTGCACCGTTTTCGGAGTCTGCCGCGCAGGCTGTTGACACGTGGTTCGACGTCCTCTGCGCGCCGAGCGCCGTCGGAATTCGACAAATTGCCCCGCTGCCCCGCCCAACCGCGCCTGTTGCTACTAGCATCCTAGGCAGCATGCTTCCGCAGTGCACCCTCAGGCTGAGCGATGCGATGGCAAGCGTGCGCACACAGTTCCACGTCGTCAAACTAACACAGACACGGAGGTCAACGTACACATCCACACCTCAGATAAGAATGACAGCGACCATGACAACGAGAATGATGAGAGAACGGGAGACAGGAAGAGAGGAAGAGAGGAAGAGAGGAAGAAATGCAAGAGAGAAGGACACTACCGCACCACATGCACGAAAGACGAAATCGAGGACTTTATATTATTATCCGAGTGGTTGCTGCTCAAATCTCGACTCTAGAATCTCGATTCTGTCGACAGGATTCGACAGGATGATACCGCCGGCTGCTGGCTTGACTCTCGACTGAGGACGGAATCAGATTCATTCAGGGGCTAGGTCCCACGTACACGAATCAAGCGATGTTGACCGTAGATAGCAACGATCAACGGCCATAATCTCTTAATCCGTGCAAGTGGGACTTTGCCCCAGGTCTAGGTGGCCCCAGGTCTAGGTGGAAATTCCGCGAGATCCACGCACGAGTACCAGCTGACCTGACCCCAGACCATAGTACCTCTTCCAGTTGGCGGGACTCGAAAAAAAAAGGCGGGAAAAGTTATAGAACCCCGCCGTATCTCCCTGCGAAGAAACCTTTCTAGTCATTTCCCGCCAAACAAACGGGGCAAAAGGTTAAGTTGGCCTGACTCGGAAAAGGACGTCAAAGTCGGCGATTGCTGTGGTCGGTGTTGGTAGGTTTCTTGGGGCAAGATTAGAGTAGGGGGGACCCGTTGCTAACTGGAGATCTGGGGGGGTCAGCCACTAGGCACGGGAGGGGTTAGGATAAGGGCTCCCCTAACGGACAGCTCGCCCGTGGAACAGGAACGGTTGATGAGAGTGAGACTTCGTACAATCCGCGGTCGATATCTGTCTGAGCTAGGACCCTACAGACCCCCCGTGGAACGAGGAAGAGTTGATGAGAGTGAGACTTAGTACAGTCTATGGCCAGTGCTGGTAGGGCTCTTATGTCGGTGGGGCTCTCCAAAGGATTGTGACGCCCAACCTCATGCCCGGCGCGACTTCCTGATCGGAGTAGAGTGTGGGCCTGGAAGTGCGAAAAGGGGTGTGCCAAGGATTTTTGGGAAAGTGGGGGTGGAGTCCCAGGTCAGAACTGAGATCTCCTGTGGCAGGGTTTTTCGGGGGCACTTGTGCAACTCGGCAAAAAGGGGCGGACCACTTCGGGTCATAAGGCAGATGGCATGCGCAGGTCATTCAAGATCGTGCGATCCATCGGTTTTGAGGGTGGCGATTCATCGAAAAGTCCCTTCGGGGTGGGTGCGGTTCCGATGGGTCAGTCCGTCGGTTGTTGCCACGTGGCGCCGGTCGTCGTACGTTCTGGTCGGGCCCTCATGGTCCCGGGGTTCTCTGGTTGCCGCGTTGTCGGCAATTTCCACAGGGCGTGCTGGGCCAGTAGGGGGCTATGGCTTTCCACGGGGTGACCCTGAGTTGGTGATACGGGAGAAGAAGACGAAAGGGAGGGAAGTTAGTGGAGATAACGACGAAGCCAGGGGAAATAAAGTAGTGAGTGTGGTCCGCAGTGGGCAAATCAGAGCATCAGGGGTCGCTAGTAGTGGCGCAATGAAACTCCCTAGGACACAGTCGATTTTCTGTTTGGCAGGGGAATCTCTGTCGAAGGCTTTCTTCTATCCAAGGGGTAAAGTATTCCGGTCGGTACAATGACTCTAAGCTCTCGGAGCGTGTCATCATATCATCGCAGAGCTGTGAGATGACTAAGGGCGGGTCTGTGCCGATTGCAATCACCGCGTGTGAGCACGGACGCGCGAATCGAGTCGTGCTTACGCGTGTTCACAGGAGACGATTACTTCGTTGCTGACGCGGAGTGATCCCGTCCAGTCGTTCGTCGTCCTTGTTATGTATGGTTTGGTCGCGAATCGCTTCGCGGGGACACATGTAAGTGCGCAGAGCAGACCGTACTTACGCGCGTCCCTACAAGGCGTTCACTGGTTTCTGGACAAACAGCTAACCAATTACCTTCTCATTCCGCAATTTTCGAGCATGCAAAATGCAACAACCCCAACAACTCGATCAAAAGATAAGCAGAAACGAAAACAGGATTAACGATTACACAAAAATTCGTACCCTATTCACGAATGCATCAAGATGGTAAACGAAGACAAGGATCAGATGGAAACGACAAACAACAGACACGACATCCATTAATCCATTCACGCACCATATCCAAGATGGAAATCGCAAAGACAAGTGTGAGGGAAAAGGCCGAGTACAAATTTTGAAAAGCAGAAACGGGCGAATCGCCCTGAGCTGAAATCAAAACTCATATACATAAGCAGGGAGGGGGGAAAGATAAAATAAACAACAAATCCGCGTCCATCAACCTCAGCTCCCTCTTCCTCTCTCTCTCTCTCCGATGCGGTCAGTCCTTCGTCGCGCACCAACCCACGAAGTCGTCACCCCACTTAGTCCTCCCTCACTCGTCAGGCTCGTTCGTGCCCACAGTCCGTCCAGGCCCTCGTCAACCCCGCGCGTTTGGCACCAGCTGGTCGGGTCGCCCGACTCCTGCTCTACTCACCTCTTTCTTCGCTCGTGTGTCGATCCTCTCTGATCGCGCAACCCCGAGCTCCCAACAGCTGGTTAAGAGAGCTAACTAATCGTGCAGCCGGAATTTATAGCATGCATGCGCGAAGAACACGGAATTACAGAGACTTAGAAAGAAGATTAGAGAAGGAACACCTTCGTTCTGCATGACGGGGCCGCGACGTGCGAAACGTAGTCTCTCTCCACGCATCGATCCGATCATGCAGCTCGTCGGGCTGGCTAGACATAGCAAGAGAAAGCGAGAGCGCGAAATACGAAGCACAAGAAGAAAAGATACAGTTACAATGGCGCCCGCCCAAAATTACAGTTACACACACGATTAAAGGCGCCGACAAACCGAGTTCTGTTGCAGCCGCATGAAGAAGCGCGTAAGCAAAAAGCGTCGCGCGGCCCAGAAGAAATTCCTAATTACAAAATTCCTAAATTCCTATTTAATGGGGAAAAAGCAAAAAGCACAAACTCCGAAAAGAAAGTCTGAAATTCCGAAAGCCATCGGGGCTCGACAAGATTCGAAAAGAAAATTCAAAAAGAACGAAGCAAATTCCCGAACAATGTCCCCACCTAAAAGGTCCAAAACCGAAACGAAAGAAACGACGTCAACATTCATTAATCGCGCGTATGACGGCGCGCTATTCACACAACCAATAAACCAATCGATCGTCTCGGGGTTTACCCGGGCCTGAACCAGCCATCCGAAAGGAACGGACGCAAAAAGACGAAGAAGCGAGGGTACCGATGCAATTTCCTTCCAATCCCGATCTCCCTTAATTGGCCCAACCTTCCCAGCTTAGGACCCCTCATCGCTATCGCACACGAAATCACGCGGTGCGGAAATCGGTTCGTCACAGGATTGGTTGGGTTGCCTGCCTCCTATGTTCGATGTCTGTCTTAGCTAGGACCCTATAGACTGCCTGAGCTAGGACCCTATAGACCCCCCATGGAACGAGGAATAGTTGATGAGAGTGAGACTTAGTACAGTTTATAGCTGGTGCTGGTAGGGCTCTTATGTAGGGGGGGCTCTCCAAAGGATTGGTTGGGTTGCCTGCCTCCTATGTTCGATGTCTGTTTGAGCTAGGACCCTATAGATCCCCCATGGAACGAGGAACAATTGATGAGAGTGACGCTTAGTAGAGTCTATGGCCGGTGCTGCTAGGGCTCTTATGTCGGTGGGGCTCACTAAAAGACTGGTTGGGTTGCCTGCCTCCTATGTTCAATGTTTGTTTGAGCTAGGACCCTATAGACCCCCCATGGAAAGAGGAACAGTTGATGAGAGTGAGACTTAGTGCAGTTTACGAGAGTGAGACTTAGTACAGTCTATGGTCGGTGCTGGTAGGGCTCTTGTGTTGGTGGGGCTCTCCACAGGATTAGTTGGGTTGCCTGCCTCGCATGTTCGGTTCATTATCAACAAAAAGAAATGTAGTAATGATAACAGTGTGCACAGTGAACAACCTAACAACAAACAGCAGTAACAACAAGTGTACACAACGATAGAAATGCAAAATAGGGCTACCTATGGGACTCGAAGGGAAACTTATGTACCTAGCACCTGAAGTACCTGGGTCGCAAGGCTCGCACAAATATGCTTTGCTCAGGGCTGAGTGGGGTGTGTGCGACTCAGCTTAGCCCTGGTACCTACAACCACGGTTAAACTTTGGTCAGGTCACCCCAAAGGCTAGAGTGTGACGCCCAACCTCACGCCCAGCGTGACTTCCTGATCGGAGTGCGATGGGGGCCTGAAAGTGCGAAAAAGGGGTGTGCCAAGGATTTTTGGAAGGTGGGGGTGGAGTCCTAGGTCGGAATTGAGATTTCCTGTGCCAAGTTTCGGGGGTAAAAACGCAGGAGGGTATATGAAGGTCGTACTTGGCGCTTTAATCCTTATAAGAAGGAAGGTAGACCACCTCCCGTGGTTTGTGCAAAGTAGGAAAGCCGCAGATGTCGTGCAGCGTAAGGCAGAGGGCATGTGCAGTGAAAATAAAATCCCGGGGTACTCTTAAACACTCTTGCATTCTCGAACAAAATCCCCACAACATTGCCCCTGCCAACGAAATCAAACTTCGTCAGCTAAAAATACCCAAAAAGGCAAGTCACCATCGCCTCTGGTTTCGCCTTCGTGATTGGTCGCGCGGTTTGGCCAATTGTCGGTGCTGCTCGTAACAGGCTTCGAAATCCGGCGGGGCGGGCCATAAGCAGAGGCGGTGCAATCGCTGCTCAGCTTTGGTTCGAGTTTGCCGGATAGACCTCGAAGTTCGGCGTGTCTGGTACAGTTGGCAGTTCTCGCACGGAGGGTTGGGCCAATAGCGAGCTATGGAATTTTACGGTACCACTACGAGTTTGTGATATGGAAGGAGAAGATGGAAGAGAGGGAAGCTGGTAGTAATAACAACGAAGCCCGGGGATATGTAGTATTGAGTATTCTCCGTATCTGGGTAGTGTGAGCCCCTAGGATCGCTGGTTATCGCCCACTGGAAATCCCCCACGCATAGTCGGTTGTTTTCTATCAGACAGGGAAATTCAACAGAAAAATTTCCACGAGAAATGAAAGTTGAAAACAAATTCTATAAAAAAAAACTCCTTCATATTTATAAATTATTATTTCAATATTTGTCCAATTCTAGAATTTCCAATTTAATTTGATAAGTTCTCGTTTAAATATGAGTTTTCCCTTCCAACTACATCTATTTGTTCAAGATGGAATGAAAGTCTGGACGAGTTTATGAAATGTTTTAATTAGACTTTCATTCTACTACAACAAATATCTTCTCATTTAGATTGGATTAACCTATTTATGACTGGAAATCCTTACTTAGAATGACAATCCAATTAAAATATTTAATGAACTCATCCAGACTTTCATTCCATCTCTAGCATGCATTTCAAATAAAAAGCGATACCCCATTCTTGGAAGGAAAGTTTTCAAGTAAGACAGAAATTTTTAAAATTGGAATGACATTTGTTAAGATCGAATGAAAATTTGAAATTTAGAATGTAATTTTACTCTAAAATGATTATTTAATTCTGGGAATTTTTTTTGTTGTTCCGGATTTCTTAAGTTCCCCCGCCGTCTGAGTTTTTCACCTTCCTAGTATTCGCGGTATTCCGGGTTCCTCAGACTCTCTCGATTGGACCTCCAAGAGGGGAATTCCGCAGCCATATCGGTTAAGAAAGTTTGGTCCCCTGCTTCCTCCTACGGAGTTCCAGATCGCAGTTGTACGCGAGTGTGCACGTGAGCAACGGCGAGCACGCAGGCGAGCACGTACGTAGCGACTCGGTTTCTTCGAGATCTCGGTTGTACGCGAGCGTGCACGTGAGAAACAACGGGTTGTTTCAGCTCGTCGATCGCTTTCAACATGCATGCAAATATCATATCCCTGCGGCGTCAGGTGAGATCTGATCATCACATATCATACATGTGACAAAAAGAAAGAAAGAAAAGGGTCGTCAATTGCTTATAGCACTCTTGACTAAATCCAAAACGTCCATAATCATGCGTTTTTAATCATATATGAGCGTATAGCTCACGCAAGTAATCAGTAGGCAGAGTAAGATTAGACATCGCAAAACAAGATTGATAATCCGAAAAGATCGTTAATAAAGGGGACTCACATTCATTCCACGCATACATACAAAATACAAATGACAAGGAAAATCCGGGACGATTTACAAAGAAGTTAAAAAAGGCCGCAATAAAATTGGCCATATCATAATCCAAAATTATACAAAGGAACAAAGGACAAGAAATGATTAACGAAAAGAACCTTCTCCCACACCCACACAACTGTTCTCTCTCTCTCTCTCTCTCTCTCTCTCTCTCTCTCTCTCTCTCTCTCTCTCTCTCTCTCTCTCTCTCTCTCTCTNCTCTCTCTCTCTCTCTCTCTCTCTCTCTCTCTCTCTCTCTCTCTCTCTCTCTCTCTCTCTCTCTCTCTCTCTCTCTCTCTCTCTCTCTCCGCACTCTCGATGCGGGCAGTCCGTCGTCGCGCACCAAGTTGAACATAGAGTTTTCACCCCACTTGGTTCGAGCATGCAAGCCAGGTTCGTCCATGCGCCACAGTCCGTCGTGGGCCCGCACGTCAACCCTGCATACCCGACACCAGCTCCTCGGATCGCCCAACTCTCACACTCACTCACCTTCCAAACTTGCTCGTTAGCCGACCCTCACTGATCGCGCTAACCTCATTTTGAGGGGGTGCCCCCCCACCCCCCCACCCCAAACCCGCTGCCCGCTTCGAAAACCGCCCCCCAGATCGGTCGACACCAAGGCCGAAAAAACTCGGCCGGGCCGGCCGCGGCCGGGGGGGTCCCGGCCTAGGCCGACGGCCGCGTCCTAGGCCGAAATCGGCCTCGGCCAGCGTGCAACATAGATAGACGGTCGTATAGCTTGTAGCTGGGTCCGGCAGAGGCTGAGAGGCCGAAACAGATATGGTACCAGTCGGTAAGTCAGTCCGGTCTAGGTCGAGTCTAGGTTGGCGGTAGACTATAGATAGATTGGGCACATCGGTTCAGGGCTTTTGGCAGTTGGTACCGTGTACATCGCTGCTGCGCTACGCTTAAACCGGAAATGGTGACGTCTCAGCGTGGAAGGAGATAGACATAGCCTGACCTTCGGAGCGCCGACCATAGCTGGGACCAGCGCTGTACTCTCCCAGCACGCAGGGGCTGGCAGAGGTCTGGGTTATCGAGGTCTGCTGGAGGCGAGAGAGATGGGTGCCCTGCTGGACCCTTCTCCGGAGTGGGGTCCTAGGGGGTTTGCCCTGCAGCCATAGCTGCAACTTCTTCTTCTCAGAGGTCATCTTGTCAGGGTTTGGTGGCGCTGCTGCAGAATTCCTCCCGGGAAGTCTTCCGACACTTCGTCATCATCGGATATTGTGCGCTGGTCTTCTTCTTCATCCTCTAAGTAGCGCTTGGCCACAGGGGCTTGTTTCAGGGTGGCGATTCCCTCAGGAGGCTGTATCTGGGTGGCGCTTGATGTTTCAGGGTCCCAGGGGTGTTACGGGTGCTAATCAGGGTTGGGGAGTGAAGCGCTGCTCATCTCTGAGCAACGCACTATGGTACTGAAATTATCCTGACAATTCTAGACTCTAAGTTTAATAAACAGTGTAATATAGTATTTGGACTATCATCGTTTCATTGTTTCCTAGATGTGATTTGCTCGGCTTTTCTCTATGACTGGTTGTGAGGATTGAGTGGAGTGAATTGCACTTTCAGTGTACCCTGTCATATCGCATGGTCAAGTCTTCCGCTGTGTTTATCTCTCTCTGTGCAATGTGATACTCCTATCCTCTCCCCTTCCTTCTGTGTATGTATGGGCATATTCGGAAGTCTATGTGAGTGAGTGTTGCCCTTCAGGCAACGAACAACCAGAATCATAACACATTCATTCATTCCTGCGTGAGTCATGCGGAAGCGCTGCCCTAGCGTCTTGTGCCAGCTGGTCTACAGATGCCCGAGGATAAAGTGGGCCGAAGGAAGATAGAGTATTCATAGCTAGTAGGGGTTAGGCGGCCATAGCCGCTGTAGCTTAGAGGTAGAGTTTGGTGTGTGTGTACATGCCCAGTTGGGCGATGTACATAATAACCGAGGATCCGCAATGTGACAAAAAAGACTGAATGGACAATGCAGTGCAAGTGAAATCTCAACAAGCAGTGTACATTCTGATACATACAAAAATGGTGCTTTACAGCGCAATGGAAGACTTAGATACACGTCCTAACCTGACCGGGACTGACCTTTTTTGTGTACTATAAGATAGCGCAACAGAATACTAGAATACTAATGACTAGCCCAATCAATGTTACAACGCAGACCAGACATACATCATTCTCACCACACAGTGTGAAGGGAGCCTGGTCCTATACACAGGAAGAGGCGCAGGGTCCAGTTTATGCACAAACAAAGAGGAGGGGATCAGACGTAGAAGAAGAGGGGAGAGATGGGAAAGTCGTCAACATCAAGTCTCGTTACAAGTCCCAAATAAACCCTTGTCAAAATGTCTGAAGTCCTATGTCGAGTCTGGATCCAAATGTCACTAAGCTCTCTCTCTCTCTCTCTCATAGTCTGCTGATGCGAAGAAGTCCAACAACGAAAGGGTGAGAGGGAGATGGTGGACTGAGAAGAGGAAGAAGAATAACTCTCTCTCTCTCTCGTATGCCAGGTACTAACCTGTGAAGGTGCTGCTGTGCTGCAGGTACCTCGAGGACGAAGCTGGAGCGATGGCGCTGCAAGTAAGTCCCTCCGGCCTTCGCCCAATCTCTCTCTCTGTAGTACTACTCTAGCTGCTATGGCGCCCAGCGCTGAAGACTACAGCTAACGCTACTAGCGCCCAGCGCTGAAGACTACTGCTAACGCTACTACTACCCCTGCAGCACTCCTCCAGAGTGTTGCTGCCGAATCCTGAAGACTACCTCCTGCCTCTTCAACTGCACGTGAAGTGCCTGTGAAGTACCTAGGAACTATCCCCCGGCCTGCAGGGCGGGCTGGTCCTATATAGTGCTGGCCCGTCCAGGAGGCTGCTCTTGCCAATGCCGAAACGTGCCAGACCCTGACGTTGAAGCTCAACCAGGGGTTGTCTTGAAAAGAGGCCTGAAATGGCCTGTGTTAAAACCCTGGTTTGTTGCCTGAGTTTCAGGGCGGGTCGGACTGATGAGGGCCTGAAAATCGCCCTCAGTTTCAGGCTGAAAATACTAAGGGTCGGAAAGACCCTGATTTCGCCTGCAACGACAAAGGGCCTGTAGGCCCTCGTTTTCAGGTTTCAGGTTGAAACGACACAGGGCCTGTAGGCCCTTGTTTTCAGGCTTTTGGCCTGAAAACGTCACGGGCCTGAAAGGGGGCGCGTGCAGCCTGTTGCAGGCGCAGCATGTAACACCCCCCCTCCTTATGACATCAAACCGGGGCGAGGGCGAAGCTGACGATCTGAAGGTGGAACGTGGATGCGAAGATACCAGCTTGCCTTGCATCTTATGTGTATGTATGGGCATATCCGGAAGTTTATGTGAGTGAGTGTTGCCCTTCAGGCAACGAACAACCAGAATCATAACACATTCATTCATTCCTACGTGAGCCATGCGGAAGCGCTGCCCTAGCGTCTTGTGCGAGCTGGTCTGCAGATGCCCGAGGATAAAGTGGGCCGATGGAAGATAGAGTATTCATAGCTAGTAGGGGTTAGGCGGTCATAGTCGTTGTAGCTTAGAGGTAGAGTTCGGTGTGTGTGTACATGCCCAGTTGGGCGATGGACATAATAACCGAGGATCCACAATGTAATAAAAAGGACTGAATGGACAATGCAGTGCAAGTGAAATCTCACGAAGCAGTGTACATTCTGATACATACAAAAATAGTGCTTTACAGCGCAGTGGAAGACTCAGATACACGTCCTGACCTGACCGGGACTGACCTCTTTCGTGTAGTATAAGATAGCGCAGCAGAATACTAGAATACTAATGACTAGCCCAATCAATGTTACAACGCAGACCAGACATACATCATTTTCACCACACGGTGTGAAGGGAGCCTGGTCCTATACACAGAAAGAGGCGCCAGGTCCAAATTATGCACAGACGAAGAGGATGGGATCAGACGGAGAAGAAGAGGGGAGAGATGGGAAAGTCGTCAACACCAAGTCTCGTTACAAGTCCCAAATACTCCCTTGTCAAAATGTCTGAAGTCCAATGTCGAGTCTAGATCCAAATGTCACCAATTTCTCTCTCTCTCTCTCTGTCATAGTCTGCTGATGCGGTGAAGTCAGATAACGAGAGGGTGAGAGGGAGATGGTGGACTGTGAAGAGGAAGAAGAAGAACTCTCTCTCTCTCGTATGCCAAGTACTAACCTGTGAAGGTGGCGCTGTGCTGCAGATACCTCGAAGACGAAGCTGGAGTGATGGCGCTGCAAGTAAGTCCCTCTGGCCTCCGCCCAACCTCTCTCTCTGTAGTACTACTCTAGCTGCTATGGCGCCCTGCGCTGAAGACTACAGCTAACGCTACTAGCGCCCAGCGCTGAAGACTACTGCCAACGCTACTACTACCCTTGCAGCGCTCCTTCAGAGTGCTGCTGCCGAGTCCTGAAGACTACCTCCTGCCTCTTGAACTGCACGTGAAGTGCCTGTGAAGTACCTAGGAACTATCTCCCGGCCTGCCGGGCGGGCCAGTCCTATATAGTGCTGGCCCGTCCAGGAGGCTGCTCTTTCCAATGTCGAAATGTGCCAGACCTTGGCGTTGAAGCTCAACCAGGGGTTGTCTTAAAAACAGGCCTTAAATGGCCTGTGCTAAAACCCTGGTTTGTTTCCTGAGTTTCAGGGCGGGCCGGACTGATGAGGGCCTGAAAATCGTCCTCAGTTTCAGGCTGAAAATACTCAGGGTCGGAAAGGCCCTGATTTAGCCTGAAACGACAAAGGGCCTGTAGGCCCTTGTTTTCGGGTTTTCAGGTTGAAACGACACAGGGCCTGTAGGCCCTTGTTTTCAGGCTTTTGGCCTGAAAACGTCACGGGCCTGAAAGGGGGCGTGTGCAGCCTTTTGCAGGCGCAACATGTAACACCCCCCCTCCTTATGATGTCAAACCGGGGCGAGGGCGAAGCTGACGATCTGAATGTGGAACGTGGATGTGGGTGCAACGTGGAGCCGAAGATACCAGCTTGCCTTGCATCTTGCGTTTGTAGCGCGAGAACATCCGGAGTTGTTGCTTGGAGTTCCGCACGGGTCAACCAACGGTCAGCTCTGTGACTGCAGTTCGCAAAGTGTACTAAGTACTCGGTTGTCTTGTTAAAGTAGCGCCGCTGGGAGATGATGTTGCTGACCTCTTGAAAACCGTCCATAGAGGGTGGGTCTTGCGATCGTCGCCCGGGAAAATCGTCATGTTCCGCTGGCGTGTAAAGAGCCAGCTTTGAGCAATGAAAGGCCGGGTGGACGAGCAAGTGGGAAGGCACCTGAATAGTGAAGGAAGGTCCCTCGGGTGCATCCCTAGCGGGTTTAATGATCGGCCAGGGCCCCATCCATTTCGGGAGGAGCTTGCGAGAGATATCTTGTTCAAGGATGAATTCCGCGACGGAAACCCAAATCAGATCGCCAGCGTGGAATGGGCAAGGAAGACGCAGGCGATTGGCCTGTTGGCTCATGCGTTGCTGCATTTTGGCCATCTAGTGCCTTGACAAGTAGCTCTTGCATCTGACGCAAGAAAAAAAGATGGTCGTCGCTCTCGATTGTTCCTGGAATGATTGCGTTCAACGGTGAAGTGATCGGCGAGCCGTGCTTGAACTTGAAGGGCGACATCCCGATAGTCGGGTGGATGGACGAGTTGTATGCCAACTCAACATTCGGCAGCCGCTCAACCCAGTGCTTTTGGTCGGGACGTATGAGAGTGCGAAGGAGAACCTGTGCGGTCTGATGCACCCTCTCCGTTTGGTCGTCAATTTGGGGGTGGCGGGCCGAACTTGGCTTGAGAGATGAGCCCCATCGTTTGATGAGCGCCAACCAAAAATCGGACATGAACCGAGTGTCGTGGTCGCAGACGATTTCCTTGGGGTAACCCTTGGTTGGAATCCAACCGGCATAAAGAACCTCGGCCAACTCCGGTGCCTTGGCATGATAGCGGCAAGGCAAAAACATGGCAAACTTGGTGAGTTGGTCGACCACCGTGAGAATCTCATCCACACCAGTATTGTGCTTGGGGAACGGCCCGGTAATGTCCATGGCAATCGCTTCCCTTCGGCGCAAGGGGACCTGTAGCGGTTGCAACTCGCCGTACGGACGACGGTTGCAGGATTTGCAGCGTCGGCAAACCTCGCATGACTTGCAATAGCGTGTGACGTCGTCGAGGAGACCGGGCCACCAAAATTGCTCGCGAAGTCGGCTACTCGTGCGATTGACTCCAAAGTATCCGGTGGCGGAAGCATCGTGGAACTCGCCAAGGAGCCGTGTACGCAAGTGAGAGTCACTCGGTACGCAAAGAAGGTCCTTCCCCTGCTTGTGGACAAACAAGTACCCCTCTTGGATCCGGTGGTGAGAAGGCGCTGGATTAGAAGAGGAGCAATTCGCGTACTTGACGCGAAACTCGGGGTCAGCTTGGTAGCCGCAGATGAAACTGTCCCACAGGTCGTCACCGATCTCGAAGGGCGAGTAGACTGCGGTACAATGATCCGGATGCCGTGAAAGAGCATCCGCAAAACGGTTTGACTTCCCCAGAATATGATCGGGAAAGAAGTCAAATTGGTCGATGAAAGTCATTCATCGGGCGATGGTGTTATTGACGGTGTCTTGGGTCTTGTAGAAAACCAACAGATTGTTCTCCGTTACCCATCGGAATTGGCTTCGACCAAGGAGGAAGTGCCACCACCGCTTGAGCGCGTGGATCGTCAATGGAGTGCACGACGGACACTTTCTTGCTGAAGTACTCGACCAGGTGTCAATCCACGCCATCGTGTTATTCGAGGACGACACCATGCTAAAGCCGCACGTATCCGTAGTGACTCGCGTAGGCAATAGTGGGTCGTAGATGCTCAAGACCTCCGTCGATAATAGCGCAGCTTTGAGAGTCAAAAATGATTCCCGCGCATCCTCTCCAAAGTCAAACGACCGATCCTCGCATTGAAGCTTGGATAAGTGGGCCGTGATCTTCGAGTATCCCTTGATAAAACATTGGTAGTAACCGGCAAGGCCAACATACGAACAGACATCTGTGACGTTCTGCGGCTCCGGCCACTCTTGGATGGCTTCAATCTTGTCCGATAGCGGACTGATGCCCTCCCGTGTGACAAAATGGCCCAAGTATTCCAGCTCTTGCCGGACAAATTCGCACTTGTCTCGGTCTATAAATCCCTAGCAGCCGCGGCCACGACCGCGGTCAGAAGCCGCGGACGCGAGGCCGCGGTCATCACCGCGGCGACCACAGAATGCCGCGGCCTTCAGTGGCCGAGGGGTGAGGGGGTTGGGGGTTGGGGTTTCGGATTACGGTTCCAAAACCCTCGCCCTACCCCCTTGAAAAAAAAAGGTAAAAAAAAATATTTTTCGGGGCGGTCGTTTTTAGTGTGTGGAAAAAAAAGAAAAAAAAAAGAAAAAAAAAGAAAATTTGATTGATTGATTGATTGATTGATTGATTGATTGATTGGTTGATTGATTTATTGATTGGTTGATTGATTGATTGATTGATTGATTGATTGATTGGTTGAATGATTGATTGATTGATTGATTGATTGACGAGGGAGGGGTCCTCCCTCCCCTCCCCGCGTGCACACACACACACACACACCTGCACCACTTCGGAGGCCGTCGTTTTTTTTTTTTCGATGGTGGGCGTGGCCGCGCGGCGCCTCCGAGTTTTGCTTGTGGCGACAAAAAACTTTCTGCAAGGCTGGGGCCATGTCCTAGTAGTTTAAGCTCAAGGGTCACAAGCATACTCTTGCAGTCAGAAAGTGTCTTGGCAGTGCTAGAGGGAGTCAATGCGAAACATAGAAAGAGATGGAAGAAGCATATGAGGTGATAAGGGAATTCAAAGAGCAGATAATGATATTAACCAGAATGACAACAAGAAACTCATAAACTCTGAGAAGGTTCTCTAGAATCTCTACCAGTGCATGCATCCATGGGGAGCCTGAACAATCTCATGTTTGTCCTTTCCAACCGGCGCCATGTGATGCCTTGGTAGAATGTTACAATTATCAAAGATTGCCGCGGCCTCGAGCAATGCCTCACAACAGACAAAGGTTTTAACCAGGTCCGGACCTTCCTATCCGCAGCCGCACTACAGAGAAAGATCTATTGACCTCCCCGGTTTAGAGCATCAACAACCCATGAGTGATGGCTTACTGTGTTATTTCCTGTAATGACTCAGGACCTAACTTTTTTTTTTTTTTGTAAAAAAAAAAAAAAAAGGGGCCCAGTGCCCAAGGCTAATATTACCAATAAGAGGAATGAGGCCGGGGTCCTCACAGTCTGCCCGGAGAAACCGAACCGAACTTGCTGAGAACCAGGCTCAGTGTCCCTCATGTGATGACGATGATGATGATGATCATGATGATGATGATGATGATACTAATGATGATGATCCTGATGTTGATAAAATTTTTTATTAATTGTAGTAAGCTATGCTATATCAACAATTCTGGTCTCCTAATCCTAGAGGAACTTCTAGCCCTCCCTGTACCAGGACATTGTAAATCCGAGACAAAACCAACCTAACCAATGTCACCCATAGCTGATCTCTCCTCGCCACCAAGCAGTTTACAAAGTCGTACTTATGCACACTCCTCACCATTGTGGCAGAGATGCAGTCAGTATAGCATTATCTGTATCTAAGTCAACTTCCAGTCCAGATACTCACTCACCTGAGAGATATGTGACCGTTTACACGCTTGAACGTCCGGAGTTTGCTCCGGAGTTCAATTCCGTTCAATGACTGAACTCTGGAGTTCAATTCCCTTCAATGGTATAACTACCCAGTGCGCAATGAAATTATTGCGCTCAACAGGGTAGGGGCTGTGAGCACCCCAAGGGCTACACAGTAGGGATCTCAAACCGGAATTTCAGGTCTGGGATGTCTCTATGACTTCGAAAAGGCATTTTTACACAGTTTTGTCTCTGTCTACTGTGGAAGATTGCGTCCTAGCCCCCAAAGTTCCCTCTTTTTCATTCTGTTCCCTATGGGAGACTCAGACATGTACACAGTAGTACACCAACATTTAGGTACTTGCTACAAACACACTGTCAATCACAAACAGACCCTCAAACTTCCTCAGTTATTTAAGGGCCTGTTTGGGACTACAAATGCACTGTCAGTCCCAAGCAGACCCTCATTTAGGGTTTAGGGTTTAGGGTTTAGGGTTTAGGGTTTGACGGTTTGTTTGGGACTACAAACACACTGTCAGTCCCAAATGGACCCTCAAACTTTCTCAGTTGAGGACTGTTCACGACTACAAATACACTGTCATTCCCACAACACAGACCCTCAAACTTGGTTAGCTGTTTGAGGGACCTGGTCTGTTTGGGACTACAAGCGCACGCCGCACTGTCAGTCCCAAACAGACGTTCAAACGTCTCAAGAAATTGTGAAGGAATACATTATACATGCATCCTGCACAGTAGGCTGAAAAAAAATGGTAAAAGAAAAAGAAAAAGGAAAAAGAAAAAGTTTCAACTTTTCTCAGGCAGTCCTTCAGGCCGTCCGTTAAAATTGGAATGCTACAGAGAAAGACGATTAGCATCGGCCCAGGCCAGGCCCTGTGGAAGGATGACAAATAAATAGAGAAATGGAGGGTGTTTGCATGAGATTTACGGGAAGCATTTGTGATTTTGTTGAATTAAATTTCACGGGAGACTCAGTGTTGTGTAGGTAAGCATACTTGAGATTGCAGGTAGAAGTCCCACACACATATGTCACTCAACGGCTAACACGCATAGTGACAGCAAAGATCGGACTCAAAGCACAACAAAATTGTAAGATCAGTAATATTAATGCAGAAAATTTCCAGAAGAGCGGCTACCCGACCGGTTTCGATCACCGCCAGGTGTCACTGATGGTCCTCAAGGGGTTTCTCCCACCCAAGTGAAACAACTCCTACGTGCTTCCCTCAAGTGTCCGCATGTACCTCGCACTAGAACCCTCCTCCGTCAACCACCGACATCCCGGAAATGCCAGCTGTGACGTCGGTCTCGGAAAGAGGCCTGAGACTACAACAATCATTGCCTACATACCGTCGTCGGAGTCTCGGCCGCCCTTCCTCCAAACTCGCACACCAATTGTTAAGTTCGGTCGGTATTCAGTTCAAGCGGCTAAGCACAAACTACTCAATGTATGCAGTCCAAAAACAGGCCCGGCACTTTAGCAAATTCCAAAGTCGGTCCGGTACCAATTACTGTACCATCACGTCTCATTCGGATATTACCCGTCCAAACGCCGAACCAGTGTGCGGGTCACACCCCACCCCCCCAAATTGCACTTACGGCGCCTTACGCAGAAAAAGGAAGAAAAAAAAAACACCATAACACAAACAAGGCGCAAACCAGAACATTCCAAACTTCCACGAGCACCCGCGCGTACGGGGTGAAAGCCCTGTTGTGTAGGACTTGATGTAATTAGGGAAACTGGGTGTTCTTTAGGGCGATTTGACATCGGTTGCCACAAGGGTAGGAGGTGATGCAATTAGGGTTTGTAGGGGTTGCTTGCTACAGAGGATGAGGCTCGGCCTGGGATTCCGAGCAGGTCTGAGGCCAGGTGACCCCTGTTTTTTTTCAAGCTGTCCGAATGGCAATTTGGGTTGAAAAGTATCCGTTGGGCATTAATTTTCATTTTATTTTTCTTTCCCCATCTGACACCACGGCCGACCCGTGTAAGTATGAAACCCGGTCGGACACCAAGGCCATTGGTACCTTCATAATTGCTTTTTCGAACTCGGGGCCTGGTTTCGTTGCCGGCACGTGTTTCTCTTTGCTTATTCGATACTCCAAAGTGACATGCACCTACTTACCTCTTGAGCTGTTCTTCAGCTGCTATGGAAACTGGGATTGATCTACACCTTGGGCACTGGGCCCGAACGAGACAAAATTCCAAGACCAAAAACATAAATAAAAAAGGGGCGTTTCTCAGGCAGAGAACGGAGCTGTCCCGAGGCTTGCTGCGCGTCCGCCGGCTGAGATAGTCTGCTTGTCCCTCCTGGTTAGCTGGTGCAAAATGCCACCCGTTTCCAGGACCGAGGTCTCTAGGCTCAACAGTGAGGGGTTAGATCAAGGTGTGTGGCATTCCTAGTTAGGTACTAGGTGGTGGAAGGTATAGGGAGAGAAGATATAAAATATAGTCCTAGGCTACCAGCTGGGCCACCCGGGTCACACTGTTTCCCAGGCGGCCCGGCCATGCAAGGACCAGAGCAGTGTATACACCCGTACCAATACGGCCCGTACAGACGACCGTACGTCCGTACGTAGGGACTTATGGCCCTCCGTACGTCCTTTCGCGGGGGGTTTTGAGGGGGTGGATGGGCTGGGGGGGTGTCGGGTGTCAGGGGGTACCTCCCCATCAGAAAAAAAAAAGGTCCCGGGGATGTAAAAAAAAAAAAAAACGGTTCAATTAATTAATTGGTTGATTGATTGATTGATTGATTGGTAGGGGATGGGTCGCCCCACCACCCCCCACCCAGATCCATCCCCTACCAATCAATCAATCAATCAATCAATCAATCAATCAATCAATCAAAAAAGAGAAAAAAAGAAAAGAAAAAAAAAGTGGGAAGTCCCACTTTCGAAAGCGGCCTTTTTTCTTTTCTTTTTTGATTGATTGATTGATTGATTGATTGATTGATTGATTGATTGATTGATTGATTGATTGATTGATTGATTGATAGGGGATGGGTCGCCCCCCCACCCCCCACCCCCCACCCAGACCCATCCCCTACCAATCAATCAATCAATCAATCAATCAAAAAAGAGAAAAAAA
>BFEA01000808.1:40694-51836 GCA_003427395.1 Chara braunii | reverse complement strand
GCGCCAGCTTCCGGACCTGCGCCATTGTCCAATCCCCCCCCCCCCCTCTCTTTTTCAAATTTTGGTGATTCTTGCAAACTGGTCGATGTGGCCTCTTTTTGTATTTCCATGAATTAATGTGCATTGTTTGTAATCAGGGAGACCCGTCCTTCTCCGGACCTTCGTCAATTTTTGGATCGGCGTTTGGAATTTCATCTTTTCGCAATTCGGGAAATACATGGGAGTTATGCACACCTTAGCGAGCGCACTAGGAATTTGGGTTGACGGTTAGAAATTTAGGAATGAGTGGAACCTGGCGTGTCCTTTTTTGTTCATGGATGTTCTCGACTTCATCTTGGAAAACTCTGGGAATTTTGGTAAGAATTTGAACAGGTATAGGACTTTTTCCCGTGCTCGCTCTACACGTAGATATGCTACTTTTCAATTTTGAATTAGATGCAACTGTTTCAATGCCCTCTTTGCCTCCGCGTCGGCGCCATGCATGCGAACCTTCCCTCCCCGCTTCCCTCGCTACCTTCGACACTCTCTTCTTCGTGCTCACGCTCTTTCTCTCTCTGCAGCCGTTTTCCTTCTCTCCCTCGCCTCGTGCGCCTTTTCTCTTTCTTGGTTCCGTTTCGCGCTATCCTTCACACTCTTCTTCTTCCCACTCTAAACCTTGCGCCGGAATACCCTAACGATTTCCTCCTCTTCCCCTCTAGCCAAGGAGACACGCCGTGTGAGAAGGATATTCCTGTTACACTATGATTCCGATTGGCTACGACTGGGCTCCGAAGGATCGACATGGCTTTCGACGGGCGATTATCCCCAAACGTCCCCCTACCCCTCCCTACCTCAATCCTAACCCTTCCTAGCGTCTATCTCCTTTTTCGCAACTATAAATTCTACAAGCGCTCGTGAAAATCTCTCTCTCGACTCATCTCCCAGCTTCCCAGAAGAAATGGCTAGGTGGTATGTGGGAAGGTGCGAGTCGAAAAGTCCCGACGAGCTGACTGTTGTCGTGGCGGCGTCGCGCTGGATCGCCCGACGAATTGTAGGATCCAGGACCATGCAGAGACTAAGTTGTCGGGGTGACGATCGCTATGGTGGATTAGCACGTGACGACCGGGATCATCACTGCTTGTAAGAAGTTCGAATCGAAAATTGAGTGAGTGCATGGCATGGGGCCACGGTGGAATTTTATGACAGCAGTGCCTCTTTTTGTCCCAAAATCTGTATCTTTGAGCGTGAGTTCTCATCACTCGGCTTTTAAGCCGAAATTTCCCTTCACAAGATCGTCGGACATTCTGTGATTGCTTTCTACACGTTCCTATCCTCTGATATGCGTCTATTCTCCCTCACTCTCTCCTTCTGTCATGTTTTGTTATAATTATAATAACTTTGCTTCTCTCACTTTGATATGTGCATATAGTGGGTTAGTTGTAGCATGACTTGGAGGATGATTAGCTGATCGACTGGATGATCTAGCTGCTTAGACTGACGAACGAATGATGTATGATTAGGAATAATTTTTGTGTTGGCTTTTGTTGCCATGTGGACTGACGGCCCCAAGCCAACCGGGCGCCAACCTCCCTTACCCCCACTGCGCCCCTTCCCGTACAACGAGGAAAGGACACAGATGCGAGTGGGACGTACGAGAAGTCGTCACCAAGATCGGCAGGCGCTACTACTTTCCTCCCAAAACTCGGTGTTCTGGGTTCGTCGGTGCGGGTTTTGTTATTGTTGATACGCACTTTCCGCCCTATTTGTTGTTGTTGCCATTTAACGAGTTGATCGTCCTCCCGTGGATGATAGTAGAGCCTCATTGGCCTAACAGTCTGTGCAGCGATTGTCGCTGCTTCAAGCGTTACCGAGCCAAGGGTTTCCATTACTCCACACGTGGCGAGGATGAGCATAAGGAGAGGGTTACTCAATTGAAGCTCTCCACGTCAGATTCAGAGTTATGTAACGAGCGCCGATGAAACCTCATCCGTAAACGGGATACCACGTGCGTGTACCCGCCCCTTTTCACGCGAAACAAAGAGTGACAACTCGCTGGGAAGTTCCGCGATATTTTTTGGATTGAATTTCCCATAGCCGCGAGCCCCGAGCGCGCCTTTCTCTCCCTTAAACCCGCACGGCAACGGACCTCCTTCTTATTAGAGTCGGACCAACACGGGGGATTTCAGTTCTACCTGTGTCCCACACTCAACTTTTTGAAAAATCCTTGGCACACCCCATCTTCGCTATCCTCCCGGGGCCCTTCTACGAACCAGAACACTTCGATCGGGAAGCAGCGCAGGGCATGAGGTTGAGCGTCACAGGTGCGTTGTGTTCGGGGAAAAATGGTAGGGCACCTAGTACTTGTTAGGGGCCCTGACCATACCGTACTACCTTCCTCCCACGATTACAACGTACGGTAATTATAGCTACTTGGGGTATCTTTCAGTCTAAATACAACTATAACGACCGTACGTTGTATTCAAGTACAACTATAATGACCGTATGTTGTATTTGGGGGAAGAAGGTAGGGTTGTGCTCTGTTCTAGACCAGTGCTATATTGGCCCAATGTTCGTGCTATGTTTGGGCCTAGTGCGTGCTATGTGTTAGATCGACAGTGAATGTACCCAAACCATATTTCCGGCCCGGTGCAGCCATAATGAGGGTGCCTTCTGTTTGGGGAAAGTCGGGAGGCACCTGGTACTTGTAAGGGGCCCAGACTATATCGTTCTAGGGTTCTGCTCTATTCTACACATGTGCTATGTTTGCACAATGTCCGTGACTCCGTGCTATGTTTGGGCCAAGTGTGTGCTATGTCTTAGATTGATCACGAGGGACCATCCTTACTGCTACATCCGACCTCACCAATCATGGTACTTTGACGCCCTAACCTCACGCCCAGCGCGACTTCCTGTTCGGAGTGGGATGGGGGCCCGGAAGTGCGAAAAGGGGTGTGCCAAGGATTTTTGGAAATTGTAGTGGAGTCCCAGGTCAGAACTGAGATATCCGGTGGCAAGCTCAGGGGTAGTTGAGCAAGCTGGTAATCCCGAGTTATATTGGACTTTGTCACTTTGGGAGACTGGGCTACCTCCGGTGTGAGTGTCATAGTCGCGGTCGGTCCCGTATCTGATGGACCATCAAGACGCTGTGTGTGTCACACTCGGCGATCAGCCGCTGGCGCCGCTCGTGGCAGACTTCAGAATCCGACGAGGCTGGTCTCAGTCGGAGGCTGTGAGATCGCTGGTCTGCCTCAGTCCGGGTTCGGTGAACAAATCCCGCTGTGCGGTAAGCACTGTCTTGCTGACACTCTGAGCACAGGGTTCGTGGCCAGTATGGGCCGATCACGCCCCAAGGGACCGCCGTAAGGCAGTGAAAGGGGATTACGAGGTGGTATACACGCCGTTGAAAAAAAGAATCGGCATCACGAAACCCACACCACTTCGGAGGCTGCCGATTTTTTTTTCGAACAGCGGGCCTGGCCGTGCGGCGCCTTCGAGTTTTGCTTGTGGCGAGAAAAAGCACCAGTACACTACATATCGGGCTGCAGGTGTCAGCATGAAACCCACACCACTTTGGAGGCTGCCAATTTTTTTTTTTCAACGGCGGGCCTAGCCGTGCGGCGCCTCCGAGTTCTGCTTGTGGCGACAAAAAGCAACTGCAAGGCTGGGGCCGTCTACTTGCGGTTTACACCACCAGTACCTGGCCCAGCTATCGAGTCCGAGCCTCGGCTGACCCGTACGCCGATCCGTGCCGAAGCTCGGACTACCGCGCGCAGCCATCCCGAACGTGCAACGTACACAACGGAAAAAACGGGCAAAAAAAAACAAAAAAAAGCAAAGAAATAAGAAAAACGAATGGTTCATCTTCCCGCTTTCGAAAAACAAAACGGGAAATTCAATGCATCTTCCCGCTTTCACAGGAACATGCATTCCCGTTTCTTTTCTCGAAGAGAGAGAGAGAGAGAGAGAGAGAGAGAGAGAGAGAGAGAGAGAGAGAGAGAGAGAGAGAGAGAGCTGTCTCTTATACACATCTAGATGACGACACCGGCCTCGAGAACGATCTAGTGAGACATCGGCCGATCCAGCACCACACCGATAGGTGACTCGAAGATATCAGCGAACTCGTCAAGCAACCGCACCACACGGGGGTCCGAAGACAAGTCCGTGGGTGAAGAGTCGGCTACCGCGACGGTCCGTAGGAAGCATAGGCCGATTTCGTCGTACTGTTCGTAAGCATTAGTAGCCCGGAATGATTTGGTCGTCACCACTTGGCACGGAATCGAAGGGTGCGGAAGAGGAATAGTACATGACACTTTGGCGCCGAAGGCGTCGTCAACGGTAAGAGTCCACCGGTGGAAGTTGACCGTGTGATCCACACTTGCAAGCCAAGGCATTCCCAAAATAATGTTGAAGTCCGTTTCCAAAATGTCAAATGTCACCGGTTCACATTTATGAGGTGTGAAATACACCGGTACGGCCTCGATGTAGCGGTCGAAAAGTTGCTGCATCCTTCCGTCTACCAACTTGATCACTGTCGGGTGTGCCTTCCTTCGAACTTGTGTGCCAAGGCCAACCTTTTGCATAAAGGCCCGACTCATAAAATTGCGAGACGCGGCGCTATCTTGCAAAGCGCTGAAGGACGCTTGCCCAACTTGGATGTGGACATAGAGGAGTGGTGCGTTGTTGTCATCGTACCGCTGCTTGCGAAACTCGCGGGCTACCTTGGTAACATACGCAAGGATGTCCCCCACCGCGACTTCAAGTTCGTCATCCGTCGGCGAACTTGGTGGTGTATAGAAGGATAAGTATGTGTGAAGATGAGTGCATCATGCTACCCATTGCGGTCCCGACAAGCGGCCCGTGGTCGGGAGAGGAAGCCATGCGAAATCCTCGGATGTAAGCGGGTCCAATACCTCTATGTTGAACTCGCGCGCCGAATCCCGTAAGGAACCACTTGAAGACGATAAGTTGTCGTTGTTGGACGGAGAAGATGTCGCACACACATCTTGTGCTTGAGCATGAGTACCCAGCGTAGGAACGAGCCGGGCAGCATAGTCCTCAAAAGTATAAAGAAAAGGAGGAATATCGACTTTCGCATGTGCCTCGGAACGACGGGCGGTCACCCGCAAAGTGACCGGTTCCGAAGGCGTCGAGAGTGTCATCGAGTCACTCTCAGCGGTGCTCAGTTTCCTGATTTGCCCTTGCCTTTCGACTGGCAGGTCATTGTGTCGTGTAGATCATCGTTACACCATAGACAATAGCGGAATCTCGTGTGTGCCTTGTATGCTTGCTCGGAGAGACCGTAATGGGAACATGGGGCTGGAGCTGATGCGCCGGGCCCGGGGCTAGATGCTATGTTTGTCTTCGCCTTGCCGCGTCCTCGGCCTCTGTCGGGGCGGCCGCTCTCTCGGGCGGCTGCGAGTTTGTCCCCTTCATTGGCGGACACGGCCTCACTAGTTTGGTCATTTGGCGTTGCCGCCCCGATCACGGCCACCTTCGGTCGATGCTGATCTCTGCTCAGGTCTGGCGCAGACGAACGCTGGAGATTCTTAGCCTCCTTGTTCGTGACAATAATCTATGCGGCCTTGTAAAATGGTTGTGCCGATGTCATCAGGGTGTCCTCGACGTGAGTCAAGGCATTGCCCAACGCCGGACACGAACTCAAGATGAAGTAGTGTTTGATGGCTTTGAAACCCATTTGGATATCTGGGACGGATGTCAAATGTTGCTACTCGGCAATCCAATCAACACTCGGCAGCGTGCCTTGTTCGAAGACCATCAGCTTATCCATCGCCTTCAAGTTGATCTCCAATGGCTCTACTTGGAACCGCTTATGCCACGTCGCCTTTAGATCCCCCCAACTGATCTTGGTATGCAAGTCGGCAGCCACCACTCCATACCTGGGCAAGAGATTGTCCACCCATGCTTGGCACACGGCCCCCCGAGCAGGAGTATACGTATGCGTGATGCTTGTGCTCGCTGACGTAGTGTAGCTGCAACGCGAGCTCGAACTTGCAGAACCATGGAGTCGGGTCGATCTTCATCGAGTCGCAGAAGATCTCCTGCCCATCGAACTTTGGAGTTGTCTCACGCGGTTCCGAGCTCGAGTGGTTGGCGGCAGTATAGATCTGCTGCTCCAACTATTGCGTTGCGGTTTGCTGTAACTGCACGCCGTCCTTGACGGATCTAACGTCAATCGCCAATGCCTCGAGGCGATCAGAGGTGTTGGAAGAGCTGGCAACGGGGGCGGCGACGGTTTGTTCGAGGGAGTCATATTGTTTCTTCTGCACCTCCACCTCTGCTTCCAAAGCTTCGCACTGCCGAATTTGGATGGAGCACTGCCTCTTGTTAGCGCTCTCCAAGGTCAACGCCATCAGCGTCTCATGCTTCTCCATACACTCGGTGAGGGCTTCGAAAGTCTGTTGCCGCATGTTCTTCCTCTTCCCAAATCGGCCGGGGCTGCCCGTGGTCTGTGAACAGCCCCTCGTCGACTTATCGACTCCGTCGTTGCCATCACCACTCGCATCTCCATCACCGACAGATTCAGTTTCAGGGTGGCGGCCGACGTGCATGTTGAGTTGTCGTCTTCGTCGTTGCACACCTCCTGCTCCGCCTGTGTCAGCGACATTCTGCGGGTGTATTGTGTGACTCTTGGCGGTCGATCCCTTGATCTCATCGTAGACAGCCCGATCCATGGTGAAATTGAACCTCCTCGTCAACCTCTACTTTCCCAACAACCGAAAGAAGTCCTCCTTCCCAGACTCGCCCTGGAACAAGTGCACCTTCTTGAACTGTTGCATCAAATTCTCCCACTTCTTCCCGCATTTCTCTACCGGCCTGTCGACGCCGACCTTCAATAACCTCTCGCGAATGTCCGCCCACTTTCATTCCCTCCCCCCCATACGAGCTAATGTGTAGCCTGACGCTTACAGTTGCACATCCTGGTCTCGCTTTGCCCTGATGAGTGCGACCATATGCTCCACCGACCAGAAGTTTCGCCCCCCCTCCGCCTCCCCGTCGACTTCAGCCTCGCCACCTCCTGCTACCGCCTTCTTTCCCCACCGACCTGTCGATGCAAAAGCCCTGCTCTTGCTGCCTCGACCGCCCATGCTAGCCGTCCGCAATGGGAACGCGTCGCTTCTGTCGTAGTTCTGTGCTTCGCACTCACCTTCGTCTCCATTGTCGTACTCGTCGCCTCCCCCGACTGGCCCGTCTGCCTCCAATGCCCGCTCCCCCACTCGCAATCGCTGCACCCCCTGGGTTATCGATTCCTCTTGCTATCGACGCATCTCCTGCTGGTGTTCCTTCCACACGGGCTCCCATCTCGTTCAGCACCCCCGCTTGCGAAGTCTTCCTCCGTAGGCCCGCACTTAGATGCATGTCGGTCGCCGCCCCAACCTCCCGACAATGGAGACGGGGACCTCATCCACTGTGGACGATCGACGCCACCGCGTGCTACAAATGTCGTCGAGGACTGCACTCTCGGCCGCTCCCTCCTGTTATTCGACGCCTCCCATCCCACGGACGCAACCTTCGCAGTTCGGCCGACCAATGTCACATGCACTTTGTCGTCGTCCGGGTGAGCGTTCACGGGGACTGTCCGTGTGGCGGCCGATGAGCCCCCGCTACCTAGCCTGAAGGACAAATTAAGGGCGCCATCAACGTCGTCTTCGCGGATGCCTTCCTCCAGGAGTTCGGTGTACGACTGCCTGTACGTGCTACCACACCGACGGAACGATTGGCTGCCCTCCCAGTCCTGAGTGGACCCGCTACCCAGCGAGACTGTCCGTGACCGAGCTTCATCCACCTCCTCGTCCGATGAGTCGGGTAGAGGTTGCTCGTGCGGTGGGAGGTGCGCGTAGGCTAACGGGTCGTGCGCCCTTGTAGAGTGAGTACTGTCGTGGTTGGGGCGGTGGTTTGCGTGTTGTTCCGACAACGTCTTCATATTCGCGTGTTGTCTGTCGATGCTGATGTGCTTCTTCGCTGATCGTCTCTTGCGTGTGCGACCAGACACCCGACCTAGGATGCGAACGTGGAATACGACGACAAGGAGAAGCAAAATGACGATCGGGACAAGCAGCGGCAGCCATCGAAAGATGTCGGCCATGAACGACACGTGGGGACGAGCACCAAACAGATGACGACAACGCATCTCCAGCAAACGGCAAAGTAGACGGCAGCAAATAGCCGACGACTGCATCCGACAAAAAAACGCCCTCTGCCGATTTACATTGCAGACTGCGGTGGGGGGCGGGAATGATTGTCGGCTAAAATATTTGAAATTGAAGACCGGTGGACCGTTTTCCGTTTGCCGCCGGGCAGCGCGACGGACTGCGAACGCCAACAAACGTTCGCGAAGGCCGGCCGTCCCCCAACGGTTACCGTTGTCGTGAGTTCCCTCGAAGGCGAACATTGGCGGCCGAACATGTCCGTGCAGTGCTGGGTAGGAACTGCATTGGACCAGCCTCCAAAAACTTCTCCTCGTCGAAGGGTGCCGCTGCCGTCCCGATTTATGCGGATACTCGACCTCCGAGGGAACTCGTGAGGTACCTTGGGGATCGCCGCCAAATGCCTGTGGCCCAAGGACGCTCCGAGGACAGCCCGAGGAAATATTTTCACATTTGGTTTTCGGGGATCGTCTACGAGGATAGGTGGAGCGGCGATTTCCTCCGGGGATTTACGTGCCCGAGGAGTGTCTAACGAGTTCCATAGTCTTTTAATTCATCCTGAATCTTCCTGAATCAGCCGGAATTCATAATATTATGGAATCATCCTCAAATTATCATGAACCATTATCCAGCGTTGTATTTCTAATATAAGGGATGCTGGCCCGGTTCCCAGCACGTGCTGCTCCTAACGAATAGATCGGAGCTTTATTTCAAAAAAAAAATAAAAATCGTGCTACGCTAGTCTGGCAGTAGGGAGCTATGGTGTTTTTGTTTTTTCGAACGAAAATACTCTGGTCAGGCTACGCTCGACGGATGTCCGTGCTATGTTTGCGGGCTACCGTATGCCATGCGGTACTTGTTAAGGGGTTACCGTCTTCCCCCGAGCACAACACACTCTGATAATGCATGTATGAAAGCCAGACTTCTGCTCCGGTACAAGCATAATGAGGGTGTGTGATGCGCCAACTTCCGGACCTGCGCCATCCTCCAATCCCCCCCCCCCCCCCCCCCNCTCTCTCTCTCTCTCTCTCTCTCTCTCTCTCTCTCTCTCTCTCTCTCTCTCTCTCTCTCTCTCTCCCCTACGGCGCGCCAAGAAGCAACGAAGGTATCTTCTTTTATTTCGTTTTTTTTCTTGTGTTTATAATTTTTTTTTTCCCCCTTATTGTGTGAGTGACATCCCGTACTTGGTGGGCTCCGGCCAAGAAGGAGCGACCGGGCCTTTCCTTGGCCGACCTCCCTGAGGCTGCGGCGCGTATACGGGAAGGCCCGCGGCCGATAGCTGAGCGAGGTACTGGTGGTTTAAGGTTTGATCCATATGAATAACATTCTTTAGACCCAGGTACCAAAGTGAGCTTAGAATGTCTTTAGACCGAGGCACTACCGTCTTCACCCAAAGTGAACGCCCAACAAGTATCGCCATGTCTGGGGTGCAAGTTGTGCCAAATACAGCTATAATGACCGGGCTTTCTATTCGGATGAAGACGGTAGTGTTTAAGTGTACACAACAGCTCTGTAGCGGACCCACCAGGTGTGGTGCTCCGCTAGTGACAGAGATGGAGATGGAGGAAGAAGGGGAGAAGCGAGATGGCACAATGCAGCTCCCCACGCAAGACTCCAACGCACGTACTCCAAAATGTGCAAGTGAAGAATGAGGCTGAAAACAGACAATGGCTGGGGTATACCCCAGCGGACTGACGGGACTGGACTAGACTGGCTGGTACCGACAGAGGTACCGACCTGGACTGGCCTACCCCGAATACAACACAGTCCTGTGAGAACAGGCCAAGGGGCTGGTCTCACAGGCCAACCCGAGGTCCGCTACACGATCCTCGGCCTGTGATGGATCGCCTAGATACAAACATGCTTCCGCCAAGAAGCGGAACTCTACCAAAGAAAAGAAAACCTGAGTAGTCTAGGATGCGGAGCAAGCTCCATGCTGAGTCCATGCGATGCAACCTAGTATATAAAATGTCACAAAACAGCAATGTCACAGCTAATTGCCTAAGTGAAAGTAGAAGCAACTAACTAACATACATGTCCTAGGAAAGCAAAAGCAACTAACTAGCATACATGTCCTAGGAAAGCAGAAAGTAGTGACAACTAGATTCTAGAATGTTGGAGGCACTAGCCTCAGTCTGGTAACAACTGACTAGTGAATAAGTCCTAAGAACAGCAAAAGCAGAACAGCTAAATCCTATAAATGTCGGAGGCAGTAGCCTCAGTCTGAGAGCATCAAAGCAATCAACAAGACAACCATATGTCACATGAGAAGTGTGTCGCAAACCAAAGGGTGGGATGGTCTCTGAGGGTGGCGAATGCAGCCTAGGGGTCGAAATTCCTAAGGGCATCCACACATAGATAACAGGGAGACACATGTCATCAGGTTCAATGAGGGTAGGGAACTCAGAGCGAACAGGACCAATGACCCTAACAGATAGACCATCAGGGCGGGTAATGCTTGACTAAGGGGTGACCGCTATGGAGGGTCGACCATGGGAATAAGGGAGCCTGGTATACAGGGCGCACCTAGATGAAGCATGCGGGGCTGCCTAACTAGGGCGTGAGGGTCGGCGAAGGGTAGAAAGATGATGGGTAAGGGAATCATGCAAATGACTCCTGAAGTGAGGGAAGTCGGAGCTAGATCCGTGAGATGGGAAACCAAGGCAATGCTACGGTCCCGATGCCTATGCGTATACCAAGGGAAAACCCAACGCAGAGGAACCCGGCTAAAGGGAGACCATCATGCGACACAAGCAGGGTACTGTACAGGGTAGAGGGGTAAGAGAGTGGCGACGTTTGAAGCAGGCAGAGCTCATCGTGATGAAGTCCATGGAGCTGCCGATGACGTTCACGATGAGAATTCCGGAATGCAGTCGAGGAAGAGCTGCAGCGTCGACGAGCTGAAGTAGCAAAACTGATGTGGATGGAGTACTGAGAAGTCAAAGACGTGGGAAGGTAAGTCAGAGTCAATCGTCGTATCGAGCAGGACGACGACGAG
>BFEA01000808.1:18972-37164 GCA_003427395.1 Chara braunii | reverse complement strand
ATCGAGAGTCGGTAGGGTGCCTGGTGGTGAACACGATAGTCAGGCACAAGCTGAATGGAGTGCTCGACGTCACGCATCGGTGGGATGCCGGCGTACGAGAACGACGATGGGAAAACGTCGTGGTACTCTCGGATGAGGTCACGAATTGTGGGCTCCAGGTCAGCCGTATATCGAGCGAGTTCCTTAGCGTCAACGTCAGTGCCCGACGGCGGGGTGGACTTGACGGACGGCAGAGGGACGGAAGTAGAGATGGGAGCCATGGAGATAGAGGGAGGATCTGGCTCCAGAGGGATGAGCTCGGCGTCGGGACAGGGTGGATCATAGTGTAAGAGATCCGTCACGTCCACCATAAAGAAGGTGACGTCGTCCTGTCGAATGAAGTGAGCGAACTGCCGAGGCGAGGTGACAGTGATAGAGGGGGATGGTGTGGGCACTGACGGCTCCGGGGGAGGAGGATCGGGGCGTGGTATCGTCGTGGTACCTATGAAAGGTACGCGATACGTCTGTCCACACTTTGTTTTGAGAACGAGAGTGTTGGTCGCCCAATCGGCCTCGGTGCTGCGGAACCGACGAGACCACGGAGTGCCGAGAATGAAGTCGTACCCCGTCTCCATCACACCGAAATGTGCAGAGAAGCGGTGGCGACGAGACGCGGGGGAACGATCAGTCGGCTCGAGAGTGAGGAAGAAGGGGAGGTCGGTGACCGTCTGATCGAAGAAGCGTTGAGTCTTGTCATCCCCTAGGATAACGGAGATGGGAGTCGGAGACCCTCTCATGGGTAAGCGGACTTCCTTCACCACGCGTGGGTGAATGAAGCCGCCCTGAGAACCGGAATCCCACAGCGCTGAGTACACCCTCGTGGAGGTCCCGAGTCGTACTGGGATGATCGGGAGGGTGCGATTAGGGTCAGAGAGGATGGCGAGAAGGCGACGCAGTGCAGCGACATGAAGGGTGAGTCGCTCCTGACGAGCCTGGAGCATGCTCAAATCCAGAAGAGAGGACACAACGTCCTCGCGAGTAGCAAGCTGCTTGCTGCAACGGGCTGAGTGAATGGCTCGACGCGTCGGTAGTCGCGGTGGGGAAGGAGGGGAGACGGTGGTCTGCGGAGGCGCAGACGGTACTGCGACAGAGGGTTGAGTACACTCTGTCGAGTCATGCGACACCTCAACTCCAGTAGCGAGAGGAACGAACCACGACGAGAAGTCGGGAAGCCCACTACTGAGGAGGGCGCATGTGTACACCGCACCGTGGCTAGGAGGCGCCGCAGGGACGTGAGGCGCCGGGGGGGGATTGAGCACGACGCTGACCAGAAAGGTCAGCGTAGTGGCGGTCGAGGGCGGTAGTGTAAGGGCACCGCGAGGAGGTATGACCATCCAAGCGGCAGCGCAAACACCCACGTCGGCCCAGAATAGCCACGCGCTCCTCAGCGGAAAGGACACCGCGAGGAGGGATGAAGCCCTGAGGGACCTCAGGGGGCGATGAGCCAGCGTGACCGGGGCAGCTGCGTGCCCGAGAGAGGGCGGAGAGCGCGAGCTGAAGGCGCTCAGCTGCAGGGAGGGTAGAGTCCTCCAAGTGATAGTCGAAAGCCTCGCAGAGATCGAGGTCATCGCTGTGGTCGCCCTCAGGTGACAGTGGGGCAACAGCGTCCTGCTCACCATACTCCAACGCGCTGAAGCAGCGCGAGAAGTGGCGGCCCTGCTGCGTTGAACGGCGGGGGCGACCGCGGAAAGGGGAACGGCGCTGGGCTGTGCCGTGAGAGGAGGAGGAGGCGTAGCCTGTGCGCTGGGGCTGGGAGGAGGAGGCGGGGTGAAGACGGGCTCGCATCCGCTGTTGGTCCCTGGCGGCCTCGTAAGCCTGTGGGGCCGATGTGAACTCGTACCGCCATAGCTCGGAGCGGTACTCGAGCGGAAGGCTGGCCAAGAAACGATCGATAAGGGCAGCCTCGGGGAGGAATGCCACGTCGCAAACGAGGCAGGCGTCCTGAAAGACCTGGATGTGGCGATCCAGGCCGGCAGCGCCACCAGAGCCGGACCAGCGCGTAGTGACAACACGCTCGAAGGCGTCAGTCACGTCGTATCGGGCTCCGAAGCGATCCATGAGGAACGCCTGGAAATTCACGAAGGTCGGAGTCCGACCCTCACGAAGGGAGTAGGCATAGAAATCCTCCCAGGTCTCGAAAGGACCACCACGCACGCGCGTGGAGAGGTGACCCACCCACGTCTCGGGTGTGGCACCCATGAGCTGGAGTGTGCAGGTGGCAGACTGCAGCCACCTAGACACGCGTATGCCTGTACCGTCATACAAGGCGATGTCCGACAAGCGGATGAGTGGTGCGCCACTGTTTTGGCGGCGAGGGGATCGAGGAGCGGAGGCCTGTGCCACGGCTGAGTAAGTCGGCGCAGGTCCTGGAGAAAGGGGCGCAGCCGACTGTGCGCCCGGGCCGCATGGGGGAGCGGCGGTGGCAACAGCGGCAGGTTGCGAGGGTGCTGCGGTACAAGAGGTCGCAACAACCGGGGGAGTAGAAAAAAGGTAGGAAGGAGTTGTATAGGGTGCAGGGCGCGAAAAGCGAGCCTGGATGGGAGGAAGGCTAGAGGAGGTAGGGGGTGCGCCCGAAGGCGCGGCCACTTGTGAGGGTGGGGGTGGCTGAAGTCGTAAGAGGGCGAGGTCGGCCCGGAGCAGGGCAATCTCGTCCGCGAGACCTCGAACGTAGGTCGATCGAGGGGTTGCAGGAGGAAGAGTGGAGGGGGTGGACGCACAAGTTGCGCGGGGCATCCCAGAGGGGGAAGAGCCAGGTGGCGCTGCGGTCGTGCGAAGGGGAGGGAGAAGCGGGGCACCCGAAAAAGCTGAGACCATGGTAGTGGGTTGTTGTACCGTGGCCGTAGTGACCGGGATCTGGGCGGGTGCGCCCGTAGACTGAGGGGAGGCCTGGCTCGTGGCGGCCGTCATGCTAGGGGCGTGGACAGTCACCAAGATGGCCAGGTTAGGGGCAACAGAGGAGGAAGCTCCGCCGTGGCCACCCTGTCGGAGGGCGGGGGACCCGGACTGGGAGCCAGGAGATGACGGACATGCAGCGTCCTAGAGTTGCTGCATGCCGGCGGCAAGGGTCGCGAGTTGCGCCTGGATCGGCGCAAGGAGGGAGTTGAGGAGGGTGTGTAGATCCCCCTGGGGCTGATGGCCCTGGTTCGCCGACACGGGTGTGGATCCCGATGCCGTGGTCATCGCCGTGTCGGCGGCGTGTGACGCACCGTCGGCCATGGGGAGATGACGGACCGGACTGGAGGGGGCCACAAGAGGTCCACGTGAGGGGAGGGCGTAGGGGGAAGTCCGCGGTAGAAAGCGGCGAACGGCGCTAGCAAGGCTAGCACGGGCGCCGTCAAAGGGGGAGGGGTGGTTCGGGCCCAGGGTGCCCGAAGAGGACGGGGAAGTAGGGGGGGTTTGAGGAACCCTAAACTCTACAAAAACCCTAAGGAAAACCCTAACCGAGGTTTAAGTGGTTAGGGAAGGGTACCGGTGACCTAATTAAGAAAGTAAAAGAGCAAGCATAGCGGGGAGGAAGGCGGGAGAAAAATAAATAAGCAGCGAGATTTCGAGAGAAAACAAAAATAAATAAGAAAAAAATTAAATAATAATAAAAATGATTAAAGAAATAAGTAAAGGATGGAAAGGGAAAACAATTTTTTTTTTTATTATTATTTTTTTTTAAATTTTCGGCAGCATTTCCCTACCCCCCACGGGGTCAAGAATGTGCCAAGGGAAAAGGAGAGACCAAGGTGAGCACACTAGAGATGGCGCAAATAATAAAAAGAAATTTCAGGAAATAAATAAAGAAATAATAAATAAATAAATAAATAAATAAATGTGTGAGGATGTGGGGAGAAATGGGTTATCTGATTTTTCAAAAATTTTGGCAGCATTTCGTTACCCCCATGGGGTCGAAGTGTGCCGAAAAGACTAAGTAAGAGAAAATCAGAAACTTCCGGCAGCACTTCGTTACCCCCACGGGGCAAAAACGTGTGCCGAAAGCAAGAAAGGCTAACACCTAATCAGATTTAGGGTTGCCGCCAAGAAATTTGAATTTTCAGAATAAATAAAAATAAATAAAATAAATCAGAAATAAGAAAAGAGGGTGGGGAAGAAGATGAGAAAACTAACAACTAATCAGATTTAGGGTTGCCGTAAAGAAAATTGAATTTCCAAAATAAATAAAAAAATAAATGAAATGAATCCGAAAATCAGAAAAGAGGGTGGAAATAAGAGATTTCAAATTTTTGGAAAAGAGAAAAGATAAATCAAAAGAGAGGTGGAAAGAAGAAAAACAGAAAAAAATTCGAAGTAGGGGGGAAGGGGAATGAAAAAGTGAAGGAGAAAAGAAAGAAATAGGTGGGGGAGAGAAAAAGATAAAGAGGGAGGTAATTGGGGGAGAGGAGGGATGGTGAAAGGTGGACAAGGATCAAGAAAGAAGGAGAAAGAAGGAAAGAAAAGAAGAGATGAAGAAAATAGAGTAAAAGAATGGGTGGTGGGAGAAAGGTGGGGTGGGGAAGATGAAAGGAGGAGAGAAAAAATGCAGTGGAAGGTGGGGGAAAGAGAAGGGGTTAGTAAGAGGAGAGTGGGTTAGTAGAGGGAGAGGGGAGAAGGGAGTGATACCTGACCCTTGGTGTCTCCAAGGGCACAGGGTACACCAAGACCAGGAGGGTCTTGGTCTTTGCTGCAGCAGCCAGTTGGAGGAGAGAGGGGGGGCTGAGATCTTGATCAGCCCCCAACAACACTTCTGCAGATGTCCAGATGTAGGGTCTGCTGTGTGAGCAGGCCCTCTCCACTGTAGAGCAGCCCCCTACGCAGGGGGGTCTTCAGTCCCACCACAGGCTGCCACGTGGCCGTGGAGATGGCCACGTGCACAGGCAGCAGGGGGGGGGGTAAATAGCCAGCACGGCACCTCTTCAACACGAGTGTGCCGTGCTACAGGGCCATGGACACACTGTAGCGAGTGTGTTATTAGGCTGCTTACGCACGCGCATGGCTCGGCAGGTGCCTGGGTTCAAACCCCAGTGGCAGCAGTTGCATCCCGGATCTTGATAATATAAAATCCTGGAGCGGGGCGGGGCGGGGCAGCGGGGCAGCGTGGGCGCGTGCGGCGGCCTTGGTGGTGTGGTGGGTGGGGGCGGGGCAGCGTGGGCGCGTGGCGTGTGCGGCGGCGGTGTGGTGGGTGGGGGCGGGGACCGTTCCCACTCTGATACCAATGTAGCGGACCCACCAGGTGTGGTGCTCCGCTAGTGACAGAGATGGAGATGGAGGAAGAAGGGGGGGAGCGAGATGGCACAACGCAACTCCCCATGCAAGACTCCAACGCACGTACTCCAAAATGTGCAAGTGAAGAATGAGGCTGAAAACAGACAATGGCTGGGGTATACCCCAGTGACCTGACGAGACTGGACTGGACTGGGTGGTACCGAGAGAGGTACCGGCCTGGACTGGCCTACCCCGAATACAACACAGGCCTGTGAGAACAGGCCAAGGGGCTGGTCTCACAGGCCAACCCGAGGTCCGCTACAAGCTCTCTTATCTTACTTTCTTCCTATTGACGGCTGACCCAGCAAGGGTGTTCTTTTTTTCTGTCTAAATCTAGTAAATCATTGCCATTTTTATTACTGAGCGATTAGTACTTGAGTAAAGAAGAGGAGAATTCTATACATGAATCACGCCTATGTCGGTTTTCCAACAGAAACCTGCCCGTCCTATTGGACAACACCCTATCCCTTTAGACGGGCCAGTAGAACGGCCGTTCGAGGCATAAAGCCTGAGGCCCCTGAACATGGGGGCCTGGGGGTTGTAGGTCCCTTCCTGCTTATTACAAAAAAAAAAGAGGATTTTTTAATTTTATAATTATTATTTTATTTTTTTTGAGGGGGGGGGCCGATAGGAGTGTTGGGACAAAAAAAACCTTCTGGTCCTGACGCAGACGGGCCGGAAGGAGACCTCAGTCCTGTCCGTCGCTTCCTGCTTTTCTGCTGGAAATCTAGTACCTTCTGATACTTTCGCTTGCCGGTGATGAGTAACCGGACTGTTGCTCCCCAGAGTAGAAGCAGTTGGATGTTGGTGTGAAAAAAAAAAAAAAAAGAAACCGGGCCATCAATACCCACTTTAACCAACATTTACCCACACGGGTCCAAACCCATGATGATGGGAAAATGCAAACGCAAACATCCGTAAAGCCGTAGGGCCTGGTTGCACTACTCTCCATACGCCAGTTTGGCGAGAAGGCGCCTGGTTGCACTTACTCACCAAGCTTGGCGAATGAAAAATATGTCAGACTGCTCGCCACACCGTCGACACAAGTTGTGGCCAGTGTTTTCGGTTTCCTAAACTGCCTGTGCACAGTGGTTTGTGGAGGGTGGTGGTCCGCGGAGCTCTCCACGAAAGTGACGAAACAACTTTCTGGAGAGTGCACGGCTTCAGGAGTCGAGATCAAGCAGACATTGTTTTTCTTACTTTTCTGTAGAAGAAATATTGTGGGAAGTAAGTGCAACCAGGCCTCCATTTCGACACGATCCTCATTTTTTTCACCACCCATCCGCTACGGATTGTGGCGGATGGCGACTAGTGCAACTAGGCCCATAGAGGCGAGAGAGTTGGGAAAAGCCAGAAGAGCAAATGACGTGAGAGTGAAACAATTTAGAACCAACACGGCATGGAGACTATAGGTACGCATGAAAATCCGGCACTGATAATTATCAAAATAAGGCAAAAAACCGGCAATGATAATTATCAAGATAAGCACCAAATGGGTGGGGAAAAGTCATAAGACCTCCCCGCGATGAAACCTTTGTATCCATATCCCCCCGAACAGGAAAAAAAGTGCCGCAGGCGGCAGGTCCCAAAATCACTTTTGCTGTCGTTTTTCAACCTGGCTGGGCCCGCAATGGCCTCTGTGTGAAAATGGCGGGAAAGTGCTTTGTGGGCAAAAATGACTGCGAAAGTGATTTTGGAGCCTGCGGCACCTTTTTCCCCGTTTGGGGGGAAATGGATACAAAGGTTTCGTCGCGGGGAGTTTTTTTGACTTTCCCCAAATTTGTGCCACATTGGCTTGTCCCTAGGCAGCATTTCATCTGCCTGCCAGTAGCGTAATCATCATGGGACTGCGAAGTGTATCCCTGCCATGCTGGTAAGTCCCAAACGATTCTCATTACGGAGGAAATTATATCCCTGCCATGAAGTTATACATGCATGAGCAACAACTGCCAGGAACAAGCCCTCACTGGGCCCTATCAGGCATCACATATTCCTTGGCAAAGCCCCCAACAAGCCAAGTGCCCACCCTAAGTGAAGGCGGGCCTGAATATTCGTCAAAGGCCAAAATTCGGCACTTTCATACGTGGGTATTCAAGCTCTTGCAGCACGCCAGTTGGTTGAATGGACGCGTGAGCCTCACGAAGTTGCGTCGTACAGTTGGCCCATGCCTTGACAGTTGTGCCTGGGCACATACACACAAAGCAGGGCCGATACATTGAGCAGCAGGCCATCGGGCTATGCAAAAGCAGTACTGTCAGCACACCTACCTGGGAGCCCTGCACAGATGCAGCAAACAACCCAAGTCCGAAGACTCAGGCCGTGCCCAACTGTAAAGGGGCCCAGGCCCTCAACTGTAGTCTTGGGCCTGGGCGCAGGGACTGAGGCCCAACCGGAAGCTACTGGAAGCTTCCAGCTACGCCACACGCAGCATCCAGGAGGCTATCACTTCCATATAGGAAGTGAGGCAGCCTAGGGCAGGCATTCTGGCCTGCATAGGGATTGAGGAAGTGCTGTTGCACTACTGCTTGATGCTGCGCTGCGGCCAAGGGCGCTGACGGGGCGCGTAGAGGTGAAGTCGGGCGCTGCAGGGCTGCGGGGCGCAGGCAGCCATAGCCGGGCTGCTGGGCGCCTGGGGGTAAGAGGACGATCTGGTGGTCTTCAAGGAAGGAGGCGAGTGTGGGTTATCAAGGTCTGATGAGGGTGACGAGATACGTACCTGAGGCTCACTTCGACTCTCGAAGACCAATGTACAATATGTCAACACCATAGCCGACCTCGGTAGGATAGTCGAGTAGAGTAGGCTGGGCGCTGGGCGCCAGACATAAAGGAGCGACTTTGGATACTGTGTTGGTGTGGCTTAAGGGCTTGAACATTGGCTCATTACTTCATTGTATTGCTCTATTTGGATGGATTCTCGGTGCTATTGTACTCTCTACTTGTACACGACTACTTGGACATTACTTTGGCGCTGGCTTGTTAGAGCGGGGCCCATGTGGAGGGGCTGGCCGCTGGTAGGCTGTGGCGACAGCGTGGGAGATGTGGCGACGGCGGGTGTATGTATGATGATGAGAGTATGCTAACATGGGATTTTGGCTGAGATGGCACTGCATTGCGTTGTGGGTGGTACTGAGGCTATTGACCGATCATCGAAATGCACGTCGGCCCAATTGCTGAGAAATCTGTGGTTGGAAGCAGCCATCTCCAGGTACGTTGTTCCCATTCCTTATCTACCCTTTCAATCTCTTCTTACCGTGAGGAAGTGAGTCCAACTTGAGTGTCCTCTCTTTGGTGAGGAGTCGTGCGCGCTCTATCTTGAAAGACAACATTCTTCTCGGTGGCGCATATGGCAGAAGAGGGCGGTGCCTCTGAAGGGCCCTAGTCGAAGCACGAGTCACGGTCACCATGCCAACCCATGGGAGCAGTACATGCAGGCTATGCTGCTTTGTCCATTGAGGTTATTTGCTGCGCTGATAGAAGGGGTGTGCGGACTGACCAGTCCTATGAAGACACTCCCAGACCGTCTATAAACATTTCAGGTTGGGGTTTGAACTGTCCACTAACTGTGATCGTCGTTCTGATTGTGACGTTAAATAATTCATGAGGACTCTCGCGGGGTGTCCTTAAATTGCCTCTTGATCAGCCAGATCAGTCAGACGCAAGGCTAGTTGCATGCGAGGGTAAATAACGGGCAGGCTGGTCATAAGCATACGTCTTGGGCACAGGGGTGGGCCGTGGTTGCACACCTTAGAAACTGCCGCTTGATGATGCTCACAAGGGAAGGGCGAGCATCCTGTCCATGCACGCATACATGGACAACAAACTGGATGCAATCCAGGACACCCTTGACCAGATCTTGAACACCATACAAAGGCCAGGAGCCAGGCCAACAGTTTTGCCATTGCTTCCATTCTCAGCGATGACAGACCCCTATGTCGCTCACTCAGCGATAACAGACCCCTATGTCGCTCAGTCTGGATTAACACCAAGTGGTACGTCAGTAGCAGTCTCATCTCAGATTGTTGCTTCTTCATCTTCTAGTCCAGGGGCTGGAGCTACACCACAGCCGCAATCTGTCCCGCAAGCGGGACAACAATTACCTTGGTACCCCAAGACCCCCGTGAAACCACCTCCAACCTTCTTAGGAGACAAAAAGGATGAGGCTCTCGAAACGTGGTTCAGAACGGTGCCAGTGTGGGTGAGGGCAAAGAGGACGTTGGTAGAGGAGGAGGTGATAATTGCTGCATCCTACTTAGAGGGTTCAGCAACTCGCTGGCTTAATGGATTGGTTGCTTCAAAGGGGTTCGGTAGGAACATAGGTGATTGGGCGCAGACCCACACCCTAGAGAGCTTTATGAACTTAGTGGAACTGTGAAAGTATGTTAGCATAACCCTCAACAGGCGCAGATTGCCACTGATGGGTTATTTAAAGCTTGATGCTAGAAAATACAAGTCTGTGCGAGAGCTTACCATAACCATAGAGCGCCTGGTTGTCGTCCCAGAGGTGGAGTACAATACACAGGTCTCATTGACCATGTTCTTAAGATGTCTTCCCACAGACATCAAAAACTTACTGGCCAGCGAGGCTCAGGTAGAGTATCACACCTTTGAGCCATTCAGTAAGAAGACCCTAGACTTAGAGGCTACACTGGGTGGTGCTCAAACCCCCTCTACGGACGGAAGAAAAAAAAAGGCTCCACAAGAGTGGAAGAAGAAGGATAGTTGATTGATGATGGTTGATTCCGAAGGGAATCAAACTGAGATCGATGATGTTTTTGAGCTTGTGGAGGGATCAGAAATAGATGGCAAGGATAGTGCTGAGGGTAGCAACCTCGCCGTAGTAGTCAAGGCTAAGGCAGGTGGTCGCGACAAGGGCGGTCAACAAAGGAGTCATGGGCAAACCGCTAACCCAAACAAGATAGCTGCTTGGGTTAGAGCAGGCTTGGATCAAGAAGTGTGGTAGGACCGTTGGCAGCGTGGAACTTGCATGAACTGCGTCGAGTACGACCAGCAACAGTTTAAGTGCAAGAACGCGAAGGTTTCGTAGAAGATCCTGCCTAAGGGTGAGTATCTTTCTTCTTAGTCTGGGGCCTCTACGAGCTCCAACTCGGGAAACACTTAGGGCCAGTAGAAGTTGTAGCTGCTTCTACTCTCATTGAAACGGGTGATGTACCCTCCCCGTTTCAAGAGTTGGCCGAAGCTATTGACTCCTTAGTTACCCCGCAGACGCATCCGAACCCAAGTATACTCTGTATGTTGGATGTGTCTGAAGCCTTAGAGGACATTCAAGGTGAGTGGTCGGCAAGGGACCCTTGTGAGTCATGGGTGGCACTAAGTAGAGGTCCTAGAGGGGAGCATTTCGTTGTGGAAGTTGGTGTGGGTGACCGCAAGTGCGGTGCCTTCGTAGACATTGGCTCCATGCGAAACTTCACAAGTCGCAACTGCGTTGAGAGACTGCGCCTAAAGGACCGGGTGCAGCGCCTTAGCAGACCGGTAACATCTACTTTGGCCAACAAAGAGCGCATGATGGTGGAAGACTACGTGAAGGACGTGGTTTGCACTTTTTCCTACCCAGGAGGAGAGTTAAATCATAAAATATAATTCCTGGTGAGCGACGATTTGCCTTTCAATATGTTGTTGGGCATGTACTACCTCGAGGTTGCCAAGCCCCAGTTCGACTGGGACAAGAAGATGGTAAAGTACGAGTTGCCTAATGGGAGGACTGTTAGACTGGCGAAGTACAAAGCCGATAGGTTAATTGACTCCTATGGGTGCTTATGCGCACCGACGTTTTATAACTATTATAAACAGAACCAAGAGAAAGGTATGTACTTAGTCTATGTCTTAGCAAAAAGGGAGGTTGCTAAAGCACCCCCAAAGATAGAGATTGTCGTCGCTAAGTACCCTGATCTGTTTAAGGAGCCTATAGGAGTTGTAGACAGGGAGATTGTCTATGCCATATAGATCATCCCAGGTAGCAAGACACCTAAAAAGAGAATCTATAGGATGGCTTCGACCGAGTTGAACGAACTTCGGAAGCAACTGAAAGAGCTCATAAAGAAGGGTTGGATACGGCCTAGTACCTCCCCCTTTGGCTCACCAGTACTGTTTGTTCCAAAGAAAGAGGGGAACACTAAGGATGTGCATTGATTATAGAGGCTTCAATGCCACCACTGTTAAGAACACACAACCTTTACCACACATCGACGACCTATTGGATAGGGTGCAGGAATGTAAGTACTATAGAAAGATAAACTTGAAATCCGATTCCCATCAGATTGCCATAAAACCAGAGGAGCAACACAAAACCGCATTCCAGACCAGGTACGGTCTGTACGAGTTTGTGGTGATGCCCTTTGGCGTTTGTAATGCGCCGGGTACATTCCAGCACCCCATGAATAGGATCTTCCATGACTACTTAGATAAGTTCGTCGTCGTGTACCTCGATGACATACTTATCTTTAGTAAGACTGTTGAGGAGAATGCTCAACATGTAGACAAAGTACTTTCACTCCTTCGAAATGACAAGTATAAGATAAACGCAGAGAAATGTGAGTTTGGACACACTCGAATCTTGTACTTGGGTCATGAATTATCCGCCGATGGGATTAGGCCTGAAGATGCAAAGGCGGGTAGCGTACGTGACTGGCCATGACCCCAGTCTGTGACTGAGGTCAGATCATTCTCAGGAATGTGTGGTTATTGCCGCAATTTCAGTAAGAATTATAGCACGATCACATCTCCCTTGACTGATCTACCTCGACTTGATACGCTGTGGGACTGGACCGACGAGTGTGAGGCATCTTTCAAGCATTTGAAGCATGCACTCACACACCATGAAGTTCTCATGGTGCCGGACCCGCAAAGGTCATTCGTTGTAACCACTGACACAAACCAATATGACATTGGAGCAATGCTGGCTCAATAGGAAGGAAAAAAGTTGAGACCGATCGAGTATATGAGTAAAAAGATGTCATCAAAGAAGTTGGCAAAGTCCATCTACGAGAGGGAACTCTATGCTCTCTATAATGCACTTGTCCACTGGAGGCACTATCTGTTAGGGAGGTTCTTCTACTTGTGAACTGACCATCAGACCCTCAAGTGAATCAAGACATAATCGGTTCTCTCCGATGCACTCAAACGCTGGATTGAAGTCATAGATCAGTATAACTTCAAACTAGACTATTTGAAGGGAGAGTACAACAAGGTTGCATATGCGTTGTCTAGAAGGGAAAATTACCTAGGTGCGCTTTTTTATGAGTTTGGCTTATCTAAGGACGTTACTCGATCTTTGGGGGAAGCCTACAAGGAAGATCTCATCATGATGGACATCATCAATAAACTGCAGGCCAAAGACAACGCCACCACTCATGAGTTTGTGATGGTGGATGAGTTACTCTTTCTTGAAAAGGCAGAGTCTAAGAGGTTAGTTGCTCCATCCAGCGGAATTTTGTGCAGTTTATTTTTAGGTGAGTGTCACGACGCAATGGGACATTTCAGATGTTACAAGAAGACTAGTGCTAATTTAGTACAATGATTCGGGTGACCTAACATGCTGGACGGTGCAAAGATGTAAGTACAGACCTATCAGGTCCGTCTACGGGACAAGCCGCGGACTCAAGCCTCTACCCATTCCTGCTGGCCCAGGGCAGAGTATCTCCATGGACATCATGGATACTCTCGTGACCAACAAGAATGGCAAGAGGCACATCTTTCTTATAGTTGATAGGTTCACTAAGTTTGCTAGAGGAGCTAGACTAATTGTCATGCTAGAGACCGCCAGGACTGAACACGTCATTCAGTTATTCATGGATAACTGGGTGTGTGACTTTGGGCTGCCAAAGACAATCGTTAGTGATAGAGATGTGCGTTTCACCAGCGAGATGTGAAAGAAGGCCGCTGAACTTGTGAGCAGCCAGCTTCATATGACTTCTGGGAATCATCCCGAAGTAAATGGGCAGGCTGAACAAATGAACCGTGTGGTGCAGCATCCGTTGGAGCATTACATCAAACCCAGCCAGGATGACTGGGATGAGAAACTACCTCTCATCGCCAGTCTGTACAACAATGTTGTACACAACACCACCGACGTCAGTCCTAATCAACTGCATTTGGGATGGAAGCCTAGATCTGCTTTAGACTTCCTCCTGCCTGAAAACCGAACTGCTGCAACTCCTGGAACCATTTAATTTGGTGTCAAGTATGAGAAATTGTTGCAGCAGACTGTCGAACACATCAAGAAATCTCAAGAAGCGATGATTGCTTCTGAGAACAAGCATCGTCAACAGTCCACATTTCAAGTAGGGAAACGTGTCTAGGTCAAGGCTAGTGAGTTGGGAGAAGAGTTTGGCATCTCTAGGAAACTAATGCCTCAGTATTTCGGTCCCCGGGATTCTGGGAAAGTCTTAGATCTTGTGGGTAATGATTTGGATGGTCCCTCGTACGTCATTCGTATCCCTGGTCACCTACGCACTTACCCTGTTTTTCACGCCTCCAAGCTTGCACCTTTCGCTGAGACAGCACTGTTCCCATCACGGAGATCTATGCTGGCCCAAACCATGGATGGCCACGTGGACGTGGCAGGGGAAGACCTCCTAAACCTGCAAGGGAGTACAAAGTACATTTCAGGCATCATACTGATCCTAAGGAAGATCGATGGATTTCAAGGGAGGAACTTGTCAAGATAGCTCGTCAGATCGTGGCCGAATATGAGAGGAAACTGAAGGGGAAGGCACCAGCATGAAGCATCTCAGCGGACTTTCAAAGCTAAGGGGGATGGAATGCGAGGAACGACCCCTCACAGGGCCGTATCAGACATCATATAGTCTGGGCAAAGGCCCCCAGCAAGCCGAGTGCCCGCCCTAAGTGAAGGCGGGCCTGAATATTTGTTAAAGGCCAAAATTCGACACTTTCATATGTGGGTATTCGGGTTCTTGAAGCACGCCAGTTGGTTGAATGGACGCGTGAGCCTCACTAAGCTGCGTCGTACATTTGGCCCAGGCCTCGACAGTTGCGCCTGGGCACATACGCACAAAGCAGGGCCGATACATTGAGAAGCAGGCCATCGGCCTATGCAAACACAGTACTGTCGACGCACCTACCTGGGAGCCCTGCACAGGTGCAGCAAACAACCCCAAGTTCGGAGACTCGGGCCTTGCCCGACTGTAACGGGGCCCAGGCCCTCAACTGCAGTCTCGGGCCTGGGCGCAGGGACTGAGGCCCAACCGGAAGCTACTGGAAGCTTCCAACCAGGCCACACACAGCATCCAGGAGGCTATAACTTCCATATAGGAAGTGAGGCAGCTCAGGCCAGGCATTCTGGCCTGCGTAGGCAACGCAGAAGTGCTGCTGCACTACTGCTTGATGCTGCGCTGCGGCCAAGGGCGTTGACGGGGCACGTAGAGGTAGCTGCAGGGCAGTGGGGCGCAGGCAGCCATAGCCGGGCTGCTGGCGCCAGGGGTAAGAGGGCGATCTGGTGGTCTTCAAGGAAGGACGAGAGTGTGGGGTATCAAGGTCTGATGGGGGTGATGAGATACGTACCTGTTGACATGATGTACATTCGTCTTCAAGAGTCGAAGTGAGCCTGTTGCGTGAACACAGCTGTAGGTAGGATTGTCGAGTAGAGTAGGCTGGGCGCTGGGCACCAGACAGAGAGGACCGATGTTACATCTTCGACGCCATACGGGTCCTACCGGACCCGACGTAGGGGTACAGGGACACAGTAGGGCCAAAGGCCCGACCTTGGGGGTACTACAGGCCGTAAAGGCCTTACCTTGGACCAGACCCGATGGGCAGGCCCAAACGATGTTACCGTTTGGGCCTTGCGGCGCTCTTGAGGCTGCCGCCCGCCGGTTGGGGCTGAACCGTCCATCTGGACGGTTCAGGGCACGGTCAGGCCTCGCAGCATAGAGGCCGACCTCTGCCCACCGGTACAAAAGTACCGGTCCAGCCTCATTGAGGCTATCGACTCACCGGCATTCTACCGGTGCAGTATGGTACAGCGCACATTAGCGCTGGTGCTATGTTTAGCGCAGGAGCAGCGAGGAGCAACGCAGCGCAGCATTAGCGCAGCAGCAGCGGCGACTGAGAGTACTGGCGGCCATAGCCGCCTGAGGTATCGGGAGTTGGAGGTTTCTCTCCTCCCTCCCCTCATCAGTCCCCTCTCTCTCTCTCACCTCCTCGGCTCCCTTCTTCTTCTTCTCTTCAGACTTCATCTTCTTCTTCTTCTTCTTCTTCTTCTTCTTCTTCTTCTTCCTCTTCGTCTTGTTCTTCAGATTGGAGACTTATACTAGTTGGACAGAGATCAGAGTTGGACTTCAGTGGTAAGAGGCTGTGGTACTTACCGGGTTCGAGACTTGGAGATTGTTGGGGATGATACTCGGCTGCATCACAGATTGGAAACCGGTTACATTAGGACTCTGCATCTCCGACATTGGTGACTTATTGTCCTTGACATTTTGATCTTGTTCGATGACATTTTGGATACCATATCGGTGACCTACTGGTTTCTATCTCGGTGACATTTGGTGTTACCTACATCTCCCCTCCTCCTTCGTCTCTCCTCCCACCTCTCACCTGTGTATGTGTGTACGAGGTCTGGGCATCGTCTATGCTTGGCCCAGACCCCACCATCTCACGATTGTATGTGTGTGGAGTAATATCTATGTGAGTCAGTCTATGTGAGTCAGTCCGTTTCTCAGACTTCCGCTGCATATATGCTCATCCTACATTGGTTGATCTTTGGTTCTGCCCATACTCATTGGAGTATGCAACAACCGACTTTGGATACTGTGTTGGTGTGGCCTGAGGGCTTGAACATTGGCTCATTACTTCACTGTATTGCTCTATTTGGATGGATTCTCGGTGCTATTGCACTCTCTGCTTGTACACGACTACTTCGACATCTGTGTGATTTCACGACTTGGTTTTCTCAACTTTTCTGTATATCGCTCACACTCATATTCCTTGCACAACAAAGGGAAACAAAATAAAATTGCCAAAACAAAAGCTACACCTTCATGACAGATCGTGTCCCCTAGCGTCCCCTATATCACTGCCACGTGGTACATAAAGAAGACCCGAAAAAGAGAATGACGGACTCTCCTTTTTTTGGTCGAAGATCTCCCCATTTCTCGAATATTTTGTGGCGCACAACATGGTATCCTGACTTTTTTCCCCTTAAAAAATTTGCGCAGAGGTTAGGCAGCGAAGTAGTATCATTGAGTTTACTCAGTCAATAGATACGGCCACCTTTGGCCTATCTATATAGAGACTCAAACGACGTCTTCGGCACCTTCGGTCGGGGACCCGGCTCTTGCGAGCCCTTTAACACGCGTCCCCAGGTACCATTTTTTATTTCTCCATTGATGCGTGTCATCCTTGATAGCACAGGGGGCATGCTTTTTTTTTTTCCCCTCCATTTATGCGTATCATCCTTGATGGAGCACTGGCAAGCTGATCTTCTTTCTCCGTCTTTTACTATTTTTCCAATTTTCCAATTTTCCAATTTTCCAATTTCAAGAAATGTCCCTCTGACTTATTTATGCATGAGCCTCCGTCAGAGGGATTAGAGAAAAGAGAAAGAAATTAAGGTGAGGGGTAACTACGGAGCTGTCACGAAAACAGTTTGAAAATGCACTTCCAGCAGTCCCCCCAATATAACACACCCCCAGGTGACCCTACCAGACTCCAAACCTAGCCGGAAAATGGGTCCGGCGTCCCTTACATATAAGCCGCAGCCATACAGGGCTGGGAAAGCACTCCCGAGTCCCGACCAATCGCCATCCCCGACTGCAGCCAACAAATGAATGAAAGGGTACTCAAACCCTAACTGCAACTAACCAGCCATTGAAAAGCAAGCACAGTTTCAGACCTTTTGCCTGAACTGTGGTTTCAAACTTAAACCCTGACTACGCCGTTGTTTTCTCATTAACTGATAGACAAGAGAATTATAAAAAACTCGTTATGTCAGATGAATGTTTATGAAGAATAATACACACGTAGAAAGGAAAGATTTTATGTAAATACCGAAGGGGAAAAACTCCCAAAAAGAAAAAACGATAACTGTCCATATTTGCACTGGATTTTTTCTCCGAGAACATCCCGTTATTCCGCCTTATGAGGGAAATGCCAAAGCTTCCAAAACGACCAAAATTTGAAAAAGCAAAGGGCCGAATACCTTCCATTCACAATCCATGTTCAAGATGGTTAAGAAAAACACCTACTGAAAGGTCCCTCACCCGCCGAGCTCAAAAAGGCAAAAAGAGCAGCAGAGCCATTTATAATAAGCGTGGACGTCATAAATACAGGGGCGGGCGTTTATGAATAAACCGCCCGAGTTGAAAAAAAAAAGGAAGGGCAAAAAGAAAATACAGCCAACTGTTTACGGTTTTTGCCATTTCAAACTGGAGCAGTGACAAACTGAGTGTACATGTTCTTTTTCCGCCGATTTCAAACTAAAAATGTGACTCAAACATAGTTATCTCCAAAAGAAAACGGCACGATAAACGGTGATCTCTCTCTCTCTCTCTCTCTCTCTCTCTCTCTCTCTCTCTCTCTCTCTCTCTCTCTGAGCGTTGGTCATTGAGACCCCTCCGGACCACTGACTTGAGGGTTGTCCATCTATGCCTCTCCTCCACTTGCTGCAGGTCCTGCAGAATGACTCGAGCCTTGCCTCCTTCTCGAGGAGCTGCTTCGTCGCTGGTGATGTTGAAGTCCTTGTCACTCTTCGTGTTAGAGGTGAGGAGGCAGAGGGTACCATTTCTCTTCCGATGGGTAAGGAAGGTCGAGACCCAAATGAGATACCTCTCGGACTTGTTGAATGTGTACGCAAAGACACACACACACACACACACACACACACACACACACACACACACACACACACACACACACACACACACACACACA
>BFEA01000807.1:505180-519640 GCA_003427395.1 Chara braunii | reverse complement strand
TACGCAAATTTCTCCCTTGGCTCCATTCCTGCCATTTTCAACTTCATGGGCGTGAAGTTCTTCTCCACGAGATCAGCCAACATTTTTGGCCTTCTCTCTCTGCGCACAAGTGCTGATAAGTCACCCGCCTGCTCGCCAGATGATCGATCTGCAGCTGGAGTGCTTGTTAGAATGTCTTCAAACAAGGGAATAGTGTTGCGGTGATAATCCCCATCGTTGGAGTACATGATGACAACCATTTTGTCTGTGTCCTCCAAAGGCAAGTTCGCAACCTTATATAAATGCTTCGCCTTCGTTTGTTGTTGACAAGTCCACTATAGAATAAACAAGTGAATGTCAATCTCCCAACTTGTAACTCGCTTGAAAAATGTATACTCGCAAGACCGCGGAACGAAGCACAATAATGTCCAATAACCACCAGCCAGTTTTCCCATGAACTTCCGCAGACCATCAAAGACTTTTTCAGTCCACACCCCTATCTGGGTTGGGTGACACAAATCTAGCACAGCCGTGTGGCAACTCAGACGTTTGATGACTCTGTATATTTCCTCGGAATCCATCTCGTCTGAAATATCGCTTGGTTCCCGTTGGAATGGGACGAAAACAGAGTTCACGTTCTGTCTTTTGAAATGTATATATTGCGCCGAGCCCGACATTCTTATGCTTTTCGAACCCCTGGTTTCTGATCTGCGCAGCAATTTGTTGACAAACTGCATGAACTCTTCTAAGCACTTCGCAGCAAGTGACACTGTTTTCTTGAAGCCCTCTTCTCCTTTTTCCTCCTCTCCTCCAAGTGTAGCCGGGAACATCCATACCTAACTCATGTCTTTGAAATGGCGACGCTGATCGATCCACCTCTCGGACGTCAATCCTTCATCAGAGTACTTATCAAACAAATTGGAAAGATTGTTGAAGAATGGTTCCGTCCACTCTGACGACTTCCTGTGAGGGTCAGAAATGAAGACGAAGTAGTGAAACATCCTCAACATTGTTCTTTCAATCTTCACCATTTCCACATATGTTTCCGTTGAATGTTTCCCGGCACATTGAGCAGCTCCACTTTGCTTAGGAGTCAGTATCACACTGCCTGTGAGAATGTCTCGCAACAGTTGCAGCCGCTTACGCCTCCCAAGCGCTGAAAAAGGCTTCCACGCTCTGATATCCGGATCGTGCACAGCCACGAGGTAACCAGGTCCTTTGGTACCCTGAACCCAGTGAACCGGATACCTAACTCCACCTTTCAACTCAAATCCGGATCCAGCCCTTGGTGCCTTCCCTGATTCACCTTGTTTGGTAGCAGGCTTCACAGCATCTCTCCCCGACAATTGTCCAGCTTCCCAAGCGGCGTACACTTGTTTCACATTTTCAAAAACGTCATTTGTCGCCCTTGCCAACAACATGTAGGACCCGAGGGCGTTAGACCATTGGCCGCTCCATTGAGTAGTAAGGGACATGTCAATCAAATTACGAATCCCGGTCAAACGAAGAGCCTCTCCTGCAAACTTTCTATACTCTGCATTTTTCACTTCTTCCGCTAAGCCGCCTTTAGCTTCAGGACAGTTCGACTCGTGCCACAACTTCCGTATGTTCTGGATAACCACGATCTGGTGCGCTGGGGTATTCCATTTGTCCTTGGCGTTCTGGAAAGTGCCCAGCATGCCGTAATTGTCCATGATCTTATCCGGATAATAAACAGGTCTCGCAGTCCAGGGATCCAATCGGAGCTCTTGTGCGATGTCAGGGCGTTCAACAAAACACCTTCTTGCCGCCGCCACGTTATGCTAACCGTTCAGAGGGTAATAGTAGTACTTGTTCACGGATTCGAGGTCGAAATCATCGGGCAACACCCTCCTTGCTCTCACAATCCTCCCTGAAGCGTCAGTGTGCAATGTATCACGGAGGGCAACCAACAAAAGGACAGGCTTTTCATACAATGTACAAACATTCACATCGGCAACTCCAGTCATTCTCTCTCTCATAGCAGCCTCGCCCAATGCAACCATTGCGTCATAAATGTCGTCAACCGTCTGCTGCATAAGATAGCGTTGATTGTATCTGAATTCCCCGTCGGGGATATCCAGAATTCGGTTGAACTGGACAGAAATGAATTCCATGTCTGGACATTGGTTCCCACGGTCGTCCAACTCAAGGAAGAAGCCTTTGCTGAGAACACCAGAAGAAGTCACTGATGGCACATTTCTCAAACTTGGCGGCCTAGTAACTGTCTTGCCTTTGGCCTCTTCATTCGATTGCGGTTGTTCCGCTGGAAAAACGGAAGTCTTTTCCATGACACCACCTTTTGCCTTTCTTTTCTTTGGTTGCTGCTTTTTCTTCGCGGCTGCCTCAGTCTTCCGTGTTCGCTGGACCGCCTCATCCACGGACATTATTTTCAATTGTTTTTTTCACCCGCTTCTTGCCTACTCCGTTTACCATCCATAAGACTTTTCCTCTCCCGCCTGTGCTTCCTCTTTCGCTCAGCGAGCCCTGCAGCATCTGTATGCCCAGCCACAACCACTGTCGCGTGCACATCCCCCTCACATCCTTCGTAGCTGCTCCCATATCCTCCTGCCAGACCAACCTCCCCACCCAATTCGCTCATAGTGTGCTCACTGTCTTCATCCTATCCAACCACTTTACTTGTCTCTCCTGGATGCCTCGTCATGCCGCTGCCACCCGCAACATACTATTCCTGTCCTCCTGCTCGTTCCGAATATTCCTCGCTGTTCTCTTCATCCTCATCTTTAAAATACTCATGGGCTTCCTCTGCGCGGCTTGGCACAGTGTAGTCATAGCGCTGCTGGCCCACCAAGGGGAAATGTCCCTTGGTGGCCACATCATAGCGCGATCGGTTGCCCAAGGCAACTGGTGCTTTGGTCGCCGTTGGCCTGGTTTTCATAGGGGCTGACGGTACGACCAGTCCGCGACACGGACCCTTCTCTCCGATCTGCCCAGCTTTCGGACCAGGCGGCGTATCGCGGATCGTGATCGAAGGCCCTGTCTCCACGGTTTTCGAAAGCACGCATTAAGGCTCTGATATGCGGTCCTCTGGATGCACAACTGGCTCTCTGCCCACGATCACATTATTGTCGAAAAACCCGGGGACGTCAACGAGGTTAGGCAACTTCACTTTCAATGTCCCTAGTGGGTTGAACACATCAACCATCGACTTTCTGAACCCCGCGTGGTTGGCCCATCGAAGAGCGACGTGTTTAATGTTTGGTATTCTTTCCCCTCTTCCATTCAGGACCATAGTCAACTCGAAAGTTGCAGACGACACATTTTGTCCAGTCCACCTCACCAGGCCGCCAACCAGCACAATATTATCTTTGATGACCACGTACAGAACAAGGCCACTCGATGGTTATCCGGTCTCCCCCACCCAGTCCAGCATCCATAACTTGTCCTTGTGGTCAATCACGGACACATCGTCTCGCCGACCCGCGGCAGTCGTTTCACCAGACGCTTTACGTTCGACAGACGGTTTACGTTCTCCAGACGGTTTACGTCCGGGCATAACCTCCACTGCAGATCTCCCTGCTGCGGACCAGACACACGTTCCTGACCCGTAGGCCCGCCAGTCATCAACACAGCCTTATCCGGTCTAGAGCCCCGAACACGCGTCGACGGAGTGCCCGTGGAAGGTGCAGCCCTCGGAACCGGGGTGCGTTGCCTCTTAGACCCCGGTGCCTCCTGACTCCCAACCCCAGCGGCCGGTGTCCCCTTCGATTTTTTCGGAGATTGTTCCATGCTCCCAAAATTCTTACTTGCTCGTTGTTTACTTGCCTTCCCCTCTCCTTCCATGTTTTGCAGTGTTGCCGAATATGAAAGCAACACAGCACATCACCGTGAAGCAAAAAATCAGAAGGCCACACAACATTGGCATAGCACGAGGAGCAGAAAAGTTTCAGATAGTGATAAGGCAGTGCAGCTCCTTCGTGACAAGGCAGCCCCGATCGTGTTCAATTCGATCGTGATCGTGCCCGTGGTCAACACGATCTTGTTCGGCGCGAGCGTGACAGGCCAGCTCGATCGTGTTCGACTCGATCGCGGTTGCTGAGCTCGCCTGAACTCGACCGTAAGTCTAGGCGCTCGTGTGCGTGTCGTATTCAACACGGTCGTTTTCGACTCGAACGTGCGTCCAGGCGATTGTGAGTCCAGGCGATCGTGTTCGACTCGATCGTGAGTCCAGGCGATCGTGTTCGACTCGATCGTGAGTCCAGGCGATCGTGTTCGACTCGATCGTGTTCAAGTCGATCGTGAGTCGTGGCGATCGTGTTCGACTCGATCGCGAGTCCAGGCGATCGTGTTCGACTCGATCGTGTTCCACTCGATCGTGTTCGAGTCGATCGTGAGTCATGGCGATCGTGTTCGACTCGATCGTGCGTCCAGGCGACCGTGTTCGACTCGAACGTGAGTCCAGGCGATCGTGTTCGATCCGATCGTGAGTCCAGGCGATCGTGTTCGACTCCATCGTGTTCGACTCGATCGTGTTCCACTCGATCGTGTTCGAGTCGATCGTGAGTCCTGGCGATCGTGTTCGACTCGATCGTGAGTCCAGGCGATCGTGTTCGACTCGAATGTGAGTCCAAGCGATCGTGTTCGATCTGATCGTGAGTCCAGGCGATCGTGTTCGACTCCATCATGTTCGACTTGATCGTGTTCCACTCGATCGTGTTCGACTCCATCGTGTTCGACTCCATCGTGTTCGACTCGATCGTGTTCGACTCGATCGAGGTCGACTCGATGGAGGTGGACTCAGTGGAGGTCGACTCGATCGAGTTCGACTTGAAAGTGGCGGGCCGCGCGACAGTTCGACTCGGTCCGACTGGCAAACAGAACACGGGAAAGGGACGGCGTATCCAACAGCAGGCAAACAGAACACGGGAGCGGCGTACCTAAAAGTCACATCAAACAAGGCAGACGAATCGAAAGCCGGCATTGACAATTTCACATCAAACCCATTGCTTCCATAATACACACAGTCTCAGTTCACACTCTTGCTGAATAGCCCACATTTCTCACACTGTTCATCTTTCGCTGAATAGGGAGCGGCGTCACCAACAAGGCACACCAATCAAGGCACATCAATTGGAAGCCTACATCCAATATCAATTTGAGGCATTCAATTGGCAAGGCAGGCAACCGGCACCCGCAACGAGCGACTAACAGTACGCTCCACCGATTATTAACCACACACACACACACATAAGGAGAGAGAAAGAGAGAGAGAGGTTTAACCAGCATCGACAAGCTCACATCAAACTCAATGCTCGCACGCATACACAGTCTCAGTTTTCACTTTTGCTGAACAGCTGAATAGCTGACATGTCCTACACTGTTCATCTCCCATGACCTCCCCCACGACCTCGCCTATCCTTTCGCCCTGAAACCGTACACCGCATTCAGGGATGAACCGTACGTTAGGAGTTGTGGACTACACAGGGTTGCAGTGGCGGAGAAGCAAGACACGGATCACGCACAGACGAAACCACATGATCTGGCTAATGTGTGACCGATGGGGTCTCTAATGACCGTCACGTACTCCTCGACCTCCTCCCAATACCGGGGTGTGTCAACCTGCCCCGCCAGTTTCACGTCAAACTTACTGTTCCTCCAACCATGCGGTAACATAATCGAGTCCCCGTCAACGATGAGCTCATTCCTGGACATGTAAATACTTGCTTCCGCTGAAGTCTTACTTCTATTTATCACCGAAACACAAAGAACCTTAGTGAAATAGAAACGACGGAGATCAACATGTACGCAGAAGTACAACACACTCCCCGTCAAGTTGTCCTCGAAAGGAAGGGGATATTTCTCTAGAAACTGGTTCTATTTCGCGCAGTCCAACAACTCCATCTTCATCGATGGTCCCCACAAGCGCGGCGAACACGACACGTTGTGCGCAGTCAACGACAAAGACAGGTCTTGGGTACGAAATGCCGCGGATAACACCGGCGTGTGTTTCGTCACGAGGATGTGTTCGAGGAAGATGAATGTCCCCCATTCCTGGCTGGATGCTAGTCGATAATCAGACGTCCAAGGGCAGTCTTTCATTGTGTTCTCCCAGTCTAATTCGGACCATGCATCGAAGGGCCTTTCAAGCCAGGGCATAACGTTAATCCAAGGGTCCGTGTCGAAGTCTTCTCTACGGGCCCCAAGTACAACTGTCTCCCGCCTTGAACCTCGTATGTACCTCGCGCTAGCATTAAAAGGGAACGAGTAATCGAAGCGGTGAGCCATCGTAAATGTCCTACGAACACAAACGATTGACGACCACAACAGGGAGCCATTGCTAAGGTCGAACTTGCTCACACACCGAGGAGCCATCGCAGTTATACACAACAACCAGGCATTGCGAATTTTCAAAACAGAAGGAGAAAACACACAGAATGACAAATTCCATCGACGGCTATCCATCGTCGCGTTCGTCGCGACAAGGTCAATGACGGACAATCGACAAAGCTCAGACGGATGGCCAGAGGCCTTGGCGCTTGCCGAAGGTCGAGTTCGTAGAGCTCGTCTCGACGATGGCCGGCTGGCCACTGTCAAGTCGAAGTCGACAGCCGGCCAGCTCCAACGCCTCTGGCTATTGTCGAGTCGGACACGACAATGGCCAGCCCGCCGTCGTCGAGTCGAACTCAACGATGGGACTGTAGGGCGTCGTCGAGTCGAAGTCGACAGTGGCCAGTAGGGGGCCATCGAGTCCAAAACGCGGGCGGCAAGCATCAAAGCCACGGGCCATTGCCGAGTCCGACTCGACAATGGGGCGTCGTCGAGTCGAAGTCAACAATGGCCAGTACGGCGTCATCGAGTCGAACATGACGGCTGGCAAGCGCCAAAGCCTTCGGCCACTGTCGAGTCCGACATGGCGATGACCCCAGGCCGTCGACGATTTCGTCTCGCCATTGTCGAGTCGGACTCGACATTGTCGCCATTGTCCCCCACTACGATGAACCCAGGCCATCGAGTTGGAATCGACATTGTCGCCATTGTCCCCCACTACGATGAACCCAGGTCGTCGAGTCGGACTCGACATTGTCGAAACCGACCCGACGATGGCCCGGGGTCATCGTCGAGTCGGACTCGACATTTTCCGGGCTCATCGTCGAGTCGGACTCGATAATGGCTTGTGGTCTTCGTCGAGTCGAACTCGACAATGGCCTAGGGTCATCGTTGAGTCGGACTCGATATTGGCCTGTGGTCATCGTCGAGTCGAACTCGACAACGGCCTGTGGTCATCGTCGAGTCGAACTCGACAACGACCCAAGGTCATCGTCGAGTCGGACTCGACAGTGGCCGGAGGCTTTGGTGCTTGCCGGTCGTCATGTTCGACTTGACGACGCCTTACTGGCCACTGTCGACTTCGACTCGACGACGCCCTACTGGTCGGCCGTCGATTTCGACTCGATGGCGGCGGGTTGGCCATTGTCGAGTCCGACTCGACGATGACCACGGACCATTGTCGAGTTCGATTCGACAATGACCGCAGGCCATTGTCGAGTTCGACTCGACGATGACCACAGGCCAATGCCGAGTTCGACTCGACTCGACGATGACCCGGCCCATTGTCGAGTCCGACTCGACGATGACCCCGGGCCATTGTCGAGTTCGACTCGACGGCGGCCTCTGCATGGGCGGAGATGCCACGTGGCAGCACGTGGTTGATTCACGACGGTTTATCGTTCTCCCAGGCCTCCGCTGCTGCCTTCGATGCGGATGCTCGGAACTTCGCTCCGTTGCTGCGCGAACCTCCGATGTGCGAGCGAGATCTCTGTTGCGTTCTGCGCGAGCCTCCGATGTGCGAGTCAGCGCTCCGCCGGCTTCGGACGCTTTGGGAACCTCCGCAACGCTCCTTTGCTCTCGACGAACTTGCAGAAATGGGAAATGGTGGGCCCACAACACTATTTATACTTTCGATGGAAGGCCTGCGAGGGAATGCGGCCTGCGGGGTTCCGTCGGCTGAGGGCCAGGATCGGGTGCGGGGAAAACCGGTGCCGCGGTGAGAATCGGTGCCCAGCGGGCGACGATTTGAATCCCGAGAAAGTCTGGTCCGTCGATCTGTCGGCTGAGGGCCACGATCGGGTGAGGGGAGAACTGGTGTCGCGGTGGGAGTCGATGCCAAGGGGGGCGACGATTCGGCTGTCGGTGCCGTCCGCGGCTGTTAAAACGGGCTCCGCAGAAGGATCCAAGGGTCTTTTCCCTTGCGTCGCTCCCCTAGAAAAAAGGCCGGTGCAGTGTCACCTTCGCGTCGACGCGAAAGACAGATGCGTTGCTCCGCCACGGCAGCTGCATTGCTGCTCCGATTCGTGCCTTCTTTGACCCAGGTGAGTTCGGAATCCTCGCTGCCCCCGCTCCCCCGCCAACCCCGTCTCCCCACCACCCCCCCCCCCCCCCCCCCCCCCCCCCCCCCAATCCCGCCCATCCACTACTACTATTCGTCATTCGTGGTTTTTCAGGACGTCAACAAAATCTCTCCCGCAGTTCATAGAGCCATCCATCATCGAGTCCAACACGACGACTGTCGTGTTCTACACGATGACGGGTTGAGCGCGGGCGTGTACGCCACGTGCTGAACATGACCCCACCGTCGTGCTCAATCCGATGATGGTCGCTGTCACTGAGTCGAAAACGACCGCGGTGGCACCCCCCAACCTCACCATCGTGTTCAACCCGATGACGGTCGCTGTCATCGTATCGAACATGACCGCAGTGGCAGCCCACAACCCCACGGTCGTGTTCGACTCGGTGACAGTGACCATCATCTGATTGAACATGACGGTGGGGTCATGTTCAGCACGTGGCGTGCACGCCTGCGCTCAACCCGTCATCGTGTCGAACACGACGGAGACCTTATAGCAGCAATTCATGTACAACACGTTCTGAACACGACCCCACCGTCGTGTTCAAACCGATGACGGTCGTTGTCATCGTGTCGAACACGACCGCGGTGGCACCACCCGACCCCGCCGTCGTGTTCAAGCTATGACGGTCGTTGTCCTCGTGTCGAACACGACCGCAGGTCGTGTTCAATACGATGACAGTCGAGCGCGGGCATGTACACCACGTGCTGAACACGACCCCGTCGTCGTGTTCAACACGATGACGGTCGCTGTCATCGTGTCGAACACGACCGAGGTGTAACCCCCCGACCTCGCCGTCGTGTTCAATGCGATGACGGTCGCTCTCGTAGTGTTGAAATCGACCACGTTGAATCGCCGCCGTGGCGGTGGTAATGTTCAACAGGCGACGGTCATGCGCGGACATGTTCGCCACGAAAGCACCGTCGCGTTCAACAAGCAGGCGGGCGCTTATCGTAATCTTCAACACGACGGCGGTGGACGGCGGTGGCTGTCATACAGACACGGGCATTGATCGCGACACGACAACGGTTGAGCGCTGGCATGTTGAACATGACTGCGCTGTCGTGAGAATACGGTGACGGTGGCTCTCGCCGTGTGCGCCTGTTGTGTTGTGCAATGCGATGATGCGTCGTCGTGTTCGACACAACTGCGGCGGGAGATCATCGCGTTCAACACGACAGCCAGTCGTCGTGTCTCTCGTGCATCGCTTCTGTTGAAGGCTGTATTTTTTTTCGCATTCACGGGTCTTACATCGGTTGTGTGTGGCTAGCAGTGGCCGCGCTGAACCACATGTGTTGCACTCTACATATACCGCATGTGATCCATCTAGCTGCGGATTTGTTACTGATATGCATGTCTTGTGTCAGTGGTCCACTGTTTTGTCATCACAGAAACGTTTTAAATGGCTTGTGGTGGGCATGCACCGCGGCAAGCTGCCAGCACAACTTTGGAAAGCATGGATTGTGTGGTATCTAATATACTGCCTAATGATGAGCTTCGTCCGCCGGACCTGCCAATGTTTTCGTAAGACGTTCAAATAACTCCAGAATCTCCTGATCATAAAAGGTCCCGGATGGCTGCGTGTGAAGAAACCACATGCGAAAGTGCATCTCCAGCCTTGGGCGGACCAATGAAAACCTTTGATGCAGAAGGTTCGGAAGGTCAGGGTAGGGCCGCCTCCGATGACAGGAACACATCCGATGTAGATCGTATCATGTGGGTGCCGAGAAGTTCGCTACGAGATTTCGAGTGCACAGGCCTTCTGTTTGGCGAGAGTGATGAAGATGGTTCGGAATCTGGTGCTTCGATGTCATCTGACGCCAACTGTTCTCCAGACAAAATTGATCATCCACAACCTTGCGATGATGATGGCACTGACCACTACTGTCGCAACGGTATGGAGAGTTCTAATTTCATCTCTGATTTTGATGACATTTTTCCAAAACGATTGTCGTCGGAGAAGCGTCCTTATACTTTCCGTGTCAGAATGCCTCGGTCAAAGGAGATTCTGCAAACAGTTCACAGAAAGATCACAAAAAAAACACTGGCGAGTGTGCGTGGACAAGTTTGTTGTAAACAAGATTGTTGCGCTCGCATGACCATGGAAGACATCAAAGTTGTTCGGAGTGCATATTACTGTAAGGATCACAAAAGTAGAGATGCATGGTGGGTTGAAACGTTAAAGATGTTCACCTTCGTGGAAGATGAGAAAGAGATTGTGCAACCTATTGTGGGGAAAAAAAAAGTGTGCATTAGTGCATGGTGTTTCACACTGGGTGTGCGCAGGAATACATTTTTGAAAAAGAGGGCGACTTTGTCAAAATGTTACATTATGCCGGAGCATGGCAGCACTGGACTCAGACGCACATCTGCAACATATGCGACGATGTTCGACAAACTAAGCTCCTTTGTGCGTGACAATGGAGATTCCATGCCCAATGACATGAGGATCAAAGATGGAGAATCACGAGTGGTTTTGAGATTGCCTGCTTGCTATAACAAGGTTGACATTTAAAAGTTGTTGAAGTCACAATTTGACAACCTGGGTGTCCCTTCTGTTTCTCTCCAAGTTTTTTATAACATGTGGAGAACACACTTCTGGCATGTGAAATTCCATGAAGTTGATCAAAACTTTGCGAAATGCGAGAAGTGTGTTGAGTTCAAAGAATCTATCAATTCTACGAAGTTCGTACGTATGCGTGATTATTTCGTTTCGGAACACGACAAACACTTGGACTTACAGCTCCAACACCATGCTGCTTATGAGGTGTGGAAGGATGAGTCGAAGAGACCAGGTTCCAACAGTTTATGCATCATTATTGACGGTATGGACCAAAGCAAGACGAGTATTCCACACTTTGGCGGAGAAAACAAGTCGAAGGCATTCGCGAATATTCCAATGATGAAAACAAATTTAACAGCTATTATCGCGTACGGCCGTTCACCATCGGTGCATGTTTACACATGGTACCCTTGCTATCCACAGGATTCCAATGCTGTGGTGTCATCCATTATGAAAGTTTTGCGTGACATACAGGCGACAAGCGACTCACCTCCTAAATTAAGGATACAAGTTGACAACTGCTGGAGAAAAAACAAAAACAAATACGTTTTGTCTCTGGCCGCAACTTTGGTAAAATTTGGTTTCTTCAAAGAAGTCGAATTCGGTTTTATGTTGGTAGGGCATACACATACGAACGTTGATGCTACTTTCAGTCATTTCTCTCGCAAACTGAAAATGCACGATGCTTATACCATGCTCGACCTGTTCAAACTTGTTGCCAGTTCCCAAAAAGAGCGTCCTTTATCAACAGAAAAATTCCCACGAGAAATGAAAGTTAAAAAAACATTCCATAAAAAAAAAATCCTTCATGTTTATAAATCATCATTCCAATGTTCGTCCAATTCTAAAATCTCTAGTTTTATTTGACAAGTTCCCGTCTAAATATGAGTTTTCCCTTCCAACTATATCTATTTGTTCAAGATGGAATGAAAGTCTAGATGAGTTTATGAAATGTGTTGATTAAATTTTTATTTTACTGCAACAAATATCTTCTAATTTTGATTGGATTGACCTATTTATGACTGAAAATCCTTACTTAGAATGACAGTCTAATTAAAATATTTCATGAACTCATCCAGACTTTCATTCCATCTCTAGTGTGCAGTCCAAATAAGAAAGGATACCCTATTCTTGGAATGAAAGTTTGGAAGTAAGATGAAAAATTTTAAAATTGGAATGACATTTTTTAAGATGGAATGAAATTTTGAAATTTAGATTGTACTTTTACTATAGAATGATTATTTAATTCTGGGAAATTTTTCAGTTGATGCACATTCATGGATGAAATTGCTGACAGGGGGGAGAGTTGTTAATCCCCCTCCTGGTCAACAAATTGACCGGTCATACAAAGCCACATTTATTTAGGTTTTATATGGAGGATGGCAATCTTGTGTTCCAGTGGAAAGAGTATTGCACTTCTCCGAACTGGTCTTTTCCTGCCTATTGCTTTAAACGAGATGAAAATAAAGCATATGTTGGACCCGAATGACCATTCGAACCTTCACCTGTTCTCCCGTCACCTATTCGATCTATTACAGAAACATCACGTGGTCAACCCGCTAAGGATAAGAATTCGGATTTCAAGTCACAAATTGAAGGCGTGAAGAGGTTTGTTGAGTGGTTGAAAAACAAGTGGCAGGAGTAGTTGGGAATGAAAGATGAGGTTAGATTCTCAAAGGAGAGTGCTATTTCACATTGTAAAACTTTCCTGGACACAATCGAGCAAAATTATGGGTATCGCTTTGTGAAAACATCACTCAAGGCTGACTTTTGGCCCTCGCGGGACAGAATTACGAAGGACGATGCTGAGGATATTGATATTGCCTTCCTCTTACAGAGCAATGAGAATAAGGAGCCGTTGTTTGTTGGGCCAACCAATGAGCGTCCAAAAGCAGAGCTCGACCCGGTTGTGGATGTCGAAAAGGGTCAATTCGTTCTCTTGTGTCCTTCGCAAGATGATATCGATCAGGGAGTTCCCGTGTGGATGGGTAGAGTCATTTCTAATATTGACAACGATAGGAAGTCGCCTGCTTTCAATCATGTTCTTATTGAATATTGGATGGCACAACCTGTCCTTAAAATTCTTTCTCTGCAATATGCAAATGCATGGAAGAAGATATGGAAGAAAGACAGCACAACAGCACAGCAGTGGCAGCACGTGAACTGTGTTTTGTGGAGCTGGTCATCAAGGACGTTGCATTTGGAAAATGGAGTGCACATTCCCAAATCAGTCAGAGAGAAAGTCTTGGCATGTCTTTCACTTCCAGATGATGAAGACCAATAGGATAAGTCGCTGAGAAGGCTTCATTTCGTGCGTGTTGGTGTACCATTTACTTGTCATTGAGCTTCCATTCATATATAGTTAGACTATATATCATTGGCTTGCCTTTTACTTCCCTATGATGAAGATTAGTAGACTTTAAGTACGTCGTTGAGAAGAGGTAATCATATTTCATTCGAATGTATTGCTGTATCAATTAGTTGTCATTGAGTTTCTGTATTTCATGTGTTGCAGAATGGTTCATTCAATGACTGGATGGCCGCCAAGCAATATGGTGTGGGGTAGAAATGTATGGCATGATATGGGGTCTATCTTTTTCACACTTGAAGTGGTTTTCGAGGGTGCAGTACTCAGTGTCAGAGGTGTGGATGTCGCACCGGATTACTGGGAGCATTATCCTCGACAATGTTTGTATATTTGTGGTCGTAGGTGTTGTAGAACAAGAGAATATCCGCGAGAAGTGCTCGCACCGTATTCAGAATTGTACTATTCAGCAGTGAAGTTCTACCACAACAACTTCAAGGTGATGACCTTGTACTGTGTAGCGTCAAGTATCCAAGGGCGCTGCAAACTTTCTTTTCCTATTCATAACGATCATTCTACAACTGCAAACATATCCAATGCACATGACATCGACGGACGAAAACGGGAAGCATTTGGAAGGAGGATCATGGACCAACCATCGCTCAAAGCACTCTTGGATGGGCTCGTGGACATAGCGATTACATATGTACGAAGTTTTCTGCTGTGAGAGTATGAAGTCATAGAAACTTACGTAGAGTACAAGGACCCCACGTTCGATGGGCACAATGAAACGAACACTGTAGAAGATTGGACAATTCACATGAGGAGAGCGTGAAATTTATCACGCAGATCGTGTTAATATGTCCATTACGTACTTAGATCTGATTCAAGTAGCCTTAGAATATCGTTTTGAAGTGTTATCTAGCAGTGCCTAAAAGTCGATTTCAATTATAGTCAACTTTAACGAAGATTTTGACAATGTGTAATTTTAAGAGTTCATAAACGCACCATTGAGCTGATGTAAGTGGCACTGCTTTGCTTTTAATCTAGGTTACCAATGGTTCGGAGACCGGACGTCTCCCCCACCCGTCGTCCGGATTTCCGGATGACGCCTTTTTGGCACAAAAAATAAATAAATGACAGTGTTGCGCATGGCCTAGAGACCCCCCACAAAAAAATTCAGATTTTTCTGAGCATTTGCTGATAGGGTGGTATTTGGGGGGGGGGGG
>BFEA01000807.1:482033-493885 GCA_003427395.1 Chara braunii | reverse complement strand
AAAAAAAAAAAAAAAAAATAGGCCGCGGACTGGGCCTCATAGGCTGCGGCCGCGGCCGAGAATCTCGGCCGCAGCGGCCGAAAGGCCCGCGGCCTAGGCCGCGGGTGTTTCAAAGACTCTAAGACATTGTTGCCACCAAGCCATCTGATCTCATCGACCCGTGTGATCGGGTCACGGGTAGGCGTCGGGCGAGAGAGATACTGCTGGAGAAAATAACGAAACTCCGCGTACATCATACTCGCGTGAATGCCCTGCTGAGCACGAAGGGCGAGAAAGTCGCGCCAAGTGGAAGCCGCTTGAGCTGTGAAGCGGGCTGACATCTCCGTGGGCCACAAGTCCATGTGTACACCATGGTACCGAAGTCACAGTTGCTCCTCGGATGTGGTGATCCAGCCCTGGAGTTCGGAGGCCTTGCCATCGAACTGGGGGAGTCTGTCAGGGTGGTACCGGGGTATATAGGGCGGCGGCTGATAATGAGGAGGGAGGGGGAGGGCACACTGCGACAAGAGGGCGGAGGAACTAGGGGCACCCCCAGGAGCACTAGACAAGGCCGGTAGCTGAGGCAAAGGGCCATGAGACATCGTGGTAGCCGGTGGAGGAAGACAAAAGTGCATCGCAGCGGCCTGTGTCTGATGCTGTCGGTAGATGAAAGGGGCAGCAGGTTGTGGCGCGACGTGGGGAGGCAAGAGTTGACCTCCTGGGAGTCGGCGGATGTGGTCGTGGGCTATGGCAAGTTGTCTTTGGAGCTCAGCATTTTGTGTCCTGGGTGTCATAGGGGGTGGGGAGGGAGGTAAAGAAGTGGGGGGTGATGAGGTAGGTGTTGTGGAAACTAAAATTGAGGAGGTGGCGGGACATGATGCCATGGTTCCTGAGGAGGAAAGTGCGCAGGTGGAAAATTGGGAGGAAGAGATGGCTGCAGAAGAAGGGTGGGTCTGGGGAGAAGGCATACCACCCGTGGAAGAGGCAAGTGTGTAGATGATGCCAACCGAAGAAGGAGAGGAAGCGACCAGGAATGTTGATGACGTCGGTGTGGGGGAGGACTGCGGGATGCCAAGTTGGGGAGAGGGGAGGTGTGATCCACTAGGAGGATGTGTGTGGGAAGAGGAGGAGGGGGGGAAGAGAGGAGGGGGGTGAGGTGGCCCGCGACTCCATCTGTCCGACAAAGTATCGAAATTGGTTTGGATGGTCGTGAATTTGGCCTTGAATGTGGCCCTCATGTGCTGGAGGAGGGTTAGTACCGGGTCTGACTGGGTGGCGGGGCCCGAACTGTCCGGCGCAAGGGTGGGGATCTTCGCCGGGTCAGACATGGTGTCACGAGCTAGAAATGCAAGGCCTTCACTACTGGAGAGGGAGGGACTCGCTAGCTCAGTACTCTGCATAGAGTCAGGGGATGCAGACAATGAAGAGGGGGAACTGTGACGAGAGGGGCGCTCAGTGGCAGCGATCGACGTGTCGAAGCGAGCGAGTCGGTGTGCGGCACGGGCGTCTCAGGCGCGGTTTTGGAGTACGCGCTGCTGGTTGTCACGGGGAGCCAGATTGGCATGCAGAAAAGGATCCAAGGAAGGAAGGCGTCTAGAAATGAGATTAAGCAAACTTCCAGAATTAAGTCAAGAAATTTCGGAATCGGATTGAGGGATGAAGGGGAAAATTTCCAATTGGAGCAGGGAAATGTGAAAAATTTTTCTTTAAAGAATAATGTGGGGTATAGAGGAGAGCATGTATAAGACAATCACGAATTCAAAATAAAATTCCGAAATTATTTGAACATAAATTTAAAATTAAAAAAAAAAAAATCAAAATTCAATAAATTGCGAAACTATGCATAAAAATTTCTGAAAGTTTGGGGAGATAATAGAAGAGGTAGAGATGAGTGCAGAGGAAAATTTTCAATTGAAATGGAAATTTTCTCGACGTATTTATGGAATTAAAAGAATTTCAAAGGTGATTTGAAATAAAATTAGAAGACTAATTCCTAATTGAAGAATTTACGATAAAATGGCAAAAAGAATTTAATGGAAATCAAGTAAATTGAATTGGGAGGAATTTCATAATTATTTAGATGAAAGTAATAAATTGTATCGACATGTTGTAAAAATAACAAAAAAAATCAAAGAAGTTCCAAAAGAATTCCAAAATAATTTCAAAAAGAATTGCGGAATTTTATAATTTTACGAGGGATAAAAAGTCGAAGTAGAGCGGTTGTCAGAAGGATTAAATTTAGTAAATTAAAAAAAAAAAATTCATAAATTTTTGAGTTAAAATCAAAATTTAAACTAATTTATGAAAGAATTTAATATAACAAAGAATTTCACGTAACTTTTGAACAAAAACGCCTGAATTAATTTCGTTCACGGCGTTGGAAGAAGAGAGAATGAAGATTAATCCTATCAAATTAGGTCGACGTTCCGCACAGCGGGATGGACGACATTGTCAAACAAGAACAAAATGAAGATATACGCATCACACATGTTAGGAATTTTAGATGATGCCACCAATTGGGTGGGATGGGAGAGGAGGACATAGGGGATGGAGAGGAGATGGAAGAAGAGAGAAAAAAAAAAAAAAGTGAGGACGTTAGGAGAGATCGACGGGAGGAAGGGAGGGAATTAGTAAGAGGGGGTGAGATTGACAATACCACGCTTCCGGTCGGTCGGGAGCAATCAAGGTCCTTCCTCCTAGTCGAGGAAGGTCTTCAATCAACCCCTACAGAGCCTTCTCAATCGTTCCCCCGGTGGAACGACAAGGTCGCAGGATCAAATGCGCGAACAAATGATGACGAGCCAACGCAATGATGACGTCGGCAATGATGGCACTGATGAGGGCGATGATGACGCTGATGATGGTGATGATGATGGCGGCCACAAACCAGTTATCCGTGTGGTAACTTTTCTGATGCCTCCTGCTTGAAGTCCTGAAACGTCAGAGGATCGATAGGCCACGCTCTCACAGTTTGTACCACGCTCTCACAGTTTGTACCCGCATTGGAAATCGAGATCAAATGAGTTTTTGCCCTTTTGCTCCATAGGAGATTTCTGTTCTCGTTGAGCTCATCTTAACACCTGTGTTATCTTCTAGCAAATGTGCCGCTCCCGCCAACATCCCAGCGTGCACATGTGTGCGAGCAGGGAATAGGTGAGGAGGGAGGTTGCGCGCACGTGCGCACAGAGGAAATCGGGGTCGGGCGGGGGGAGAAGCGCGGGGCAGGGGGAAGCAGATCAGGGGAGGAGTGGCGGGATGGCTCAATCAGGGGGGAGATGTGTCGGGGTGGGGGATAGCGGAAGGGCGCAAGTAGAACGAGGGGCGCAGGCGGGAGGGGAGTCGGGGATCGAAGTTCAAGTTGGGAGGAAGTGTGATGAATGGGCAGGGAGTGGAAGCGTGAGTGGGGGGAATAGGGAGAAAGTGGCGCGGGGGTAGCGAGAATGGATGTCGAGAGGGTAGTGGGGTTCGGCGCTAGGCAGAGCGGGGTCGAGATCAAGGTTTGTTTCGTTCGATGTTGGGATTTCCATGATATTGATATTACTTATGTTGTGTCTTATATAAACATGCCTCGCTGCATCGCAAGGTGCAGTGGACTCATCTCACCAAACACACACACACACACACACACACACACACACACACACACACACACACACACACACACACACACACACACAATCAGTTTTATGTTTGTCAGTCTTTTTCCTGTTGTTTGTCCTCCCTCTGATTTTTCTAAGTATTTTCTTTGTGTGCCCAACTGAGCACCCTTAAATAGTGCCAAATAGTCGGTGGTTCCTCGTTTGAAGTGCCAACTGCCAGTGCACTCTTAGGAGGGCCGCTCTGTTCGGGATGTTTGTGTTGCCTATGGGTGATGACGGATTCTCGTCGGAGTGATTTCCTAGCCTAGTGGGTGGTGGGAACCAACAATCTGTGGGGTTCAGTCATGATGTGAGTAGGTCATGCGCTGCTTTGCTTCGTGTTGGATGTGTGGACGTCCTCGTCTACGCTCTGCCGCTGCCCTGCTGCCTGTCCCGCTTGCTTTGCATGTGGCTCTTTGCAGGTTGATGTGTTCGCTTTGTGGTGTGGCCGTGTTGTTGGTGTTGCCTTGCGCTTCGCTGCTCCACTGCCTTGCTGCCCTTCCGCTGGCCGTGCCTTCCGTGTTTGCTGCTTGCGGGCCTTGTTGGTTGGTTGCCTTGTTGAGGGTGCCTTGTGTTTCGCTCCACGATTGCCGAGTTGCTGGTCCGCTTGCCCTGTCGTCCCTTGCAGTATGGTTGCCTTGCTTGTGTTGCCCTGCTCTTCACGACACGGTTGCCGCGCTGCTTGTCCTGCATGCCATGTCGTTCCTTGCAGTCGTTCTTGGCGTTGTGCCGCCGTGTTGCCTCTACTGTGTTGCCTAGTGCTTCACAGGGTTGCTGCCCGCTGCTCTTGATCCGCTCGGGGACAGTCTGCCCTCAACAAGGGTCAAAGGGTTCATAACCCAAACCATCAAGTACGTGGATTCCACAGATTGTTGAGGGTTCAGCCTCCTAATGAGTCGGTGCAACTCCGACGAAACAATCTTGTCATCATCGATTATTTATTTATTTTTTTATTTTTTTCGGTCTTCGCTGTTTTGGGTACTTCAAGTTGTATTTTTGCTTTGCATGCTTTCTGTCACGGTGTCTGAGTGACGTCTGCCCTCCCGCCTCCCCCGTGCCTTCCACCCATTGTCTTTTGTTGCTGCCTGATGTCTTGTGCTTGGGGTATTTTTCTGTAATTGCATTTTTTTTTTCTTTGTTTTTTTGCATTGATGTATGGTCTACCCTCCAACCTCCGCCGTGGCCCCCAGTCCTTGTGCCATTCTGCAATTTGTTGTTGTTGCCTCCTTGCCTCTTGCCTTATTGTGCTTCCTTTCTCCGTCTTGTTGTGTCTATTTGATCGTGTGTGTTCTAGTTCGCCCGCAAAGTGCAGTGGGAGCATAGATGGTGGGTCGTGTAGTTTGACATAGTCATTCCTAACCTTAGAGTATAGGTTCCGTCTGCACCACTCCTACAAGTTTTTGTTCTTGAGCTTGCTCGTGTAGTCCGGCATAGTCATTCCCCACCTCCAAGTACTGGATGCGTCTGCACCACGCCTACAAGTTTTCATTCTTAAGGTACGCCGATATATTATTTCAGATCTTGATTATGATGCGGTTTCCGTATCATACCGTAATCATATCTTATTATGCGGGCTACACACTTACACACACACACACACACACACACACACACACACACACACACACACACACACATACNGCGTTGAGTTTCCTCAACGCTGCTAGTGGGACCTGGCCCCAGGTTGGAGTTGCCGCATCGTCGGCCGAGCACTTCCACACTGCACGTGGCACACGTGGACGCGGGAATTGCCCAAGTGTCGGCGGATCGCGACTCTTCCAAAGTGCACGTGGGAAAACGTGGAGGCCGTTCTTGCCCCAGGGCCTCGCTCCGCCACTCACTGAATGTGCAAAACGAGAACGAATCGTACGCTCGGACACACACCGGCATTTTTTTTTTTTTTTTTTTATAAATTTGGACCATTTCTCCTCGATTTAAGCGTGTCATCCTTGCGCAGGGGCCATGCAAATCTTCTCTGTATCGTTTCCAATTTTAACGGATGTCCCGAAGGATTACATGTAGGCATATTTTTTGAGAGAAGAACATAGTGTAGTTTTATAAAAGAACAAAAAAAAAAAAAAAAAAAAAACTTTGGGTCCTCCGTGCATGTGGTGAGCAGTGGAGCGAGGGCCCTACCCAGGCAGTGTCGGCTGATCGCGACACTTCCCAAAGTTGACGTCGCACACGTGGAGGCCGGACGTGCCGCAGCGTGGGTGGATCGCCGCACATGCAAAAAATGCACGTCGCACATGGTACGGCGTTCTGCATGGCTTCAATCGACCACGTGCTGCAGCGGCGACGTTATCGGACCTCGCTGCACTACTCTCGAAAATGCTCAAAACGAGAGTGAATCTTCCGCTTCAACATGAAAAAATACACAGCCATGATTTTTGTCTTTTGTGCATGTCGAGACTACCGGTAGTGGATGGAGGCCGGTTGTCGGCGCGACATGCAATCCGCGCGACACGAGGGAGATCATGCAGCGGCTATACTACTACCTACCGTCTTTACCCGAATATAACGCACGGTCATCATAGCTGTAATTGGCCCACATTCAGTCTACATACAGCCAAAATGTCCAGGCGTTCTACTCGGCTGAAGACGGTAGCTGAAAGGCTACGTCAACGTGGCAAAAAGGTCAGGTTTTTTTTTTTTTTTTAAGAATAAATCAGGCCGGCGTCCTCGCTGTCTACCGGGGATAAGTCAGTCATTTCTGGGAGCATTACCCCGTTCCGCTTACGGGGGGAAGCTCCCGTAAGCCAGAGGATCGTTCCAAATACTCAACGATTAGTCTAAAGACTCAGCCTACCGTCTTCCCCCGAACAGAACGCGCCCTCATTTTGGCTGTATCTGGCCGGAAATATAGCTTGTATACATTCATTTTCAGGGTGCGTTATGTTTGGGGGAAGACGGTTGACTTAGCCCCTAGCTCGGCGTAGTGGAACTCCAGGGTTCCGTAGTACTAACCATGGCACTCCCTCCAAACCCATCTTCCCTCTTTCTACTGCCCCTCCTACTGTGGAGGTAGAACCGAGCACCCAGTTTTTTTTTTTTTTTTTTTCCGGGCACCCAGGTATTTACGACTCACTCGACAGCAACCATGAATCCCAAACCAACTTGCCGTCTTCTTGTCTCTTCAAACCAAGACAGTCCACTGCCCCTCTGCTGATTACACACAATTTTTTTATTTTTTTATTTTTTTATTTTTTTTTTATTTTTATTTTTAAAACTACGCTATATTCTTCTCTCAAATCTTTCATCATCTTTCAAATTCTTTTTTTTTTTTTTTTTTTTCGATCTTTCAAATTCTTTCAATTCACCTTCACTACCTACCTACCACTACTCCTAAGGCTTACTTCGACAGGGGACCCCTGCAAACATAGCTTTGTTGTCTCCCTCCAGCCATCAGAGGGGGGATGCATGTTGCCCCCCGCCCCAACCATGGTGGTCGAGGATGATTACACAAAACTTTGCGTCTCCAGTCAATCTTCACTGTTCTCCGAATACGAAAAAGGTCAGTAGGCTCCCAGCCGCCACGATTTTTTTTATTTTTATTTTTTTTTTTACTTTTTTTTCCCGACAGAAAAAGGTCAGTCGTCCGGCGCTCGGGGACATCCATTAAAATTGGAAAGATCCTGAGACAAAAGTTTTTTTTTTTTTTTTTTAAGTGCTAACGGGGTTTCATTTTTTTTAAGCTGCCTTCTCCTTACTTCTGCTAAGCTGCCTTCTCCTTACTTCTGCTTATGGTATGGACAGCCATATAAAGATTAGCATGGCCCCTCCGCAAGGATGACACGCACAAATCGAGGAGAAATGGTCTAATTCTTTTTCTGAAAAAGCGAAAAAAAAAAGAGTGGAGGCATAACGACTGGCGCAGTCCTTCGGGACATCCGTTAAAATTGGAACGATACAGAGAACCTAGACAAGATTAGCATGGCCCCTGCTGCGCAAGGATGACACGCATAAATCGAAAAAAAATAAAATAACGACTGGGCCATCGAAGAAGACCCCTGGCTGGTATCGCCCACCTGCTAGGGCAGGTATTGCACCTGCTCGTTGGTGAGCATGGATGTGGATGCTACCCGCTTTCCCGTAATAATACTATAATCACAATAAAGCAAAGGCCTGAAAGGCTAATTCTTTTAAGCCCAACCAATTCAATAAAAAAGGCCTGAAAGGCCGTTCAGTCCAGATTTGACAGGTAATTGAATTGGTTGGGCTTAAAAGGAATTAGCCTTTCAAAAAAAAAAAAAAAAAAAAAAAAAAAAAAAAAAAAAAAAAAAAAGACCCTCGTTTCGTCGCAGGGCGATATATAGCGGGGGGAGCGTTCGCACGCGACACAGTCTGTCTCTTATACACATCTAGATGTGTATAAGAGACAGGAGAGAGACAACGCATTTGCTGCGCCACACGCGCCGCACTCTCTCTCTCTCTCTCTCTCTCTCTCTCTCTCTCTCTCTCTCTCTCTCTCTCTCTCTCTCTCTCTCTCTCTCTCTCTATGCCGCCGGGGGGGCGCGTACTTGGTTGTCATGCCTAACCTCACGCCCGGCGCGACTTCCTGATCGGAGTGGGATGTGGGCCTGGAAGTGCGAAAAGGGGTGTGCCAAGGATTTTTGGGGAAAGTGGGAGTGGAGTCCCAGGTCAGAACTGAGATCTCCTGTGGCAAGGGTCCAGGGGCATAGATGCAATAAAGTTAAGGGACGGGTTACTTCCGGTCTGATGGTGGTCGATCTCGTGCAGCATAAAGGCAGATGGCTTGCGTGGTGCATTCAAGGGTCGTCCGATCCGTCTGTTTTGGTGACGGCGGTTCAGGAGAGGCCCGTTCGTGAGGGTTGCGATTCCTATGAGTCGGACCTTCGGGTGCAGACACGTGGCGTCTGTCACCGCGCGTTATGATTGGGTTCCGAAGTTCCAGGGGTTCGGCGGTGGCTGCGTCGTCTGCAGTTCCTGCACGGCGTACGGGGCCAGTACGGGGCGATGGAATTCCACGGTACCACCGTGAGTTGGTGATACGGAAGGAGGAGACGGAAGGGAGTGAAATTGGTGGCGATAACGACGAAGCTGGGGGTTATGAAGTATTGTGTGTTATACGTAGTCGGGTAATCGGGGCACCTTGGATCTCTGGTTACAGCACAGTGAAACTCCCTGGGACACAATCGGTTCTCGGTTAGGCAGGGAAATTCCGGGTATCTCCACATACGATATTCCTCTTCTTCCCAGGGCTCGAAGTACTCTGGGTCCCATGTGTCCGACATCTTGTCATTGCGGCATAGTTAGTGAACGCGGATCGCCGCGCGTGGATACGTGTAGGCTGCACAATTCAGATCACGCTTACGCGTATCCACGCGAGGTGTTCGCGTGCACCCGGGCCTATTGGCTACGAAAGTGAGAGTTTAATTCTTCATGCAAAAATCGTCACGTGTCCCGGATACTACCCAATCATCTAATCGCTCAGCAATCATTCCCGAGCATGCAAGGTGTCATCACACATCAGACGTCGCAACAACGTCAGAACAATCAGCGGATCAAAGTGACAAGCAATGATGATAACTATGCAAAAACGACAACATATCATTCCATCCCATACATATAAAAGAGGGAAGATCGAAACAAAATGAGACATCATACAGGGACCAATATTGAGACAAAGATTCCGAAGGGAAATGAGGGCGAATCGCTCGAGCCGAAATCAAAACTTATATACAAAGCGAAAGGAAAGGAAAAGACAAAGAAAATCGCAAATCCACGTCTATCAACCTCAGCTCTCTCTTCCTTTCTCTCTCTCTCCGATGCGGACAGTCCGTCATCACGCACCAACCCACGAAGTCGTCACCTCGCTTAGTCCTCCTGCACCCGTCAGGTTTGCCTGCGCGCTACAGTCCGTCGTAGCTCCACGCGTCAACCCCGCGCATTCGGCACCAACCCGTTGGGTCGCCCGACTCCCGCTTCGACTCACCTCTTACTTCGCTCGTGAGCCGACCCTCACTGATCGTGCTACCCCGAGCTTCCAACAACTGGTTAAGAGGGCTATCTAATCACGCAACCGGGATTTATAGCGTGCATGCATGCGCGAAGACACGGAATTGCAAGGACTTAGAAAGGAGTTCAGGGGAGGGAGCACCTACGTTCTATATGGCCAGATCGCGGCGTGGGGGACGTAGCCACTCTCCACGCATCGATCCGAGCATGCAGGCCGCGGGCTAACTAGCCACAACAAGAGGGAAGGAGAGAGCGGGAAAGACGAAGCTCAAGAAGAAAGATACAGTTACAATGGCGCCCGCCCAAAATTACAGTTACTTGCAAGATTAAGGGCGCCGACTAATCAGAGCTCCGTTGCAGCCGCAAAAAGAAGTGCGCAAGCAGACGATGTGGCGCGGCAAAAGGAATCTTGAATTCCTAAATTCCTATCTAATGCGAAATTGTAAAGAGCACAAATTCCGGGAAGAAAGTCTCAAGTTCCGAGAGCCATCGGGGCTCGACAAGATTGAAAAGGAAAATTCAAGAAAAACGAAGCAAAATTCGCGCGCGATCTCCGTGCCTAAAATTCGACAGCCCCAACAAAAAAAAACGACGTCAACCATTATTACTTGCGTGCACATCGGCGCGCCACTCAACCGATCATCCCAGGACTTGCCCCGCCTTGAACCCAGCCATCCGAAAAGAAGCGACGCAAAAAGGCGAAGAGGCGAGGACACCGATGCAATTTCCCCTCAATCCCGATCTCCCGTAATTGACCCATCCTTCCCATCTTAGGACCCCTCGTTGTCATCGCGCCGAAAATCGCGCGGAACAGGAATTGGTTAGTCACATGGTCTCTCTGTCTGCCATCGGGGGGGCGCACACTTGGTCCCTCTGTCTGCCGCCGGGAGTCTAGATTATTTCCCATTCTTCAGTTTGCAATTGCACTTCGGGCACAATACCTGGCCAGAAAGCTGGGTTGTTGCACTGTGGGGCAAGATACAGCTTGCAATTGCACTTCGGGCACCCTACCTGGCCAGAAAGTTGGGTTGTATACATTGCCTGAACTGCAATTCAAAACTGTACCTTGCTGTCCTTGCCCACCATAGTGCAAGTATAACTATTTTTTGTGACTCCTGTGTACTTTTCCCTTTTATACTATCATTATAGTATATTATTATGGGAACCCATAGGTGCCACATCCCTTGACATGTGGGAGCTGCACCCACCAGCAGGTGTGATGCCTCTACCACATCCGTTGGATGTGCAGGAGCTGTACCCACCAGCGGCTGCACTCACCAGCAGGTGTGATGTCTACCACATCCGTTGGCATGCAGGAGCTGTACCCACCAGCTGGTGCTATACCTGCTTCAGCAGGCGGGCTATGTGATGTCTACCATATCTGTTGGCATGCAGGAGGTCTACCCACTAGCGGCTGCACACAGCAGCAGGTGTGATACCTGCTTCAGCAGGCGGGCTATGTGATGACTACCACATCCGTTGGCATGCAGGAGCTGTAACCACCAGCCGGTGCTATAACAGCTTCAGCAGGCGGGCGATGTGATTCCTACCACGTCTGTTGGCATGCAGGAGCTGTACCAACCCACCAGCGGGTGCTATACCTGCTTCAGCAGGCGGACTATATGGGCCAGTTGGGCTATGTGATGCCTACCAAATCCTCTTCCCCGGTATAGCACCGGCTGGTGCTATACCTGCTTCAGCAGGCGGGCTATATGGGCTAGGTAGGGGTCAACCGGTAGCATCGGGCTTCTCCCATGGGCCAGTCGCAGTGCCTCCCCTCCGGTCCCCTCCCCTTGCGAACATCTGCAGGCTATGCTCAATGCCGATCGGGGGACCCCGATCTGGGAACCCAGTGCTCTATCTTTAGGTGGTGGGTGCCAAGCTTCCCCAGAAAGGTACATGAGGCCTCTCTTGGGGATCGAACCCGAGACCTCCTGAACGGCACATGCATGCCTTACCGACTGACCTACGTACCCCGATGGATTGCAGAGTCCCATGTTTACGCTTATTGCGTCTGGTCCCGTCGATCCAGGGGCCAGCCAGGTCCCACTAGCAGCGTTGAGTTTCCTCAACGCCTGAATCTGGACGTGTCTGTGGATATGTGCAGACATCGCGTTGAGTTTTCTCAACCGCACATCTCCACGGACGCGTCCAGATTCAGGCGTTGAGTTTCCTCAACGCTGCTAGTGGGACCTGGCCCCAGGTTGGAGTTGCCGCATCGTCGGCCGAGCACTTCCACACTGCACGTGGCACACG
>BFEA01000807.1:433208-450708 GCA_003427395.1 Chara braunii | reverse complement strand
GTTCTTTTCCCGCCGCCGATAGCTAGTCCAAGTACTGGGGGTTTAAGTGGCTCTTCGATCCGATCGGCGGACGGGAATCCGGCAGATGATCAGCAACAACAGCCAGCCGTTGCCAGGGGAGCGAGCCATCGTTAAACCGCCAGTTGTTCCGGTTGTTGGCCCCCGGACAGCGCTTCAAAAACCGGGTACTGCGGGTATCGATCAGCAAGGAGCGGAACAGTTTTTGGCCTGTGGGGAGCAGCAGGGAGCAAAACGTTTTAGGCCTGCCAAAGTTTTCTTTTTTTGGCCATCCTAGAATGTGTTTTCAAGAGTTTTTGGCACTTTTTGCTAAGTTTTTAAACTTTTAGATATGTTTCCCAGAAAGATCAGGTCCAAGTCTACATCAATTTTCTTTGTCAGAATTTTGGACACGCCATTGCGAGTGCGGAAAATGGCCAAAGTCTGCACACTCAAAATTTTGGTCAATGACACTGAACCCCCCCCTTCCGCCCCCCTCGCCCCCCATCTTGAGGTCGTCAATTTGGGTGTCTCCAACCCCGCGGTTGGATAAATAAGTCAGTCCTGTCGGCAGCTCTCTGTAATCATAGGGGGGTTCATTTTCCATGAAGGGGTGGGGGGGGGGGGGGGGGGGGAGGGAGGGGAGTGCGTAGCGTTTTCCGGAGCTTGCCCCTGATGCTTGGAGGCCCATTTTTTTTGAGGATGATTAGGCGGCGGATACAAACTCCTCCGCCGGAGTGCACTCGCTGTGCTGCATTATTCTCCCAAGAAGCTAGCTCTGCAAGCACAGATTTTAGGTGCTCATATATAAAAGAGCCTAGCTCAGTTGGTGCTCCCATGAACTCTTGAAATACAGACCCAAGTTCGAGTCCAGATGTAATCAGATGAACAGAATCAGATTTCAGGTGCAAATGCAAAGGCAGGGAGAAGACCAGAAGCCGGATCGGACGTCTCTTTTGATTAAAAAATGAGAAGAAAAAGAAGAAAAAGTGTTTGTATTATAGCTCATTCCCAGTGCACGAAGCGCATTGCATTGCGCAAGGCAAGGCAATGGTGACGATCAGTTCCCCACTGGGCAGTCGACGAGTGAAACCGCCTGCGGAAGATGTGGTGTCTATATAACCAGTCCTGTGCAGCAGTGGCAATCTTCTGTCCCTGCCGCCTGCGAAAGATGTGGCGTAGATTCCGTAGAACCAGTCCTGTGCAGCAGTAGCAATCTTCTTTCGCTGCCGCCTGCGAAAGATGTGGCGTATATAACCAGTCCTGTGCAGCAGTAGCAATCATCTGTCGCTGCCGCCTGCGAAAGACGTGGCATATAACCAGTCCTGTGCAGCAGTAGCAATCCTCTGTTGTTGCCGCCTGCGAAAGACGTGGCCCATAACCAGTCCTGTGCAGCAGTAGCAATGTTCTGTGGCTGCCGCCTGCGAAAGATGTGGCGTATATAACCAGTCCTGTGGAGCAGTAGCAATCTTCTGTCGCTGTCGCCTGCCCTTCTTTTTCTAAGGGAAACATCCGGAAGCACAGATGCAACCCAGAAAAGGACTAGTCGGAGAGCAATTATAATAAATGTGGGTGGAATAAGTGCCCAGTGAACCTCTGTTGAAGTTCCGACCGACCAGAAAGACGGAACGGAACAGTAGACTTTCATCTTGTGTCCAGATCTGAGTCTGTCTTTTTTTTGGGCTGATTGACCCAACAAGGTTTGTCAAAGACTCAGGAACCAGGGCAGATTCGCTCAGCAGTTGATGGAGTGCAGTCGTGGCTAGAAGAGAGAGAGAGAGAGAGAGAGAGAGAGAGAGAGAGAGAGAGAGAGAGAGAGAGAGAGAGAGAGAGAGAGAGAGAGAGNGAGAGAGAGAGAGAGAGAGAGAGAGAGAGAGAGAGAGAGAGAGAGAGAGAGAGAGAGAGGGAGGGAGAGTGGGTGTGCGTTCTTTCTGTCGCCGACCAGATAGCTTGGTAAGTGGAAGGAGAAGTGAGGTTGATGCTGTTTTTGGAGTTTTGGGGAAATAAGAATTCTCTTAGAGGCCCTACTCTGTCAGATTTTGTAATGTGGTTGTAAGGGATGCTGGACCTGGTTTACAGCAGGTGTTGCTCCCAGCCACCAATAAGACCGGAGGCACAGGGGTCGGGGTAGTAGTACCTGCTGTTGCTCATGCCACCCTGCGGGATTAACCTTTTGCCGTAGTGTTGCAAAAAAAAAAAAAAAAAAAAGTTCTCTTAGAAGCTCTCCTCGCCCCTGGCATTCCTCACTGGGGGTTAGCTTCTAGGCTCAGTAGATCTCGCCTGTTCCCTCGACCCGGTAGATCTCCGCCGCTCATTCCGGGTACACTTAAGTCTCTTCCTCCGAAGGGGTATCTGGATTCGAACTTGAGTCTGTATTTCAACAGTTCAAGAGGCCGGGGGGGGGGGGGTACCAACTGAGCTAAGGCCGGTTCCCGGTTTACGTAGAGGAGGCTTATAGGCAGGTAGTGTGAGGCGTCCTTGAGTGAAGTGAAGGGTATTATAATATAGTCAAGTTTGAAGGAAAGAAAGGGATCTGTGACGATGGCCAGCATTCGATCCTTGGGTGGGTGTTCCTCCCGCAGAATGTACTGGCAGGTGGTGTGCCTCTCCTCGTGGCTTTTTCAAGTTCTTCTACTCACCGTGTCTCAATGTGAGACCTTGGAGACTTCCGAGAATGCCGGGAATGCTGCGACCAAAAGCTTCTCTTTCCTTCAGGCATCGTCTGATGACAGTGCTCTTCCTGAGCCGCTGCCAATGCTATTGCGTTTCATCGAAAACGCAACGCAACGCAATGCTGTCTGTGCAGATGCTACACCTGGTGGGTATTACCTTCGCAACTACACTGGTATTACAAAATGGGTGATTTTTTTGGAAGGAGACCCAAATGTCGTGGAGGAGCAATTTGTGGTGGGCAGGTGGAAGGATGGGACTCCGAAAAGGTACGCAATGTCGTCCACGGGCTGGGCACCGAATTTATCGGGCTATCTGTTGGTGTCGCCGTATGCCAGCGAGAACCCGACCTTCTACGGGTTCAATCATGTCTTGCTGAGGTATTGCAGCGAAGACTTCTGGATGGGCGATGTTCCACCATCGGATGTAAATGGGACTGGCACTATGCGAGGATTCCGGATCTTGCAAGAAACTCTGGCAGATATCCGGGATCTTGAACGGGCTACGGACATTGTTTTTGCTGGTAACAGCGCTGGGGCAATCGCGGTCATGAAGCATGCAAACTGGCTGCATAAGTACCTGCGGAGCTCCCGCTTCAAGGCAGCGTCCAGCACTTCTCCCTCGCTGAAGATCATCCTAGACTCTCCGTTCATCATCGAGCACGGAGGCATGCTCAATGCTGCTGGAGACTCGATTCGCCCCATCATCGATAGTGACCCGGACTGTAGCTTGGTCGATGGTATACCATGCTGCCTACTTCCGTACTGCATGCTGGCATCGATCAAAAGGGAAACCAACATGGGTGTGTTCTTAACTGCGAGCCTGTATGATGGTTACGTCTTGTTCCGCGCGACGAATGTGGGCACGAAGACCGCTCAGCAGGTTGTCTCCAGCAATCACATTCGGCCGCTTGATTACTATTTGTTCATGGCAGATATGGTTGGCTACAAAGAGTCCGTGAGGCAGACACTTCTGTTCAATGCCATCGCCAATAATCCTTTGATAAGCTACTTCATGCCGGCGTGCCTCCATCACTCTCTTCTACCTCCGACGAATGACTGGTTTGTCAGGCGGGAAGGGATGGGATTCCGAGAGGACGTCAATCTGACTTCGTGGTCGATCGTTTCAGTCAACGGTCGCACCCTTCGTGACGCGATCACCAAATGGTTCAACACGACAGATCTCACGTCCAAGGCGGTTGCAGTCGCAGACACCTGTCTGGGTGCACTCTGCAATCCAACTTGCCTGACGACCTACGATGTCTCTGCCACCTCATCTCATATGCTGGATAGGCCGATCTGTTTCGGCCTGCTCCTCCTCGTGTATGCATTCTTGCTCGCACCGGTCGTCCTGGAGCTCGTAATCGTCGGTAGATGGTGCAAGATGCTGGTAACACAGCAGAAGGTCTTGAAGGTCAGGGCTGTGGAAAGGGCGGAGAGAGAGGCGCAAAGGGATAGTGCGTGGAGGGAAGAGAATGATGCATTGGCAAGCAATGAGATTGGCGGTGGCACAAAGAGGGAAGGAGAAATCAGCAGTTTCGAAGACAGGCCGATGCCAGGTGTGGGACGAGGATCCTCGGCATTAGAGCGTGACTTTGGGGTTGATGCTTTGGAGGTGTCCCTGGAGGACCAAGTGTACATCACTTTCCATCAGCTGTCGTACTGGGTGGATGGCGTTGCGCCGAATGCGAAGAACGGAGTGAAACCCAAACAGATTCTGAAGACGGTGTCGGGTGCCATCAAACCGGGTGAATTGACAGCCATCATGGGCCCTTCCGGCTGCGGCAAGACGACCTTGCTGGAACTGCTGATGGGACGGCGACAGTCCGGGGTGCTCGGTGGGTCCATCATGGTGGACGGTGTCCCGTTCGAGGATCAACGGGAGTGGATGGAGGCGAATGCTGCATTCGTGAAGCAGGAGGACGTCGGCTTTGCCGAGCTCACCGTTCGAGAGAGCTTGACGTACAGCGCCATGATGAGGCTGCCACGAACCATGGACGATACGCAGAAGCTCATCAGGGTCGAGCAAGTCATCGCAGAGGTTGGGCTCAGCGAATGTGCCGATGTGATCTATGGCGGCGAGAGCGGCCCTCGTCTGAGTGGTGGTCAGCGGCGGCGGCTTTGCATTGCCACCGAGTTGCTCACCCTCCCTGTCATTATAATGCTGGATGAGCCCACTTCTGGTCTGGATGCCACCGCAGCCCTTGATCTTACTCAGCTGCTGTTGAGGCTCGCTCATACCGGGAGGACAGTCGGGATGATTGTGCACCAGCCAAGGAGGGAAATGTTCGACATGTTCGACAGGCTCATCATCATGCTGGATGGGCAGATCATGTTTTCTGGAAAAGCAAACTTGGCGGCTGAGTTCTTTAGCCATGTGCTTATGGAGGAGAGGGAGGAGAGTTGCGGCGTGAGCGGCAGCTCGTCGCCAAGCCTGGGGTCATCATCCACATCCCCCTTGTTGATCGGCGGCGGTTCAGCATCACGGCACAAGCGCCCCGGTCTTTCCGAGAAAGGGGCTTACCTGGCAGCTGCTGCCGCGAACCCAGCAGATCTCCTCATAGACCTCCTGAAATCGGATGGCAGGCGCCTTAAAAGGTTTGCGACCATGAAGTCGTTCCGCCACATCCGACAACGAAAGCTGAGCATGACCGCCTCTCCCAAGCACGACAAAGTCGGGACCGCGACCCCTCCAAGGTTCTTCCTGAGTCCACTGATACTGGCCCATATTCCCGGGGCCCGGAGGCTAGCAGACATATACAACCCCGGTAAGAACTCTTGGAAGTCATCATGGTTCACGCGGCTCTGGGCTCTGGAAGCGAGGGTGTTCACTCGTGGGGTGTGGGGTTGGCAATCGATCCTCATATTCCTTGTGGCTGGGGTCATCGGGGGTATCATCTGGATGTCAGCTGACCGCGTCGCTGTCCTCTCCATAGCCCTAACTGTGATCATTGCGATGCCGCCCTATGTGAACGCGGCGTACATTGGCGATCTCTTCTTCAAAGAGCTGCCCGTCTTCCGCTTGGAACAGGCTGCGGGCGCTTGCGACGTGTTCGACTTCATTGCCCATCATCTCATCCACAATGGATTCCTCTGGACCATCGCTGGCGTGGTCTGGATCACCCCCATGTACCGTATCCCCCCCATCGCCTATGAGATGGAGCGGTTCATGGTCTGCCTCGCCGTTTTCCTCACCATGATGCAGCTTTCCGCACGGATTTTGATGCTCGTTTCAACCGTAGTCAAGACGTTTGAGGCCGCCATTCTGTACAATGCCATCTGGCAAGGCCTGAGTCTCGCCTTCGCTGGTATTTTTGTACCCATTGCATACATACCAAGCTTTTTCCGCTGGGCCATTTACCTTTTCCCCAGTTATCTCTGTTTCTCTACTGTCTGTAAAGTCAGCTTCACAGGCAGGGTCTGGCACTGCAAAAGCCAATCGCCGTTGCAGTGCCTCTCCCGCACTGGCGATGCATGGCTCAGGTTCCTCAGTTTCGAAAGCATCAGCTCGTGCACCCATCTTGCAGCTCTCTTTACATACCACTGGGGCCTGGTTTTCGTCTCCTTCTTCTTGCTCGCCGCGCCCTGGCGACAAAAGTATCCGAAAAAACGGGCAGAGGACATGAATGTTGCAGAAAACACAGCGACAATGAGAGAATAACTGAAAGCTAGTTTCTTTTTCTTTTTCTTTTTTTGTTAAATAACAGAACCTTTCGGTTCTGGCTCCTGCCATTTCCCTTTAAATGGTTTTTTTTTTCGGACCAGTGGGCACAATGACTGAGAGTTAGTTTCCTTTTCTGTTTCAAGAGTTAGTTTTTTTCAGTTTCGTTCCTTATTATTTCTTTTCTTTCCAGAGGTAGCCAAGGTCCTGCCACAGCCATCTCTCTCTTTCCTATTGGGATCAGCTATGTTGTTTGTAATCTGATGTGAGCGGGCCGCCTCCACCAGGACTGAACCTGTTGTATCCATCATCACATCAAGCTGCTGCTGCTGCTGCTGCTCTCTCTCTCTCTCTCTCTCTCTCTCTCTCTCTCTCTCTCTCTCTCTCTCTCTCTCTCTCTCTCTCATGTGGTCCATGCACAATAATACTTGAGTGTCGGTCTTCAATTTCCTCATTTGCTACAGCCAGCAGTGCTGTGCCCCCATCAGTGGGTGACTGTAGCTGATGAATAACTGCAGTAGTACTTACTCTCTGCCGAGCGATGATCTTTGTCACTAGCTTTGCTTGGTCATAGGTCTGGCATGGGGGAGGCGTGTGGGCAGGCAAACAGCACAAGGCAGCACAGCACATAGGGTGGAAGGCATGGGGGAAGTGGGTGGGCAGGCAAACAACAAAAGGCAGCGAGGGCAAAGACACCAAGCCAAATGACGAAAAGGCAAAAGCAGCAACCAAACAAACAAGTATGAGAGATAGACAAACACTGAAATAAATTAAAAGTGCTGATGATAGACTGTTTTTGACCCATTAGGAGTCCGAACACTTGACACTCCGTTGAACCCCCGTATTGATGGTTTGGGTCATGAACCTTTTGACCCTTGTTGAAAGCAGACCGTCCCCCAGCAGAACACAGCAGCAGGCAACAACTAGTAAGTGAAGCACCAGGCAACGCTGCCAGAGCAACCCGACTGCCCAATGCCAAAAACAACTGCATGGATGACACGGCAAGCAGACGAGCAGCACAGCAACACTGCAGCGAGGTACAACTCAACGCCAGCAAAGCAGCCACTCTACACGGCACACAAGCGAAGAGTGTGGAAGGCAAGGCATGCGGATGAGCAGCAACTGCCAGCAAGGCAGCATCACAGTGCAGCACAAGGCAACATAGCCACACCGCACAGCAAACACAACAGCTACAAAGAACGACATGTGAAGCAAGCGGGATGGGCAGCAAGACAGCAGTAGAGCCCAGACAAGGAAGTCTACACATCCAACACGGACCAAAACAGCACATCACCTATTCACATCACGAGCAACCCCCGCAGACTGTTGGTTCCCACCACCTGTTGAGCCAGGGAGTCATCCGACGGATGTCTGTCATTAGACTCATTACCCATGGACCATATGCAGCACACAGACATCACGGACAGTGTCTCCCCTAAGACTTATGCAGGGACTCCAAACAACGGACAACCTACTATTTGCGCTTCTTAAATGGGCTCACTCAGGCACACAGAAAGACTGAGACAGTGCTTTGAAAGAAAAACAGCAAAAACGACATACAGAGAAAACAGTAGAAAGGCAAACAAACAAACCGAGAGAAAGATATACATCATTGATTGTGTGTGTGTGTGTGGGTGTGTGTGTAACAGTGTGTTGAAATAAACAGAACCCCGCGAATGCGGCAAGCAGCATAACAGGGCATGCAATGCCATACACGATTGCCTAACTTAAAGAAGAAAGACCTCAACACCTTTGCACAGAACAATCCATACCACATGTGAAATCAAAGCACCCATAATTGGGGTGAAACCACGGACAGGACGTCAAGAAGCAGCAAGGCAACAAGACAGACAACAGACCAGGTAACAAAAAAAAACACTGAAAAAAATAAAAACTGATGATAGATTGTTTCGTCCGAGTTGCACCGCTCATCAGGAGGCTGAACCCTCGACAATCTGCAGGATCTCCATATTTGATGGTTTGGGTCATGAACCCTCTCACCCATGGTGAACTTCAAGGCAGACTGTCCCCAAGCAGGACATAGCAGCAGGCAGCAACCCTGTGGAGCACCAGGAAACACAGTAGAGGCAACGCGGCTGCACAACACCAAAAATGACTGCAAGGAACGACATGGCACGCAGGACATGCAGCGCAGCAACCGCGTAGTGAAGCACAAGACAACACAAGCAAGGCAACGACACTGCAAGGGACGACAGGGTGAGCGGACCAGCAGCTCGGCAACCGTGGAGCGGAGTACAAGGCACCAGCAACATGGCAACCAACCTACAAGGCACACAAGCGGCAAACACGGAAGGCGCGGCCAGTGGATGGACAGCAAGGCAGCAGAGCAGTGAGGCGCAAGGCAACACCCGGCCGACAACACGGCCACACAGAACAGCGAACACAGCAACTTGCAGAGAACCACAAGCGAAGCAAGCGGGACAGGCAGCAAGGCGGCGGTGGAGCGCAGACGAGGCAGTCCGCACATCCAACATGGTGCAAAGCAGTGCATGACCTACTCACATCACGATTGAACCCCGCAGACTGTTGGTTCCCACCTCCCACTGAGCCATGGAGTCACTCCGACGAGCATCCATCATCACCCACAGGCAACACAGACATCCTGAACTGAGCGGCCCCCATAAGAGTGCAGTAGGCACTCCAAACGAGGAACCACCGACTGTTTGGCACTACTTAAGGGTGCTCAGTTGGGTAAGTAAAAGTACTTGAAAAAATCAGAGGAACACAGACGTAAAACTGATTGTGTGTGACTCTGTGTGTGTGTGTGTGTGTGTGTGTGTGTGTGTGTGTGTGTGTGTGTGTGTGTGTGTGTGTGTGTTCATCAAGATATATACATACCACCATTTCTGGTGCCGAGGTGCCAAGTTAAAAAATGTGATACATTCGGATCCAAGCTTAACAACTAGCCCCCTTCATGCTCCCTCTTTTAGTCTAGAGATATTTGTGGCTGTTTCAGCTCGATGATAGGCTAGACTGTTTATTCCAAAATAGAAACATTCAATTGGATAGGCATGCAATATAGAATTTTGACCACTTCAATGATTCTGTAATGTTTTCCAGTTCAAATCCATTAGGCGAATTCCAAAGCTCATCCAACCATTATGATCCCAAGCTATAGGACACGGAAGTTCATCTGATCGATGAATATATTTGTTTTGTTATGAATCGGATGAGGATTCTCCTTGTGTTCATTGGAGATTCTTCATGATCTGATGTTTCCAAGAGGAGGAGGAGGGGCTCGTCTGATTGAGGTGTATATCTGTGTTATATGTTCTGTCAATCAAGCGAGAAGTTTCCTTCTTGCTTCGCTCAGACTTATCAGTCATTTTAACCCCATGCGTTGTCAATTGGGTGAGGGGGAAAAAAAAAAAGATCAGGTGAGGGGGTTCCTTGAACCTCCTTCATACATAGATGGGAGGTGAAAAAGATTGAGGAAGGTGTTTGAGAAGTCTTTGCGATGAGGTCACATGAAACAGAAGTAGATAGGAACAGCATTCCATTTGAGCAATTACTCAGAACACCACATTTGTACGTAGGAGTGTCCTCGTGCAATTGGGTGGCATATATTCATAATTTCATATTGATATGCTTTGCCAATCGGGCGAGGAAATTCCTTGAAGTTCGTATCAATCTCGAACATGGGTGAGAAGAGAAAATATGAAATCACATCAAAGAAACAGGCCATTCCATTCATGTGATCAGTCTGGAGCACCGAAACCACACCAAACACAGAGAGATCTTCTTCTTCTTCTTCTTCTTTTTTTTTTTTTTTTTTTAAGGGTTGCAAGGTGTCGGGGATATGACCCGAGGAGGAAGTGTGGCAGCGGGCTTCACACACCGGGTCCAGCCCACCTGTCGGCACAGTGGGCGCACACGCTCACTCAGAATTCACTCAAGATCCAGGATCTCATAGGAGGGGGAGAAGAGAGACCTTGCTACATACCCGGGAGTATCAGCCTGGACCGGAGCTACCAGACTGCTGCGCCAGGGTGCAACCTTCAGGGTCCTGCATCCCCGAGGCACCCGGCCGGGAGGCCAATGCACCGCAGTCACCAGGTGTTGTGGGGATGAGAGTCACTCCTGCTAGGAAGGGGTACTCATCCCCACTGAGCCAGCCCCTCCCAGAGCCGTCTCCCACCATGGCCTCCAGCAACCCCAAGGGGAGGCGAGTGCCTGCCGTACCGGACAACCCAGGAATATACAGGGTCTAGTATCTGTTGGGTACCCTCTCAGGTGGACCCCCAGGTCAGGTCTATGCGCCATGTACATTTGTGCCCCCTGGCCATGCGCGTGGTCAGCGTGTGAGTGGTAGTGCGTTAATCTAACGCCCTGCAGGCGGCCTATGCACGAGGCTGCGGGTTTTTGAGCCCACAACCTCAGATTACAATGTGCATTTCCAACTGGTGCCCAAACCACTGGGCCATCCACCACTCACGAGACAGATCATTTCATTCCATTGATTACTTTGTTTCGACGTAGGAATTATCTCATTCGGTTGAGTAGCATATCCGTATCAATATCATTTGTCAATTGGGTGGAGGAATTCATTCAAACTTGCTTCTAATCCCAAACATGGATGAAAAGAGAAAAGAAAGAGATCGAGGGAGGAGAGGTTTGATGAGACTTGAAAAGAATCGTGACCTTCTCGCTCGGGCTACGACGGGTCCGTAGCGTTCGGCAGTGTGCTGTTCAGTCAGGCATGGAAGTCGCTATGACCACCAGTCTCCGGTTTGACATCAGGACGACGGCACTGTGCTGGCTCGAGTGTGGGAAGTCACCAGAGCTTCTGGTCCCCAGCTCGCGGAGGGATCGGCTGAGAAAGACGGACTTGAGCCGAGGTGTACAATCATAGCGGCCGACAGTTTTTCCACGAGACTCAAACGGGAGAGCCTGAGTAACGACATTGTCCCGGTCCATCGATGGAAGGCTAAGCCCTCCACAGAGACCGGGACTTTACAAGCGTTCTTTGGGAAGGCATGGTGTTCGAAGCAAGTGACGACAAAGAGCTGCAGTGACAGTATGAACTTGAGAAAGGAAGGAGCGGTGGGGGATAGGTGTGGTAGCACGGAAGAGCACAACCGGAAAACAGGAAGGAGTCGAGACAAACACAGTCTGGCGTTAAAGGGGGTTAGTAAGGGAGCCACGCCGCCCCACGCGGACATAGCCAGAAGGGGACAAGTGGCCGCCATCGGGAGGTGGGCCGGTGTTGGGCGACAACAGTGGCAAAGGCAGTGAGGAGTAGACGCGGCTAATCACAACGAGAGGAGGCAGTCTGGGCACTCGGCCTCTTCCTTTGGGGCCCCGCGCGGCCATAGCCCCCGGTAAAGGACGCGGATGCGCTCGGAGGTTTGCACCAGCAGATCACCAGCACCGGCGCCTCTCCCTCCCCCCCCCCTCTCCCCCCCTCCCCCCCCCCCCCCCCCCCCCCCCCCCCCCGCCCCCCCCTTCCATTTTTTTGCCCCCCTCCTCCAATTTCGGTCCCTTATCCCCCACCCCTTTACTCCCTTCTCCCCCTCTCTCACCCCTCCCACCCTGCCCCTATTGCCCCGCTCACCGTTCCCTTCCTACCTTTAACATGCAGTTCGTGAAAACTAGACTGAAACGAAAGTTCATTTTGCAAGATTTTGCGATATGGTTTTTGATGAACTAGTTTTGAGGGCAAGATTTAGATCTCAGGTGTATGGGTCACAACAAGATAGGTAAAAACAGGTTTTCAAGAAAACGTATTTAACCCTGTGATCAATGTCTCACGACAACATACTAAAATCCAAGTTTTTTTCACATTGAAGAAATTCAAAGAAGCCATGTCAATAATATAACAGTTTTGCAGAAAATTTGAGGTTAGCCACAAGCACAGTTGAGGCAAAGAGCCAATTCCTAATTGCCATCACCAAGTCTGTGTGCGCAAAAATAGGCAAAGAAAATTTCATTCCATGTACGAAGTGCAACAACCAGCTCATTGCAAGTCCCAACAGTAAGGCAGAAAGCCCACAACTATCCAAACATGCCCAAGAGAAGCAAGTGGGCAGGTTCCAATGTACTTGGCAACATTGGTGAAAAAGCTCAAACATTAAAAGTGATTAATGTCCCAAGAGAGTCTATAGAAAATATGTGCTCCATAAAAGCACCAAAGCAACAAGGCCACAACCAAGTCATCAAACCTATGCGAGGCGAATGGAAGGTCCCTATCAACTCGTGCATGCCTAAAGCCTCAGGCGTGTCTCCAACCCTCAGACACTGTGCGGCTCTGGCTGTCTTTCTCCTTCGTGGCGCTCTCCACAAAGCCTCTCCCTGCCAACCTTGCCCTGATGCCCCTCACACAACGCAGATCGCTCTCAACAACCAGCACATTTCGTTTGCACAACAGTGTTGCAATGGCTCCAGTCCCCGATCCAAAAAAAACATCCACTATGTATGAGTCATTCGGGTCAGAAAACTTCTTGATGAGCCCCTCATACAAGGAGATCGGTTTTTGGTAGGGACACAAAATCTCATTGTCTGCAGCAAAGTATACTTCCTCACCACCGCATTGTGACTCCAGCAGGTCATCCTCGTGTCAGAGTCGCTGAACTGGAACCGGATGGTCTCCCCGGAGCCGCTCTGGCTGTAGAAACTAAGAACACAATGTTGCCAGCAGTTCGTGAGCTTGAGACCTGCACAAGTACTAATGTTGGGAGCAACCCAAATGCCCACCTCCACCCCACAATTGCAAGCATCTGAAAATGCAGATTTCACGTCAGCAAGCATGTCAGACGAGCAGAAACTAGCAATGACCCAATATGGTGCACATGTGATCTTCTTGACGCTCGCAATGCTGCCCTCTATCTGAGGCCTACTGAACGGCTCCTCATCATCCACAAAATCCTTTGCGTTGTAGCCACATGGGAAGTCCATAATGCACAAGGTGAAGGGGAGTCTGTCCTCTATTTTCTCTGGTAGCTGGAGCATGTCGCAGTGCGCCACCTTCAAAGTTCCCTTGTAGCCCTCCCCCTCAAAAGCAGTCCAGTTTGTGAGAAGACCCTCAAGATCTTGTGTTGCTGCTGCCTGCTCCTGTTGCTGTGAATGTTGCAGCTTGTAGTTGAGGGCCTTGGCAATGTACAACTGCATAGCAAGAGGAGTTTCCTCGACATTCCTCTCATACAACTTATAGTACTAAGACAACATAGCCTCTTGCGTATGCACAGGGAACTCCTCCTGGGCAGCCTCCCAACTGCCCCTACCCCTTCCATGAATGTCGCAGTTGTCCTCTGACGAACCTTAAGAAGCGTGAACTTGTGGTTCATCTCGTCAAGCGATAGAACCCCACTCTTAACTTATGTGAGGATTGGGACCACCAGAGCATCATCGAGCATAGCCATCCCCAGTAGAGGCTTGTAAGGCATATCTGCAGGTTCACTCACTATCTCATTCTTTTCAAAAACATACATCAGAGGATTGAGTGTCATGAGAGAAAGGTGCTCCTGACAAACATCTTTCTTATTCTTTTTCACTGGCCTTCCACCCTTTTTCCCCTTCCCTATGTCACTGCCAGATGCACTCGACTCAGCAACCTCAAGAGACTTGACCTTCTTACCACCCGTGCCCTTTTTCATCTTCACATCTTTGATCTTTGCCTCCTCCCACAAAGTGAAAATATCAGACAGCAAAGCCCAAACCTGTGGCCCTCTCATGCAAATATGAAGCTGAGGATCCCAGGGACCAATCTGGTTCCATGAAAAAGTCAGGATACCAAGCGCCTCCAAACATGCCCTTTTGGCCTCATTCGATTTCTCACACCCCATTCTTTCGAAAACATCCCTCCAACAGCGCATCCTTTGAACGAAAGTCAACTTCTTATGATAACCTGCTGCATTGTTATGCTCATGACCAACCAGCAGTGACTCCTCAACAGTAAGTCCCACGTACACATAGCAAACATACCTCTTATAGAAGTCAACGTGAGGGTGCTTCACCATCAAACGGCTGCGTGCCTCACGACAATGACCGCCGCCCAAAATCTAAATGGTGTAGCCCCCTGACCGCAGCTTCTGCACATCCACATGATCAACTGCTGTACACTCAGTCGGGTCAATCATGCCCACAAAAGGCAAGTGGTCCCCACAGGGCGCCCTCTCCATAGGCGCCATGAGGACCCTGACGTGGTACTCTGCGGGGCATCTGACCTCCCTTGATCTCCGGTCGTCGGGAGTGTCCACAGGAGGCAGAATCATGCAGGACATTGGCAAACTCAAAATGTCCTCAGTTACCTTTCTCGCATTTAAGGAGACCAGCCTGCTCCACATCCTCTCAAGAGGTGTCCCACCCGCAGGCTCTGGTTTAAGATCCGCCGCAGCAGTGACAGTGTTTGTGGATCTCTTCCCTTTCCCACGAGAACCCCCACTTCCCTTGTGCGCCCTCTTGCCTCGCCCTTCTGGATTGCGCTCTTCTGCAGCAGGAGACCTAGTCACAACTTTCTTCCTATTTTGCGACTGCTGCTGTTGTTGCTGCCTTGGGGACTATGCAGGGTGCCGCCTCGGCGCAACCATATTTGTATTCAGAACAATCAAGGGTTGCCGACGAGAGGGTCCCTCTTGAGATTGCCTGTGCGAAGCAGTTCTACTGCTCTCTGCAGGCCGCACTTGGGACACCGCCGGTGTTTGCTGAACGGGAGGAGGACCACGAACAGGCATTTCTGAAGAAGACGCGAAGCCAACGCCAACCGAGTGTGGGACATCATGAGGAGCACCCATCTGCGAAAAAGGGTGGTAGACACCACCACCAAACAAAGGTGGGAGGGGTGAAGACTGAACACCGTTACACCCCCAATAACCGTGCGGTTTGCCATGAAAGAAGTATAATAAAAACAAATGTACGCACTAAGCATATTGCAAAACAACTGCCACAAAGTAAGAGAAAAAAAAAGACAACCAGGCTTGAAGCAGCCCATGAGAAACACCGAGCGACAACTGCAAACAATCGATGACAGATCCGCTAACATCACGATTAGTCTCGCTGAACTCGTTGATTGACAACTGTCGTGCTTGAGTGTTTGACTGACATGTTCGGTGGTTGGTCAACAGGGTGAAGGTCACTGACACACTAAGCAGCAATAGAAAAGAAAAGAAAAAAAAAAACAGCTGACACAGACAGGTTTGTCAGTCAATCCATCAATCAATCAATCAAACAATCAATCAGTCAATCAGTCAATGACTCAAAACTAGTTCTTGTGTGTCCCACTGTCCCCAGGTCAGCTGCAAGCTCCAACACTAGTTCTGGTTTACCGAAACTTGCAAGTGAAATTGATTGATTGATTGATTGATTGATTGATTGATTGATTGATTGATTGATTGGTTGATTGATTGATTGATTGATTGATTGATTGATGCACCAGTACCAGTTCTAGTTTACCATAACACAGTTCCCTTGTAGCAGAGCTAGTTCTGCCGCAGTACTAGTTCTGGTTTACCTGAACGCAGCTCCCCTGAAGCAGAGTTGAATCTGTTGCAGCAGAGCCGGGTTTTAATGCACCAGAAGTGAGCTTCTTGATTGATTGATTGGTTGGTTGATTGATTGATTGGTTGGTTGATTGATTGATTGATTGATTGATTGATTGATTGATTGATTGATTGATTGATTGACCGATAGATCGATAGATCGATTGAAAGCACCCGTACTAGTTCAGGTTCACCAGAACGCAGCTCCACTGCAGCAGAGGTAGTTCTGCTGCAGTGCTAGTTCCGGTTTATCAGAACGCAGCCCCCTCTGCAGCAGAGTTGAATCCGCAGCAGAAGAATCGGGTTCTGATGCACCAGAACCGGACCTCTTGATTGACCGATTGGTCGGTTGATTGACTGATTGCCGGATAGATTGATTGATTGGAAGCACCCATACTAGTTCTGGTTTACCAAAATGCAGCTCCCCTGCAACAGAGCTAGTTCTGCGGCAGTGCTAGTTCTGGTTTCTCAGAACGCAGCTCCTCTGCAGCAGAGCCGAATCTGTTGCAGCAGAGTCGGACTCTGATGTTCCAGAGCAGAACCTCTCAACTTATTGATTTGTTTATTGGGCTGGTTGACTGACCGATAGATTGATTGGTTGAAAGCACCTGTACTAGGTCTGGTCAGTCAATCAACCAATCAATCTTTGGGAGGGATGGTGATGCTTCATGTAGGATTGGTCATCCCCGCTCGGATGCCTGTATGAAGCACTTCTACGACGGAATCCGTTTTGGAATCGCCTCAAGCAGGCACTTGACTGTGGCAAACCGGCGCATGCAGATGCCTGTTTCAGGCGCTTCCAAAACAGAATCGATTACGTAATCGATTCTGTTTTTGAATCGCCTCAAACAGGCACTTAACTTTGGAGAACCGGCGCATGCAGGTGCCTGTTTCAGACGTTTCCAAAACACAATCGATTACGTAATTCTGTTTTCGAATCGCCTCAAACAGGCACTTGAGTGTGGCGAACTAGCGCATGTAGGTGCCTATTTCAGGCGATTCCAAAATTGAATCGATTACGTAATCGATTTTGTTTTCGAATTGCCTCATACAGGCGTCCGAGCGACGTAAAGGCAGGGATCGATCGGTCTATTGATCGATCAATCAATCAATCAATCAATCAATCAATCAATCAAAACAAATCTGGAATGACAATCCTAGATGATAAGTCCCACATGCAAGCATCGCCCCTTACAAGCAACTACAGGTCAAACGACGGGACAAGACCAACCAGGATGTCAAAACACACTTGCATGCAGAATGATAACCCGATGACCAATCCCGCACGAAGCACCGCCATCCCTCCCCAAGATAGACCAAATAACGGGGCAGATCAACCGGAATCATAGCAGACAAGCTTCACTTCTACCATATTCATAGTAAAAAAATGGAACCATTCAGCAGACCCGCAAAACGCAACACCCCAACAATGGGGAAGATTAGGGAGAAAAAAATAATCCATGGCACTGCGACAATCACATTCTACCATATTCAAAAAAGAAAAGTTTAATATGGATTGTATTATTATCTTTAACTTTAATTCTCACAAGAAATAACATATTAAAAAATCAAACAATCAATACCAGAGCGAGCAGGAATATATCGTCACACAATACAAGAGCGCCGAAGCGAAAACAAAAGCAAAAACGTGGCAGAGCGCCGAGGCCCCGGAGTAGGAG